>OX638368.1:39691286-40291286 GCA_951812925.1 Calliopum simillimum
TACTTTGGTCGCTTCTGAGCTTTTGTACTTACTCATACGGGGTACGAAAAGTACGAAGTACGACGTAGGAAAAGTACTAAGTACGAGGCACGAAAAGTACGAGTTACGAAAAGTACGAAGTTCGTATCAAAGGTACGAACTTTACCAAATTCACGTACCTGTGCGAACCTCAAATTCACGGAATTTGGGACGTAATTTCGTACCCCTGTTCGTGAATTCACGTACTCACGAGTAGTACGAATTCACTTGATCCAACAGCTCTAATGCATACTAAAAACCAAGACCAGGACTTAATATCAAAAACAGGCGTTAGGAAATAACGCCCAAAAACGGTGATTTAATGAATGATTTGGGCGAAATCATTTTGGAAATAACGACCAAAAATTCTGGCTTTATTTCGTTTTTTTGGGCGTTATTTCATTTTATTTTTAAAAATGAAATAACGTCCAAAAAACAAAAAACAACGCCCAAGAAATAAAATAACAAAACAAAACACGAAATAACGCCCAAAAAATATGTAATAACGCCCAAAAACAAAAACGAAATAATTCCCAAATTATTTTCATATAAACTTGGGCGATAATCATTTTGGAAATAACGCCCAACATTTATTTTTATGAAAATTATTTGGGCGATATTTCGTTTTTTGTTTTTGGGCGTTATTTCGTTTTTTGTTTTGGGCGTTATTTAGTTTTTTTATTTTAAGCGAAATAACACAAAAAAAAAAAAAAAACGAAATAAAGCCCAAATTTTGGACGTTATATGAAAATATTTTGGGCGTTGTTTCGTTTTTGTTTTGGGTGTTATTACGTCATTTTATTTTTTTGGCCGTTGTTTCGTATTTTTTTGGGCGTTATTTCATTGGGCATTATTTCCTAACGCCTCAAAACCATTAATAATATTTAGTAGAGAAAGCCAAGTTTGAATAATAATTATTTTTAATCACCATTTTCCTTGATTTATTGTTTTTTCAAAACCTCATTTAAAGCCCTGATTTTCCACAATTTTTAACAATAAATTTTAGTAACGAAAAACGGCCACTTTAAAACTTCTCTTTTAAACCTCAATAAACAGCAAAAACATCTCTCTGCTAATTCGCTAACTCGTTCCGCTGTCATGCTAAATATCATTGGTAAATTTATTAGCAACGCCGCTGCTTAAATGAATGATGAAGTTGCTGTTTGGATACAACACGCAACTACATGGGCTCTATGGAAAAGTATCTGGAAAAATCATAAATCATAATTTGCAATCAAGTATATTTAAAATGACGCATCCACTTTGCATCATCGCGTAAAGCATAGCAACATATGCCTAGCACATTTGCTGGGCAGCAGTGTCATACTTTATCATTCTCAGCATCATCACTATGCATTACGACGCTTAATTTGCTCTAATTACAAATACCAAGTGTCATTTTGAGGGAGGTTTTTCGTTAAATTTCTTGTTCAACATAATTGAATGTTGAATTTTATTTCCATCCATATTCATAGGTTTTTGGCTTTTAATTGGGATTATTTGCTTTTTTTGCTACTGTTTGAAGTTTTTTGCTATTGAGTCTTTTTTTTATAATATCTTAATTTGTTCTTCTTTTTTTATTAACCCGTCTGGGATATGCTGTCTGGTTTTGTTGAGTGTTACTTATTGGCGCGACGGGTTGTGGCGCCAATATAGATGTCTGTCTGATTTTTAATTTTTATCCACTGTTTTTTTTTTTTTTTTTTTCACTAAAAAATAAATTTATGTATTTTGTTGCAAACACCGCACAACACAGTTCATTCACTTAAGTATTTGCTGGCTTCATATATAAGGCCTGAATCATTTTATACGATTGCAAGGTCAAAGTCAACATTTTAATTTGCATATTTCTAATTTTGTACTTGGGCACATTACACAAACTTTTTGCTTTCATCTCAATTTCATTTCATTTGAATTACAATTTGTAGCTGTGACAGCAAGTTATTAATAGATTTTATTGGTTTGCAATGAAAAGAGATGTTTTATCACAAATTTATTACATGACATGATGTATTCATACAATTTTTTGCGAACTTTTCAGCAGACGAAATTATGACTTCAATTTGCTGAGCAAAAGCCATACATACAGTGTTGGAAAAAATAATAGGGACACACATCTCATTATAACGCATGTAGAAATAATATTTTTCTCTGCAGACAGTTTTTGCTAGAATCCACAGTAAAGTTACGTTATGTAACGGGGCTTCAAAATGACAACCCCGTTTTATTTGCACATATTGCCATTTCGAAAAAAAACTATAAAAACTGTGCACACTTCGTTTAGGGGCTGGAAAAAATAATAGGGACAAAACATGATTTTAAGTGCTTGGTACCTGTTATAGAGCTAATTGTTGATTTGAAAGTGGTAAGTAGTGTATTATTAATTGAAGTGAAAAAATGTTAAGTATTTGCCTAGGCACTTTGAAAGATTAAAGCGAAATTTACGCAAAATGGGTCGAGGAGTCTACTATTCTAAGGAACAGGAGAAAATAATAAAGAATCTAAGTGTAGCGGGTAAAAACATAAAGTAAATTGTGGCTATAACAAATTGCTCTAAGGCCATGACCTTAAACGGTTTGAAATCAATTCCGAAAAAATAAAAAAAGCGCCAAATTTCCAGACAGTTTGATAAAATTCCTGTGAGGCATTCGAAAAAAAAAAATGCATTTTTTTTGTCCATTGACCTCAATCTAGCTCCAAGAGCTCCAGTAACAATCCGCATTGTAAGAAACAAGCTTCGAGAAGCAGGATTGTGTGGAAGAAGTGCAAGAAAAGAAAAATTTCTAAGCCAAAAGAACATATCCCAGATAATTAATTTTGCCACCAGGCTCAAGTTTCATCAAAACTGTTAAAATTTGCCGTGGTTGGACGAAACTCAAATTTATTTGTTTGTTTCTGGTTGTAGATTGTTTGTTAGATGACCTTAGAATGCAGCATTCGAAACCAGATACACTGGGAAGCAAGTTCAACATAGTGATATCATATCATGATATGGGGTTAATTTTTGGCGGCTTACCTTACACATAAAATCCAAAGCATTTTTGCGAGGCTATTATCAATTTTTTTTGATCGAACGTAGGGGTCTCCCATTGACATTTTTCATCATATATTCGGCATTTACAGTCCGATTTTAAAATTGGGTATATCAAAATGTATGTCTCAAGGAGACCACTTTTTTTGCTCCATAAATCATTGACATCAAGTGCCCTGTTCCAGTACTGACACATCAGATCTTAGCTCCTATTATCCCATTGTACCGCCTTAATGTAAGGAAATTAAAGCTCGCAAAAAATCATCCATGAAGAAAATCTTTTAAAAAATAAGAATCTTATTGTTTTCAATACGATTTCTTCTTGAAACAATGTTTTCACTCTATTGAAAATTATGTGTAAATCATAGTAATTTTATGAGAAATAAAAATTTAAAAAAATTGTTATTTTAAGAAGATTCTATATGGTTTTGATGCGACTTTCTTTTTGGATGAAAACCATAGAAATATCTTCTTACTTTTGTTCTACTTTACTCAAACTCAAAGATATTTCTCTATGCAAAATTCCTATTGTTTTCTACTTTAAATCGAAATTTATAGTAAAATAGGTTAACATGACAATCTTTTTGTTTTTAGGAGTCATTTTTCGCTCTGTGCTTATTTCCTAAGCCTAAAGTAATTCGTAAAACTACATTAAAAGAAAACTTATTATTTTCTGCAAAAAGATCGCTTAAATTTTTATGCGCAACTGATAGTTCAAGAGTTATCGCAATTTAAAGAGTTCACCATATTACCATAATAAGTAAAGTACGGTTATAAGTTTTACAACTCTTTAAAATTGAGATATTTTCTAAAAAATGAGTCTTACAAAATAAACGTATGAACTTTTTTGTAGTTCATTTTCTGAGATTCATTTTTGTGACACAACGGGGGTTATACTCCCGATAACCCCCAAATTTTTCGTATATGTCCGTTAGCGAGATATTTACAAAAAACGGATTTTAGTGACCTTCGACTTTGTGACATCTGGAAAACGGTTGCACCTTAGATTTTTTGTCATATAGTACGACAAATTTTCAGAAATGATTGGGTGGTTGCTCGCAAATATAACATGATTGAGCAATTTTGTTACCGAATTCGGATTCAGCATTTAAAATTTTGTTTGAGATGACTATTTTTGTTGCTTGTTGTTGTTGATTTTAATTTCTTTTTAGATAGGTCTGTTTTATTTGGCTAAAAATATAAAAATTCGATTTAAAAAAAAATCCCCTGCCTATTTTGGTAATTTTTGAAAATAATTCTCAGCGAATTTCAAACGAACCAAAAAAAAGATAGTTTGTCCTACGGTTTAGAAGTTATGATTTTTTAAACATTTCAAAACATGAAATTGAGAGATACCCTCTCACAAAAATTGTCCAAAACATTTCTTAACAGATTTTCATGTTCTTAACTATTTTTTTTTTTTTTTTTTTTTTTTTTTTTTCAATCCTTTTGGAGATTCCAAAAGCTATTGGAGTAACTCTAAACCCAAAAAAAAAAAAGCTACTGGCACAATTTTTCTGCTATTTGGCAAAAAGTACTATTTTTACTACTTTTTTTTTAAAAAAGTACTATAACTCCTAAACATTTAAAGATCATCTTTTTATTAAATTCATATGAAAAAGAGTTTTGTCTTCTTTCCACGAAAAATATTTTGAAAGATCTAAAATGTAAGTAAAATTTTGCTCATATGGGAGGTGCCACGCCCTCTTGTCCGAGTTCACACAGTAGTTTTTGCTCAGAGCGTGCATTTATAGTTTTTAGTGACTGAGTAAAATTTAGTTCGATTATCTCAAAAAACGCTTTCAGTATAGCGTTTTGAAGCTTTTGCTTATATGGGAGGTGCTACGCCCTCTTGTCCGAATTTGGCCATACTTTGCTCAGAGCTTGCGCTTACAATTCATGCTATTTATGTGTATTTTGGTTGCATTATCGTGAAAAATACTCCGAAAGTTGCATTTTGAATATATTTTTTGTATGGGCGGTAGGCGTGTCCGTTAATCGATTTCGCTCATTTTCAATCCCCCGAGCTAACTTTGGCGAAGAAGGCTGTGCACCAAATTTCACTGAATTATCTTGCTCAGTTTTCCCAAAAAATGTATTTCCACACACAGCCAGCCAGCCAGCCAGACAGACAGACAGACAGACAGACGGACATGGCTACACCTGCCACCCCTCCTTCTCAGCGTTACAAACGGAAGGACAAAGTGAATATACCCTGGGTGTAGGGTATAAAAATAGTAAAAATAGTACTTATTGCCAAATCGCAGAAAAATTACTTTGTATTTATAGTTCAATTCATTGCCTTTTTGAAAAGGGATAGAGTGTAGTGTAATAAACTTCTAAAAATTAATTTTTCCATCTTTGTTTGGACCCATATGTTTGTTAAACTTTTTACAAAAAGAAAATTCAATCTTAACCCTTAAATGCAGAGTGGACCTTATATGGTTCATGAACATAATCATGGATAATTTTAACCATGGTTAATGAATGATTTTACCATGACTATGTTCATGAACCATATATAGTCCACTATGCATTTAAGGGTTAGATCAATCTTACCTACCAGTTACAACTTAAGCTCCCAAAATATATTTTTTTGAAAACCACGTCCATCATTAATTTGATATTAAACTCAACTTTTTAAAGCGCATAAATCTTGTAACAATTTTAACCCAAACACAAGAGAACGAACTAATTAAACTCAAGGCAAAAACAGATTATTTAACTCCCCACCCCAATTGGAAAACTGGACCAAAGCACAAAATGCTCGTTATCCTTGCAATTGCGAAAAACCGCACAATTACAACAAAAGATGCTTTTAAACAAGGCTGACAATTTCACAACAACAACAATAAGTAATAATGACTCTGCTGAAAGTGAAGCCCAAAACAAAAACCACAATTTCTAAGCTGAATAAGCAGCAGAGGGTGCAGTGGGGCTGTGTGGGTGGAGTAAACACGTGCTATGCCCGAAGGGAAGTAGATGAGAATAATTACCAAGTTATATCAAAAGATATACATAATTATGTTTTTAAGCACAGAGGCTTTTGTCAAGCAGTTAAGTTAAACATTAAAAAAAAAACAGCCCAAGAAAAATCCTTCAAACGACCTAATTGCGGAGGATGTAAGTTACTTGGTTGGTTGGTTTGGTTTGTTTTTATATGTGGTCGTTGAGCTTGCTATTACAATTGTTTTTCCAAGGGTTAACCAACAAAAGAAGAATCAAATGAAATTTGACAAAGTTAAATTCAACTAATTATAATGACCAACTGTTATGAATTTGAATTCGTTTTGTTTAAGAGACTTAGATTTTTTTTGTTCATTTTCTGAACTAAGTAGGGGTTTTCTTCATCTACAGCGATTTCATTTTGGCCAAAAAAAAAAAAAAAAAAAAAAAAATATCCATTGTATTCCAGCCACACTGTCTACAGCGCCTTACGCAAAATGTTTGTATTCCCTTGTCTCCAACTGTGCTACAAAGCTTTTAAACGACAACGACGTCGACGACAATGTTGAATGGCGCCCTCTAACATCATTTGTTGTGAGTAATTCAATTAAGGTTAACCGCAGCAAACATTCCATTCCATTCCCTTGATGTCTGACTGACTGTTTGACTGTCTGACGATGTCAAATAGGGGTCGATAAAAAACGATTTGAAACCCTTTTGTTTTTGTCTTTAGTTAAAAAGTTAAAGTTAAAAAAAAGTCACCAATTTTTTCATAGCAATAATAGGCAACTTTTGTATCTTGTTTGTTTATTTTATTGTAATCCTTTGTTTTTTTGCGTTGCCCCACACTGTTTTTCTATAAGTCAGCGTTTTTTTTTTTTCACTATAGTCATCATGTTTGGTGGTAGGTGCTTGGGGAATTACGCAACATACCAGTTTTTCTCGCTCTTTCCTTTTTTGTTGCTACTCTATCTATCTCCTTCACTTATTATCCAAAATACTTTGTTTTTTTTTTTTTTTTTGGGATTTTCTAAAGCAATGTTTCCTGTCGAGGATTAGTTTTTTTTCGTTACCAATTACGAATTACGGCACGGTGCTTTTGAACAGTCGATAGGTTTGATGAAAATGTGGAGAAAATCTGTGAATAGGGTTTCATTTGTACTAGTTTATTGGTCTGAAAAACGCAAACCCCGAAATCGTAGCTGATCATCTCCGTAAAATATCGCAAAAATACATATCCCATATAAAATAAAAAAAATGGAGAAAAAAAAAAACAAAACAAACAAATATAAAAATAGTTATATTTAATGTATTTTGCAATGCTGAATCCGAATCCAGCATTAGAATTGCTTTATTTTATACGGTTTTTGAGATATCTTAGCCTAAACATGGAAAAAATACCGTTTTTGATAAATTTTTAAGTTAAATAACTTGAATATATGTAAAAAATTCATACGCAGAATCCGATACAGTATCTGAAAGTTCTTATCTTTTGGTTCATGTTTCTTCGAAATATCGTAGACTGAAATAGTGAAAAAACATGCTTTTTGAATTTTTTTAACTTTTTAGGCTAGGATATCCCCGAGAAAAATAAAGATATCGACATAATTTAAAGTATCGGATTTTACGCATGAATGTTCTTTATTCTAGGTAGCAAAAACCGTATTTTTTTCTTTTTCATTCTAAGATATCTCAAAAACCATATGAGATACAGCAATTCTAAGGCCGGATTCGGATTCAATATTCGGATTCAGCATTGCAAAATACATTAAATATAACTACTTTTATAAATGTTAGTTTTTTTTTTCTTAATTTTTTTTATTTTATATGGGATATGTATTTTTGCGTTATTTCGCGGAGATGATCAGCTACGATTTCGGGGTTTGCATTTTTCAGACCAATAAACTAGTACAAATGAAACCCCATTCACAGATTTTCTCCACATTTTTATCAAACCTATTGACTGTTCAAAAGCACTGTGACGGGATGGAGATATTTCATTTTGACATTTGGTTTCCTAGAAGTCAGAAGATACATATGTATGTACATTCCATACCTAGCGTAACAAGAACTGACCTCACCTCATCCAATTTTGCTGAAATTTGGTATAAACCCGAGGGAAAAAGAAGTGCTTCAAAAACCCTTCTGAAGTGCATCTTTTTCACCAATAAGCGCTGCCGCTCCGTTAGAACTATTCCTTCTTTTAAAACATTGCATGTCATAGGATGTAAGCGAGCAAAAACTTACCGCAGCTTTACCAAAAAAAGGTTTTTGAAGCGCTCATTTGTAATGCTATGGTAAGCGTTTCTTCAATAAAATTAAAAAAAAAAAATAAAAAAAAACCGGCCGCACCAGGATTTGAATCCACGACCGTCCTTGTGATAGATAGAAACAGATTATTTTTTCTTACATTTACCAAGTCTTTAGACCGCTACACCAATGTCCGATGATATGAAAAGGTATTAAATTTGTATATTAAGCAAATGTTGTCCAAACTGAATTTGATATTCGAATGCTCCTACAGCCTTACAAAGAATCATTGTGTAATCAGTTTCAATTCAATTAAACAAAAGCAAATAAATAAGAGAGAAGAACATAGAAAAGAGAACTAATGAAATGTTGAATAAAAAATATTTTAATAAAAAAAAAAAAAATCAATAAAAAAAAAAATAAATAAAAAAAAAATCACCCGGGCTGGGTTCGAACCCATGTTTTTCTTACTGCAGCCTTACATAGAATCATTGTGTAATCAGTTTCGATTCAATTAAACAAAAGTAAGTAACTAAGAGAAAGGAACATAGAAAAGTGAAATAAAAAATGTTGAATAAAAAATATTTAAATAAAACAAAAAATAATGTAAAAAAAATAAAAAAAGGAAAAAAAAATCACCGGGGCTGGGTTCGAACCCATGTTGTTCTTACTGCAGCCTTATAAAAATCATTGTAAAAGTGCTTCTAAATTTCTATGTGGACAAGCGATTTTGAAGTGCTTGGATCAGAAGCGCTACAAATTTTTCCTCTCGGGAAGTTTCGTTTCATGCCAAAACATAAAACTGACTCTAACTGATTCACAAATCTGACGAAAATGGTCAAAAATTAAAACACTTATCAACCGATTTTTAACTTCTGACCTTTACATAGTAAGTTTTCTGCTATATAGCAGAAAGTACTACATATTATTTCTACTTTTTTAGTATTAAGATTAATAAAAGCGCTCCATGGCCTACTTTTCAGATCTTTGAATATATTTTTTCTGGAAAGAAGACAAAATTATCTTTCATATGATAACAATACAAAGATGATATCTTTACCGGCTTGTGAGTTATCGTATTTTTAACTAAGGCCGTAGAAGTGGTGTTTATTTTTAAATATTACTACCCCAAAAGCTGAAAACTACAAGAATGTTATAAAAAATTCCAAGAAATCTTTAAATGTTCTTTCTTTTCTTTAGTGTGCAAGTAAAGCGTTGCATTTTGTGTTTTTTTTTTTTTTTTAAATATTTTTCATTTTTTTTATTTCATTATTTCATTGTAAAGTGACTTATGACTTTGCAGTCTTCATTTAATTAAATTATCATTTGTTTTCGTTGGGCTTTTATTCAATTTATTAAATTGAAAAAAATTATTCCGCTGCATTTTTATACGTAGGTTGTTATTTATATTTTCGGAATTGGAAGCATCAGTATTGCTAGTTAGCCAATGAAATATCCATCTTAAATATGATAAATTTGTATTGAACCAATTAAACAGTATTTTTTGCAATTTTTCAACAACAGACACAAGCAAGTGTTAACATGGAAATTGATTACATATGTTTCGGCCATGTTCTCATACATATTTATATATTCCCGACTAGAAATTAGTTTAGGAATTCCGGACTAAGATCAGATCCGGATCAGGTATTCCTTAATATGGCCATCTGATCAGTTTCTCATCAGGATCTGATATCAAAAATTTTAATATCAGAAATCTTAATATCAGTATCGCATCAAATTCGCAGATTTAAATCGTAGTAAGGAATTTAATTCATCTGATATGTAATAAATATTCTACATCAGAACGACCACAGAAAGTATTTTCAAACACATTTTAGGTGGTTATCATGTTTATATCATAACAAATGCTACAAAAGGTTTAGGGAAAGCGTTTTGTGGCTTGACGAAGCTAAAATTAATTTATATGGTTACGATTCAATCCTCAATAATACATATATTACTTTTCTGATCTGAAACATCCTGATCCTTTCCTGAAAACTTAACGGGATCCGGATCGGACCGTTTCATATGAGGTGTGACGTTTATTCATCATTGTCGGATCAGTAAACCTGATTTGTTCCTGATCATTCTTCAGGCAAGCCTGATCTGAATCGGATCTGATCCTGAACTTTTTTCTAGTCAGGTTTTCATATGGAAACATGTATATAGCCTCATCAGATCAGCTTTAGTTTTTTTTTTAAATTACACGGAGAAAAAAAGATAGTACTCGCTACTTTATTTCTCATAAATTTTACCAGAATTTCAAGTCAGAATAGTGACAACTCTACACCGAAATAAATTTCACCTTACTGTTTTAGTCAATTCAGAATGTATGTTTTTGAAAAAATTGGCGTGATATTTACCTTACTGTATAGTTCAAAAAAAAAAAAAAATTAGCTGACCGGCGCCGGGGTACGAAACTTGGCCCTTCCGTATGATAGTCAGATACATATCCTCTGCGCTGCTTACGCATGTGATGTAGAAGCAAAAAAATTTGTATATAAAATTTGTCCAAAAATAGAAATTGTTACTACAATTATAAAAGTCAAAATGATTTTATATTCTTATGATATTTACCTTACTCGAGTGGGGTAACAATTATGACACTGATTTTTGTGCGTGAAAAAAATAAAGTTATTTTGACTAGAATTATAAATTCAAAATGGTCATACATTTTTTTTCTGAAAGTATAAATTACTTTACATAAAGTCAAATGTAGGAAATTTGTAGTAAATATTCCTTTATTATTTAACTACATTTTATTTGTAAATATTATTGGGTGTACAACTTAAAAACCGGAATTTGACGGTGGATGTCCGTACTAACAAATATCGTGAAAGCTCGAACTTTATATATATGTCATTTTGAAGGTACATTTGACAGCTGTCAAAATCAGTCAACAAAACAATTTTATCTTGTTGGGTCATTTTTTTGCAAAGAAAACTGCTGCCAAAAGTCATTTTTGCATCGGATCGTGACTGGGGATGAAAAATGGATCCATTACGACAACCCGAAACGCAAACATTCATATATGAAGCCCGGACAACCAGGACCTTCCCAGCCAAAGGCAAATATCCATGGTGCCAAGGTAATGCTCTGTAATGCTCACAGGTGACCTCTATCGAACACAATTAATACGTTTGAAGCGTGCCATCATCGAAAAACGCCCGGAAAATGCGACCAGACACGAAGCAATAATTTTTCATCATGACAACGCTCGGCCACATATTGCTGCCCCAGTCAAAAATTACCTGGAAAACAACGGATGGGAAATTTTGCCTCACCCGCTTTATAGCCCAGACCTTGCACCATCAGACTACCATTTGTTCCGATCGATGCAGAATGCCCTATCAGGAATACGCTTCACTTAAGTTCAAGATATCAAAAATTGGATAGATTCATTTTTGGCCGCCAAGCCGGCGCAATTTTTTTGAGATGGAATTCATAAATTGCCTGAAAAATGGGGAAATGTTGAGCTTCCAATGGACAATACTTTGAATAAAATATATTGTAACATTTTTCCACAATAAAGCATCAAATTTCGCTAAAAAATTCCGGTTTTTAAGTTGTAACCCCAATATATATATTAGGGATCCATCAAATAGTTCATACGTAAGTTAAATTATACTTGAAATTTAGTGTTGATTACTTTAATTTTTCGACTAGCCGAGTGGAGTTAAAATTATGATGCGTATTTTTCTCCGCGTAATCACGTCATATCAACGATTATGCAGCAACTGAGAAGAGATGAGCAACTCGACAGATAAGACAGCAAAAACAGAAATTAAGAATTAGAGCCAAATGCTCTAGCCCTGCCTAGTGAAGAAATGCCCTGACTGGCGGTACCGCTTGGCACTAGAAGGGCAGTGACATAAAATGAAGTTAGGGTTTAACAAGGTAGGCAAACTGAACATGTATTTATAAACATTAGTTTGTGTAGAACATTTTCTACTATATACAAACTTATGTAAGTATATATCTACATTGCATGTACTCTGTACATGTTTTGCGATCCGGCATGTTAGGATCAATGTCCGTGTGTTGGTCCCGAATGCGGTAAACCAGTAATCAGTATGAATCGTGTGTGCTGCTTAGCAGTAGGGGTATTCACGATATAGAGTAACGTCCTGAGTAACAGAGTAACAGGGTAACAGTGCGCAACCACAACAACAAAATATACGTAAGTTACTCTGTTACTCTTTTACCCTTTTAGTCAAGCTATTTTCTAGTGTAAAATAATCTTACACTTTTGCCTTTTTTTACTTTTTCTATTTCTATAGAAACGTTTGAACTTGTTTAAGATTGAAAGGCAATTTGAATGAGAGCAAAATATTCATTTAAAAAATTTTTTTTTTTTGTTGTCAGCTGAAATTATTTTGAGAAACAAAAAGCTATTTTCTAGTATAAAATAATCTTAAACTTTTGCCTTTTTTTACTATTTCTATAGAAACGTTTGAACTTGTTTTCTCTTGAGAGACAATTTTCGTTCATCAAAAATAAAAATTAAAAATGAGAGCAAAATATTCATTTTAAAAATTTTTGTTGTCAGTTAAAATTATTTTGATAAACCAAAAAATAAATTTACGTGCAAAAGTGTTGAGTATGCTCTCAATTCAAAGTTACTGAGTACACTTTAACCCTGTTACTCAGCTCGTTACTCCAGATCGTGAATAACTCTAGTATCTTCTAGAAGATTCCACCTTCAATAGTTAAAAAAAAAATAAAAAAATTGCTAATTGTTTTTAGTTGGTAACACACTCTTGTTTTGAGACATGCTGATCCGTCCCTGATCATACCTCGTCAGCATCTTATCCAAACCAGAACTAATTTTCAATCGGGATGTTTGCTTTGTTTGTTTATTTTCGTTTTCTAGATGCAAACTCCCTCGTACTAGAGTCATCAACAAACATGTTTCCTTTTTTTAAAATTTTTTTATCAGTTTTCTTTTACTCTTGGTTTTTTTCAGCAATTTGTTCTTTTTTTTTTTTTTGCAGAAATTTGTGCTTTTGGCACTTTGTAATTGTTTGTCAAATAAAAGGTCATAAAACGTCAACTACACACCGAGTGGTATTTTGGTAACAAAAAAATTGCAGCCAGTAGAACAAAGAAAAAAAATCTATGTTAACGTTACTTTGACAGTTTTGTGTGATAACTGCAATGTGGTCTTTTTTTTAACTGTTCGCAAGGCTTCATTACTGCTGAGACCAATTCAAATTTGCAAACCAAAACAAATGAATGACTAATAAATGATTTTTTAGTGCAATTAGAAAGAACTGGTCAAAAACCTCCAAAATCGCAAATATTAAATTTAAAATTGACCCAAACCATTCGAAGAAAACAAATGAAATTTAACTAGCCAGCTTCTTTGTGGTACGAACGCAAATATTTAACACAAGTTAAGGAAACTGTAATTTTTCAAGAAAAGTATTTAAGTCAGAATTTCTCTCCTTAAAAATTTATATATCTTTCCTGAATAAATAATAGAAAATAACGTCAGAACAATAAGTGCATGGTATAAAAACAAACCAACAGTTGCAGAAAATACACATAAATCAAGTCAAGCAACAAAAATACGTTATTGAGTGAAGCAATGCATTCGATACTTGAAAACGAATAAAATTTTTTCTATCTTCCACAGAGTAAGGATAACATAAGCAATGATACAACTAAATACATCACAAATATGCTGCAATTCTCAAACATAAAAAAGCTTAATATGTAAAATTGTGCAGGCAGCAATAAAAAAGCATTTAACATGCCCATATGAAAATGTTCGGCAAAAAAAATAAAAAATTTCAAAGGCTTGAAGGATAAAAAAATGTGTATAGATTGAATTATGCACGACAGTTTCAGGAAATATTGAAATATAGTTAGATATTCTGCACATCATTTTCTATTTCTCTTTTTGTTTGTATCGACATACTTGTATTTACTAAATGCTTCAGGTGAATTGAACAGAACATAAATTCAACAATTCCCACACAAAGTTCCGAGAAGTAATTGATTGAATTGAAGTGGTTTAATTCCCTTAAATGGATAAATGAAAAAGAAAACAAAATTCAGAAAGAAAATAAATCAAATATAAATATAAGAAATTGCAGCAGAGGAATGCAAATAACTAATTCAAATGAAAGTTTTTAGTTTATGCAAATTAGCATACAAATTGGGGTAAAATTGCAATAATTAAAGGAAAGCTGAAAAGTGGTACATACCTTAGATGCACTATTGCAACCCATGTGAGCAAAAAAAAAAAATATTCAAGGTCAAAAGTCAGAAAATTCAATTTGTTGATTATATCTCGCTAGCGGCTATTTTTAGAGAAAAATACTGGCCAACAATACTGTAGCTTAAATAATTTTCTATAAAAAAGTTGCAGAAACTGTTGTCGTACGACTTATATCGAGTAGAAGCTATTTTTGAATATTCTTTGCATGCATTGTAGTACTAAAGTCGAAATTGCTTTGCGTATAACATCTTAATGGTAGGGTAAGTGAGGGATATATAGAGTCTATATTATAGACTACGTGGGTAATATAGATCACACGAATATTTTTATATATTTTTAAATAATTTATTTATATAATTAATTATATAGATAAACTCAAAGCTAGGCAATAACAACTATGGTCTTCAGCCCAATTATATTTAAAGATAAAAATATTATTAAATTTGGCAGTATATAGTATATATACTATATACGAAACTTTTAAATGGCAAAAAAACTGGTTTTCATTGAATAACTTCTAAACGGTTACTTCAATGTGTACACATATGGCTTATGTTTTGTAGATTTTGTGATTCTCTACAAAATTGGTGCCATTACTTTTTATCGTATGACTTACTGTTTTAGAGATATCCTTCAAAAACCAGTATTCTCGAAACCTTAACGGTTTTTGAAAAATATCTTTTGGACCGTGAGTGGCTCCAAAAAGAATTTAATACGGCGTATGTAGAATCCATTTATCTTTTGAAAGATTTTTTAATTTTTTTTGTACGATTCTTCGTTAAAGAGTATTCGCAATTTTAACAGCAAGATATTTTAATATGAACTTATACGTAGCATTTACATATAAAAACTGTGCACAACTTCTTAAATTGGGTTATCTCTTAAACTATAAGTTACACAGGGAATAAGTTACATTGGAAATTTCCTGTGTGACAAAATTGTGGAGGAAAATTTTTCTGTAAAAGTTTGCGTTATCGAGATATTTGCAAAAAAATGAATTTAGCGACCTTTGAGCCTGAATAAATTTTTAAGCGCACAATGGACTTCAATGGACTTTTTACACATGATTAA
The DNA here is from genome assembly GCA_951812925.1 of Calliopum simillimum. Lineage (NCBI taxonomy): Eukaryota > Metazoa > Arthropoda > Insecta > Diptera > Lauxaniidae > Calliopum > Calliopum simillimum. Next base: position 39,706,832 of record OX638368.1, read on the forward strand.
CCATGCATAAATAAATATAATTTTGGTGAAAAAAATTCACTTGGAATTTTTTCGCAGAAATATTCTTATTTTTCTTGGCTAATTGTAGTTTTGATATTTTTAACGTTTACATTTGATATGAGTTCAGGAACTATGATATTATTGTATAATTTGATTTGGATTCTATTGATAAAACTGCAGCTATTGATAATGTGGGTTATTGTCAGAGTGTCAGAGATTACAGATCGGAGGCTCAGTGTTTTCCATGATGTGTCGTTTTGTTAACAGCATGTGGCCCAAACGTAATCGGATATATTTTTATAAATGAATTCTGGATATGTCTGGAGGATATTTGGCTGTGTTGCATTCCGGGTTGACAAGTTTATAGTGATGTACATATTGCGACCAGCTTACTTTTTTTTGGTCAGAGTAGAATTTTTTGATATTTCTCAGCATATCTGTTTTGTTGAATGTTGTTTGAGTGATGATCGGAGGTGTTCTTGCAAATTTGGCTGCTTCGTCCGCAAGAATATTACCAAAGATGCCAACGTGACCGTATCCACATAATTTTTAATTTATTCGGATGCTGTTTCTTATTTTTATTATGGTTTCGTTCCGATGGTCAATATTTTGCACGGCTTGGACTAAACGTTATTCATGTTCAAACTTTACGCCAATACCTAAAGGTTATTTTAGCGTTCGGTGGTGTCGCATGTTTCTGTAAAGTTGTTTTTTCTAAAAAAAAGTTCAGTGATAATTTTTTTCTTTTGAGTAAATTTCATTATTTCACTTTAAGGACATCGTGTTTTTAAATAAATGGTTAATTATATAAAGTCTGTGAATACTATTTATTAGTTATTAGCACAAATTAGTTCATTAGCCACAAGAGTTTTTGATAAAAAACCATTTATTTCACCAATATGTGCTGCGGGAAATAGAAAAAAGCCTCAAAAACAAATGTATTTATCATCTTCTTCAGATGGAGAATCTATTTGCAGTTTTAATAACTAGTCTGATGGTGATGGTTTGGAATTCGAAAACCCCTAAGGAAAAGAAGATGAAAAAGGCATATACTATAATACCTTTTAATTAGAAGATCGCCGTGGCAAGGTATGGGTTGAATGTGTAATCGTTCGTTCTTGGAGTCATGAAAAATGGGCCGAGTGTAAAAGTTACATTTTTATATGCAACTTCTGTACCAAATAAATATATGGGGCAATATGGACTATATAGTCCATATTACACTGCACTTTTTTTTGATATTCATTTTGAGTATTTTCAGTTTTTTAATTTTTTTTCTTTATCCATCTAAAAGTAAATCAGAATAAAGGTGAATTGTTTCCTTAAATGAATGAAACAAAATTTATTGTTTGTTTGTTTTTATTTATTTATTTATGTATTTTTTGGGTTTTATTAAAAAAAAAGTAAGATTGGTGGTCCATATTTCCATCCCTTACCCTACTTTTTACAGTTATGAAATTTGAAGGGAAGATGCGTAAAAACGCAAATTATCGATTTCTATCAAAAAACGAAAATCTACAATAAAATCGTGTCGGTTAAGTTTTTTTGGCGGTTAGGGCTCGATATTCTAATTTAAAAGATGCCAAAAACAAGTCAAGTGTGCATGTGGCGTATGAGTGTTCATAATCAATAATAATAATAATACTCGGCTTGGAAGGCTTAAATCAAAAAAACATCGTAAACAAAGTCAATCTATTTATTATCAAGGAAATTGCTTGAATTTTTTCAGAATTTTTGGACCTGTTATGTGGACGTAATGAAAATCTGATTAAATCGTATTAAAATCTGATATTAATTTGCTTGGTTGAATTTTGTTTGTATAACGGTTAAATGATTGGAAAAAAGATTAATGTGATTTGAAAAAGGTTTAGCTGGGAGTAGAAAACCTAAATGAAGCCTTGCCCGATTTCGGAATATGCCAGGGGGGTGACTTATTGTTAAAAACTAAAATCAAATACATGAAACATTTGATTTTGATAGCAATAATAAAATTTTCATAAAATATACTGTTTCAATGTGAAGAAAACTTATTTTCGAATCTTTTTTCTTTTAAAACATCCACTAGAACGTTACTACTTAATCTATTTAAGTTCAGCATGGGGCGCCACCGTACTATAGAGCAATAACTCTTTCATGTCGTTGTTATTCGTGTTGTTGTCATCATCGTCATCGCCATATTCAATTTCACAATTGTAACCAATTTAATTTATATTTTTAAAGTCTCTTTTTATCATATTCTCTCATTCCCACACTCTTCGGTATCATCACTGAGACTGAGACTGAGAGACGTGTATATTTCCTGTCGTACATTTAAGTTTTGTTTACGTTTGACAGCTCGTGACAGCAGTCAAAATGATGAATTACATTTAATGTTATCATGTTGCTTTTGATGTTGTTGCTGTTGTTGTTGTGTTATACATATATATCTCTTCATACAACCAAAAAATCAGCCCACCGTAATTTTATTGCATGTTGTGTGAACACCCGAACAAGCTACTTTGTTGTATTTTTTGTAATCTATTCGTTCAACTGTCATTTTCAATTTGATTAAAATAATAAAAAGAAATAAAAACAAATAAAAATAACAAAAAATATATATTAAATTTGAAAATAAGCGAGGAAAACGAGAGTAAATTACATTATGATTATTATTGTAATTTGTTGTATTTGACATTATGTGTGTTGACATTATTTTATTGTTGTTTAAATATGGATGTCACTGTTGTATGTTTTATCATTAGTGGTAATCGTTCGTATTGGTTTATTGGTCCTAGCTAACGTAGTATATAGGGGTAACTGGGGTAGATACCTTTGACACTTGATTTTCAAAGACCAGTTTTTTAGTAAATTATTGCACGATCTCAATAATCATAATAATAATCATAATCAGAATTTAAAACTAGTAAGGGTGTAACCTTTAGCCTGGTTAAACATTAAATACACTGCAGTGTTTTGAAAATTTTGCTTGTACGGGATGTGCCATGAGGCACATAGCTTTCGTTCAGATCGTGCGCTTACTGTTCTGAGTGTACGAGTGAAATTTGGTTGGATTATCTCAAAAAACTTTTTCAGTATAGCATTTTGAAGCTTTTGCTTATATGGGAAGTGCCACACCCTCTTGTTCGAGTTCCTCCAGTTTTTACTCAGAGCTTGAGCGGAATGAGTTGAATTATCTCAAAAATGCTTTCCTTCCTTAGTACTAATGTGTATTTTTGGTTGTATTGTCGTGAAAAATACTCCTTAAGTTTCATTTCTACAACTCGGTCTGGCAGACTTAAATTAAATTAAGTGGTCATCTACAATTTTTTCCTACCAAAGTTATGGCCATTTTAAAATGACATTGTGTAAATTAAAACACGCTACTTTTTTTGTGTGATTACACGGTTCGACACAAAAAAAAAAAAAAAAACATGAGGGAAATCCAAAAAATTCTTAAAAAAGACGTTAAAAAAACGCCTGTGTCTCGTGGTTTTTCTCCAGCACGTCACATTTTTTTTTGTGGATTTTTGAAGTTTTTTAATGAAAAACAAAAATACCGGATTTTTGCGGTAAATCGATGATTTTAAATACTTATATGATCCTTACATCTGAGGCACATCATATGTTCAGCAAACTTATTAAGAATACTACGAGAAATATTTTTGTGGAAAACTTTAACCCTCTGCAACCCCCACATATAGGTCATTTATACCCTTTTCCTAAAAAAGTGCAAAAATGACACCTAAAATGTGGGAATATTGAGTCAATATGTACCGCATAAATATTTGCTATAAAATTTCAAAACTAGTTGCTGAAAACTAAAAAGTCGAAATTCTATCCCGAAAGCCAACAAATCGTTGAAATCAATGAGAACTTCTCACATCGCATATTTATTACATCTCTGATGCGCTTTTCTTAAGTTTTAAGCATTTTTTGTCTTAGGTGACTCCTAATGAAATTTTCCGTAGAATATTTTTGTTAAATATTTTAACCCATTGTAGCCAAGTTTATTTTGGGGGAAAAAAAGGGGCTGAAAAGACCCATAAACACATGATATAATGGGTTAATGAGTTCTAGGAAAATGTTCATTGTGTGATTTCGTCATGATCTTAAGATAATGATTTTTAAAAAAATTTAGTTTTAGAGTTTTACAGTGGGGTGAAATATCGATATTTGATATGTAATTATTTTTTATACCTTGATTCAAAAAAAAAAAGTTAGATATCGAACCACTCATTCTGAGCATTTTTGAAATCGTAATAAGATAAATACCATATCAACCTGATATTTTTCAGAAAAAGACTACATTTTTTATTTTGATACGATTTCAAAAATGTTCAGAATGAGTGTTCTGATTACGGATTCGGAAACACCGTACAATACTTCGGAATACATAGATTTGGTCAAAAAAGACGAACTTGAAACACACATTGCACTCGCGATAATATAACATCCCGAGATATGAACACCTCTTAAATGTGAACACTTTTTCCATACTCCAAAAGTAAAATGCTCTGAAATATGAATATACTTAAGTAGTTTTGGTTTTGATTAGTTCATATTATCGCGAGTGCACTGTATCTTTAAAATACGATGAAGCACAAAGAGAAAAATAAAAAGCAAAAAACATGTGCTTTGAGTGTCCTAAAATTACCAGAATTTGCATTAAAATATAGTTTTTATAGAAAAACATCATATGACTCCTACAATTTGTAGTCGAATACTACTACTTTACTACTACTACTATTTCATATAACTTCCTAAGAAAGAAGATTTTTCAAATGTGTCATAGAGCACATTTGGCATCAGATTAACATTGATTTCTTCTATTTTTAAAGCAAAGTCAAATGCGCACCGATGTCAAAGGCACCCCTTATATGCATGTATCTATTAAGTACGTAGAAAATAATCCACCTGTTGGACTACGCTTATCTATAGATTTGAAAAGAACTGGTGGGCAAGCTAAGGTGAAGGATATTGGTATTTAATTTTATGTTAATGTTTTGTAAGCAAGGAAATTAAAACTTTACTTAACTTCTGACCAAAGGCGATTACAGCATTTGCCAATTTGAATAAATTTTCTTGCCTTTTGATATTAAATTTTAGCATTAATAAATGTATAAAGTTTTATTTGATCGCCACATCGTATGTAATAAATTACAACTAAAAGTCTGTTTCTGCAATTAAAACTGGGGAAATCCTTTTTCTAATATCAAGCACTTATTACACCTTTTTCTGTTCTGACTGTCATGTTTTCAACTCCTTTTTGTATTTTACATTCTGTGTGAACAACACCCATTTCAACGACAATATTGTTTCAGTTTCAGAACAATTAGAACAATGAATGGTAAAAGTTACACCGTCAAACTATTTATACATGCCACAGACGAGTGTTGAAAAAAAAGAAAAAAAAAAAAAGGAATCGAATGAGAAAACAAACACAATGAAACCAGCATGCTGCAGCAGACACACTTCAGTGGTTATGATAACATTCACCCATTAGGAAACTGAGTCATTTTCAGAATGAATAATTTTTTTTTTTTTTAAATTTAGATAGATAAAAATGTACTTAAAAACCGGACCACTAAGCACAGCAACTTTGATCGCAATTAGAGTATAATTGTTCCAAGAATACATATTTTGTTCTCATATACTAAATATCGTTCCTATACAAGTAAAAAGTACTTACCCAGTGTGCCAGACGGTTAAAATTTCCGCTTTTTTATCCGTTACGGATCCGTTACTGATCCGTTGGCGGAAGAGATTCCCAAAAAAAAAAGCGAATCGTTCTTTTTTTTTGGAATTTCTCCCGCAAACGGATCAGTGATGGATCCGTAACGGGTAAAAAAGCGAAGATATGAACCGTCTGGCACACTGAGTAGTCAGTTTTTCAAATTTTGAGATACTTAATGTTCAAAAACTAAATTTTGTTTTTTTTTGTATGGAAGTCGGTGTTTAGTTTTTACTTTTATGATGAAAATAATCACTTTTTGACAGAGATATGGCTAAATGAGTCTTACCAAACTAAAGACTATAATATTTTGGACCGGAAATTCCAAACACCTCAATACTAGAAAAAACTGACTTTTATAGGGGCGATTCATTATGTAGTGTTTTTATCTATATATTAATAAGTAAGACAATAATTTGTCCTACCCTTTTTACTATGTTAGAATCAGAGCACGACTTTGAATTATATACCATTGGAAAGGTATTTGTGTGTAAATGTGTACAAAGTCAAAATTATTTTAATATTTTGCCATTAAGCCAGGTAAAATTAAATGCAAATTTTTCAATATTAACAAAGACAAAATACGCGCTCACACAGCTGAAAAGAGGATTCAGCACAAAGAAAAAGGCAAAAAACTGACTGACACTGACTTCATGTTTTTTTGTTTTCTTATCTTTTCACATTTGTTGTTGTACCAGGGATGATAAATGAGCTTTTCTATTTTGTACCAAATAGCAAAAAAAGTATTAAAACTGTCCAAAAAGTACCAAAATTATTTAGTACATTTTTGGTAAAATTTTGACCATTGGGCTATTCTAGTTGTGATAAATTGGAAATGTTTTATAAGAACTTCAAGCAGTCACGTTTTTTTCTATACAAATAACACGGTCTTACTCAAAAAAAAAAAAACAAAAACACCTGAGGAAATCCAAAAAAATTCCCCAATATATATGTTATTTTTAACCCTTCTTTAAAAAGGTACAAAAATGACACCCAAATAGGAAAATATTGAATCAGTATGTACTACAGAAATAGTTGCTGAAAAATAAAAAGTCAAAACTTCACCCCGAAAGCCAAAAAATCGTTTAAATTAATAAAGACTTCTCACATTGCATTTTCTCTGACGCGTTTGACTTAAGCTTTGCTTGTGAAATTTTCCGTGGAATATTTTTTGTAGAGTACTTCAACCAACTGTAGCCCATTTATTAGAAAAAAGGGTCAAAAAGACCCATAAAAACAGGATATAATGGGCTCATGTGTTCCAGGAAAATTATCCTTGTGTGATTTCGTTATGATCTTGGGACAACGAGCTTTACCCAAAATGTAGTTTTAGAGTTTTACAGTGAAGTGATATTAGGAAAATAATGATCGTGAGTAGTTTTTATGGATTTTAACGATTTTTTGGATGAAATTTTGACTTTTTAGGGCTCATCAACTAGTAGTGAAATTGTATAGCAAATATTTCTGTATTCTATATTCTCTTGTTTTAGGTAACATTTTTGTATTTTCTTAACAAAAAGGTAAAAATTACCCACTTGTGAGGGTAACTATTTTCCACCAAAACAAACCTCGCAATATCCTGCATGAGTTTACTGAACACATTATACACCTCAGATGTAAGGATCATATAATTATATTCATCGATTTAACACAAGAATGCGTTAATTTTGTTTTTTGCATGCACAGTGGATTTAAAAACTTAAAAAATCGATAAAAAAAATCTAAGGTGCTATTGTATTTATTATAGAATCTTTCCTTATTGTTCCTACTGGGTATAAAGCAACGTTGAAAACTTTCAATCAAATTGAACAAATTAGTTTACAAACCGCAGTTTTATGTAAAACCGCATAACACTGTGTTGTCATCAATGGATGAATAGATAGATAGCTAGATAGGTTCAAGTGTGCATAGATTTTATAGGGGCCGCAAAGGAAGGATATGAGCAGGTGGAAAATAAACAATTACTGCAAAATGCATGAATAAAGCAAGAAAAAATCCAGTCAATTTTAAACGGATCAGAAAGGAAGCGCAATTAGCATTGTTGTCCCATCTTAATGCCACTGCCAAATGAATTGTCCAGTTGCAAAACCCGACATCAAAATTTCAAACTAAAAAATTAAAACAACTATAACTAAACATTGCAACAAATTTAATATGCATTACTTACTTAAGAAATTAACTTTATTTGCGCAAAACTACAACAATGAATACATTAAAACGTGTACTCAAACTCAAAAAAGCACAGTAGCTCTCCAGGAAATAAAATGCCAATTTCACATTCAATGACAATTACTGTCATATCCGCTGTGAGGAAATCCCGCGGTCGTCGAATCGCACTCAAGCGAACATTGCAGTTGAACTTTATGTTTGCGAGTGCACATTCTTTTTGTTTGGGAATTATAGCGCAAAGAAAAACAAATAAAAAAATTTACAAAAAATTCTTACTGTTTTAAGGCACCAAGCGGAAATAAGCAAGCACAACGCCATCTTGTTAATATGCTCGACCTACTTTCTCCTTGATTGTACGATTTGCACTCTGATAGCGTACAGAAGTTTTTGTTTTCTTTTTTTTAAAGTTTTCACATTTTAAATTTGTTGTACTTAGTTTGTACAGTAAGAAAACAAAAAAAGACTATGCCATTAAATTCTTAATAGTAGGCCCATTTATTTAATAACATGGATATCTATTGCATTTTCCTATTAAAACAATAGTTTTCCTATTAAAACAATAGTTTTTCTATTAAAACAATAGTTTCCCTATTAAAAAATAGTTTTCCTATTAAAACAATAGTTTTCCTATTAAAACAATAGTTTTCCTATTAAAAAATAGTTTTCCTATTAAAACAATAGCTTTCCTATAAATGTTCAAAAGTTTGCTCAGACTTCATCTTTCAGTTCGCATTGTAAAATTCGTAGAAGAAATAGAATTATCTCGTGATAATTTCCATTTTTTACGATTTATTTTAACAACGGAGTATCGATCAACAGAAATAGGGTTTTGGCGTTTCTTTTTGTTTGCAAGAATCAAAGATCAGATGCGTAGACAATAATTTACATCACCCGAAAAAGCGGTTGAGTCGTTTAAAACTCATGTTTTGGAGCTATCATCTTCGGACTGATCAAAGTGATTGGAAAAATGGTTTGAGCGCATGATATCTGAAGAAAAATATCCTAAAAAATGCCAAACTATTCATCTGCCATAAAATCTTGCATCGGAAAACACTAGGGGTACTATCTACTAGAAACTTATGGGGCAAGCCTCGTACTACGTACAGCATTAAATTAACCGGAAATAATGATTGATTTAATTATGAGTCGCACTACTGTTTGAAAAGTATAATGTTATTGTTCTATTAATACATAATGTTTTTTAGTATTATTTAAATGATACGTCATATTGATTTAATCTTAAAAAAAGTAGTAATCTTATCAAATAAATTTAATGACATCAATTTTTCAATATAACCGATAAGTATTCAATTATGATTAAACTCCCTGTTTTATTTAAATCACTTTGTTTCAAATTTAAAAGCACTTCATTTTAATTATATTGTTTTTTTCTTTCTATTTTCAGGTATGTTTTGGATTCGTAAAACTTTTTAAAGACTAATTTGGTAAGCTTAAACATTTACATTAGAGTAAAATTTGTCCTATCCAACGTTAACATGTCATGTTCCAAAGTACAATTAAATTCCAATAAAACTGAATGTTCTAAACTTAATGTAAGCTTGATTTAATTACTATATTGCTCCTAATGGATTGCAAAATTAGCATATTGGTTAGCAAATGGTTAACTCTTCGCATTTATATTCATCATAAAGACATTTGGAACGACACAAACTTATATATCTACAAATCGACATCTGAGTATGTCATGTAACACTTTCACAATTACTTTTTACTTTCATAAAGAGTTATTGCGCTGGCCGCAGAATGAGGGTTCAACTAAATATTAAAATGAGTAGTAACAACACGGTGTGTGATTTTTTTTTTTATAATATTTTTTCATAATATCGGTTTCGCATTAAAAAGCAGTTAAAAAAATTAAAAATCACTTTCGACGTATCTTTCGATGATGCATCCAAAATCGGTTGTGGAATTTCTCTATCATGTCAGCATTTTAGGATATGCTAACATACAAGCATAAAAAACACTGTTTTTGAATTTTTATCATTTGACAAGGTACATCGGTTTTTTCTCCGAAATATCGTAAACTGTTCTTTGCGGACCAAAATTGGATGAAAAATGACAGCTCTATTCTCAATGTTCTGCAAGGGCTCGAAATTTTCGTTATAAAACTTGACCTTTTTTAATTTTTCAGACCGGAAAAATTCTTTGTGCGTTATTTTAAGATTAAAATCGCTTTAGTTAAATATTCTTTATTTTATAAAAGGCTAAAACACGATTTAATTTTTTGTGCGTTTTTGAGCGATATCCCCACTTTAAAAACTTACATATAACTCGAAAAGTAGAAATCAACTTGAAAAACAGCAAAAGTACGGCCTGTTGAAGGTAGTTTTGGGTATCTGATTTTACCTGGTGCGCGTTGCCTCACCTTTATCCCAGTGCCTTTTACATATCGACGCATGATACGAAAAGTAGGATGATTCATTTCTTCTATGAAAAGCAGGATGTTTTATATTCTCGGAAGAAAAGTAGGACGTTTCATAATTTTTAACAAAAAGTATGATGTTTCATATTTTTTTATGAAAAATAGGATGTTTTACATTCTTGGACGAAAAGTAGGACGTTTCAAACTTTTTTACGAAAAGTAGGAAGTTTCATAATTTGTTACGAAAATAAGGTTGTGTTAAACTTTTAGACGAAATATAGGATGTTTCATATTGAACGACAAAAAAAAAAAGGGTGAATCATATCATAAGCGCATATAAAAATTTGTTAACTTATGATAATTTTTAGCGACCTTTTGAAATATAGATGGTTTTATTTAACGGGCTTGAGGTCCAAATTAATAAAAAACGCTTCTTTGATTTTTTATAATTTATTTATTTGTTAACTTATTTTATGCATTTAAATGAACCCTAGCCTTCCCTGTGAGCTTCTTTTAGTTTATGCATGACCTAAAACGCTTGTGTCATTAACAAATCTGCTTAAATATTTATTGTTTTGATGCTCGAACTAAACATACAGCAGCGGAGATGGCTAAAATAAAACGTGGATTAGCCTAAACAAAACTACAGCAAACTAACAATCACTAATTTCAGAAAAATCGATGCGGTGGCTTGGACGTGAGAAGGTTTTTTCTATTTAGGGGCGTGGTACCGCCCACCTAAAAATAATATCCTATGCACTGCTACTCTTCACAGCCTTTCCAGCAAAAAAAATCAAGTGAATATTTTGAAATTAAGGCATAGAAAGGGACTGAACCGATTTCGTTTACCTCTTTATATATAGATACTAGCTGGCCTGGTGGCGACTTCGTTCGCCTATTCCCGATGCCTTTACATACGAAGTCCCATCTATCTTCATCGTCCCTCTCTTCCAATCACCAAAGTTTTTAAAGATCCATGTATCAACTTTTGTAATCATAGCTCCCATAGGAACAGTGATATAGCATTTTATATATTTTTTGTATGAAGGGTGCAACTCCCCCTTCTCACCTTCCCGCCCAAGTTTTTCAAAGTAAATGTATATACCAAGTTTTATAACGATATCTGCGATATGTGAAGAAATATAGCATTTTGTGTATTTTTGAAAAGTGGATGCAATTCTCCTACACCCAATATCCCCCAAGTTTTGCATGGTGAATGGTAGATATGTACATAATGCATAAGTTCATCAACTTTCATAATCATAACTTATATAACTGTAGAGATATAGTATTTTTTTCGTATGGGGGGTGCGACCCCCGTTTCCCTCAGTGGCATCCCACCCCTTAACAACCTTCTACAGACCATACCAAACAATTTAAAAAAAAAATTATGTAAATCGGTCTGGTAAATAGTTCCCGCGTTCATAAGCTACATACGGACACCATTTCATTTTTATATGTATAGATGTTATGGTTTCTCATCGTTCTTTCGTTTAATAACTTATACCTGATATAAATATTTCACTAACATAAGGAAATTGATGTAACAAAATAAGAAACACCCTAGTTTTCACCAAATATATGCTGCAAGAATCAACGTCAACCTAGCTTTCTTGCAAAGCATCGAAACGTCCAAGTTTTCGTCCAAAATGTGCAGACATCCTATTTTTCGACATAAAAACTTTAACGTCCTACTTTTATACACAAAACTTCGAAGAAACCTAGTTTTCGTCATATATAATGAAACAACCTAGTTTTCGTCCAAATAAGTTTGAAACGTCCTACTTTTCGTCTAAGAATTTTTGAAAACCTACTTTTCATAGGAGAATTGAATCATCCTACTTTTCGTATCATGCGTCGATATGCACGTTGTCTTTTTTATTTCAAAGTTTTTTCCAAGTTGAGGTGCCACCAATTTTTCTGGTTGACGAAATTCACTCCGGTGCCGTTTACAAATTTAACAAATCCCATCCATCAATGTCAAATAACTTTAGAGATACTACGAATGACGTTGTATGGAGGAGTGACACCGCCCATTCTTTCAGTAGTTGTTATATTTTCCCAGTGTCTTCTTTATATTTGACAAATCTCATCTATGTGTGTTAAATCGTTTCAGAGTTAAAACGAAGAATGTTTTTGGAGAACGTGTCTCCGCAGGATAGAAATAAACCAAGATTAGATTCATAATCAGGCGGTCTCAATCCACCATAAACGGCTATAATAGCGGAGGACGGAAAACCATGGTTGCACTCAACAGGGGGTAGGGGATACAAGAAATAGACCAACGGAGGTTCTGCCAACATCCAGCAAGAGTGCTACCTATAGGAACCTTAGCTCCGTTTTCAGTACTAATATTTTGCTTACTAAAGTACGTAAAACAGCACTTTTTAGTACTATTTAGATAGATAATAGTACTCTTAGACAGATTTTGTAACAATAGCATAAGTAGTAATTCGTGTTGAAAAAGTCGTGTTACACAGTTTTTCATAGTAATGATAACACAGGCCCACAAGAAAAAAAAAAGTACCATGCGCGAAAGATCAGACAACCTGAACTTTTTGTTTTCGGGGTCGCTGAATCCGAATATGGTGCCAGAATAGCGAAGTTAGTTCGCGTTTTTTCAGAAATCAGCAATTACGCTGAAAATTTGAGATTTTTTTCAGCATTATTTCTGATTTCTGAAAAAACGCGAACCAACTTCGCTATTCTGGCACTATATTCGGGTTCAGCGACCCCGAATACATAAAGTTCCGGTGGTTCGTTCGCGCAGGGAAAAAAGTACCCTGCGCGAAAGATTAGACCACCAGAACTTTATGTATTCGGGGTCGCTGAACCCGAATATAGCGCCAGATTAGCGAAGTTGGTTCGCGTTTTTTCAGAAACCAGCAAAAATCCGTAATTTTCAGCGTTATTTCTGATTTCTGAAAAAACGCGAACCAACTTCGCTATTCTGGCACCATATTCGGATTCAGCGACCCCGAAAAAATAAAGTTCAGGTGGTCTGATCTTTCGCGCAGGGTACTTTTTTTTTTTTTGTGGGCCTGTGTAATTGTAAGGTCATAAAAAACATTGTAGGGATAAAAAATGAGGCGAAAGTAAACCATATTATATTGTGAATTTTTTCAAAACTACCGAACTTCCCGAGAAATAAATTAGAGATTTTACCAGCTCAAAAAGTTGAACAGTTTAAATTTGAAATTAAAACATTATTTCGGAACTTTTTTTGGTTTTAAACATAGTTTCGTCGGGTCCATTACACGTTCTCTGAAATGGACAAAACTTTACATAGTGCTTACTTTGAGTCATATATCATTTTAAAGCTTTCAAGTTATGCTTTAATTTAAAGTTCTTTTAAAAAAATTAAAGGGGTTTTTTTTTTTTTAAAAAAAATTCAGAGGTATTTTTTAGTTTAAAAAATTTTGGTGAAAAAAATTTTTTTCACCAAGTAATATTTTTTTTTTTTATAAAAAAAAACACTTAAAATGAAAGGGACCAGTTACTTAGATATATCAATTTACAAACTTTGATGCAACTTTAAATTTTTGAAAAAACACCCCTTTCATGAAAAGACTAAAAACGCCAACTTCAACACCCTGGATTTTAGCAACAAATGGTACTAGGACTAAACCCTCCCGGATTAGTGTTCTTGCACATCGGATCTATTATATTGCCATTTGAGCGAAATCGGAGACAAAAAAGGCGTTAGCAAATGATGCCTAAACACGTCCGTATTAATGTCGTAAATTTGATATTGAATGTTAATTATTTATCACCTAAACTTTGTTGATTAAATCTTAAACTCCAATCCGAATAAAAAAAACCCATAGAATTTAACTGTTTATTATCTCTGAAGCAGACACATTTTAATTAAAGACAACTGGTTTTTAATGGTAATGAAATAATTTGCGATAAATTTTAATTGGCAACAGAAAAAGGAAGTCATAAACTGAAGTTTAAATTGGTATCCCTGCGCTTGCATTGTAAACAAATAAAAAGAGCGTTTAGAGAGGATGACAACATATTCTCCTAATTACATTTTCTCTCTCGCAGTTTTGTTTTTGTTTTCGTGTTATTGCAAAAGCAAATAATTTTATTAAATGTCAAATTGACAAAGTCACGTGCAGGGAATATTAAAACCGGGCACTAAAAATACCCACCAGTTAAATTAAACAACCAACACGTCGGTGGAACATGTTTATATATATATACAATTTTTTGTTGTTGTTGTTGTTGTTGTTGTTGTTGCTATTCTTGTTCTCAATGCATATTGTTGTTGCTAGGAATAATAGCAACAAAAATACAAAAAAACGGGTAAAACAAAAATGTAATTTTTGTACGTATTGTACGTGTTAAGAGCATGGGTTTAATTTGTACCATAATTATAATTGCTGTCGCTAAAAAGTTGTTGCTACCCCATTTGCATTAGTATTAATGTTAATTTACCCAAGGGGAAAACATTTCAAGTGCTTCTTAAGTAAGCACTTACTTGTTCCTATAGCATTTTACAACCGCACAAATAATGATGTGTTTTGTAAGCGCTGGAATATCAAATTCTCTTTGAAGAGACATTTTGCTTTCAATAATAATTTCATCAGTAGAGAAGTAAAGAAAGACCTCAAAATAACAAAATTTAAAAAATAAAGAACTAATAAAAAATTTACACGACTACTTTCATCAGAAAGCTTCGCATCCTGATGTTCTAAGTAGTTTTTAATTAATGCCACAGACCCCAAGTTCAAATCCCGGAACGGGTTGTTTTTTATTTTAATTAAAAATTATTTTTCTTATGGGTGCAGTTATGCGCTCGAATATCAAATTGTGTTTGGAGCGGCATATTTGTAAGAGTATTTTTTTTTTTTGTTATCAAAATAAAGAAGAGAAAGAGAATAAAATAAAAAAAATCACATCTCTGCTTAAAATACAAACTTTAGACCGCTCTATTGCCTGATATGCTAAGAAGTTTATAACCTATCTCTTAAGCAGAAAGCTTGAGTTCGAATCCCAGCATTGGGTTTATACGACTTCTTACTTGCTTACATCAGAAAGCGTCATAGCTTGTTGCGTCTCTGAATCGCAAAGCACGAGCTCAAATCCTACACAGAAAAAACTACAATGTCCAAAATGGCAGAAACGAGGTTATTTTAACAAGGTTGCGACCCAAATTTTGAGCATGGCTCGTTCGTAGCAGTTTTAACAACGCGCGTTGCTAAATAAAATACCAAAAAAAAAAAAAAATTATATATTTTTAATTCTAATTTTCAATTTTTGCTTTAAATAAATATTTTTTTTTTTGGTATTGAGGAGATTTGAACCTGGAACCTATCGAGTGATAGATGCGGACGTTGACGAACTCAGCCACTGCCATCATTATTGTGAGGTTGACGGAAATTCAATTTATTTTGAAATTTGCTTCTACCATGTTCGTGAGTGTTTTAACTACGTTTTCATGCTGATTTGGATTTCACTACGTTTCGTGGTGTTTTGATCACGTTTCGTTGCTGATTTGGATTTAACAACGCTTGGCAACCAGTGTTGCTAAAAATGTTTTAACCACGTTCGTTAGTGATTTAGCAAAGAGCGTTGTTAAATTCAAATCAGCAACGAAACGTAGTTGAAACACTCACGAAAGTGGTAGAACCTCATTTAGCAACGCAAGTTATGCTTTTTTTTCGAAAGAATATGTGAAGCTTGAAGTCGCTTGCATCCTAGGCTATGCAGTTTAAAAAAAAAAAAAAAACAAAAACGTTTCTTATGATCCGTAAGCTTTTATTGCTAAAAAAGAAGCGCTTCAGCAAACCTTTTGAAACTCCATATTTTTTCTTGGGTATGTTCTACACATATGTATGCGCATACATGGTGTAGATGTTAGATTGTTGCCCTACACATACGACAATAACAGTGGGCTGCACGTATGTTGTTTTGTTGCAGGCGTTTAAACTGGATACCAAACTAAAACAGAGTCTGCCTTTGTACGAAATTTGTCCCACAAAGTTGTGGTGCGTTTTAACAATTAACAAGGCAATAAAATTTAGTTAATGTCATTATAGCGAAAACATCGTGGACATATAATTTAGGATATAGAAGCAACAAAAACAACAACATATGCAGACATACATACGTACATAGAACAATGTACGGTAGGTGCCTATACATGTGTATTATGTGCGTGCATAAATTGCTGGGATTTTTGCCTAAGTATCCACTTAATTATTGAGGCATTATGTTAACTACATTTTGGTTATTTATGAGCCACAAAAGTGTGATTGGATTTAATTTGAAAAATTGTTGGGAAGCCCTTTATTGTGTGTGTTTTAAGCAAAGTGGATATTTAAAGCAGTTAAAATCCAACTTCAAGATATTTACTATTTCAACGAACTTACAATGTCAAATCATTTGTATGATGATCTTTAAATCGAAAGTCAAATGCATTTTTTGAGCTCTCAGCCACTGTCATCGTAAAATCCAACCCACCAATGTTCAGTTGCCAGCCAGATCCGATTTTCATACGAGTCAAAGTGCGAGATTGACAACATAAATCATCAGATTGAATTCTGCACACAAGTGCTGCAATGAAACCCTCAGCGTAACAGTAACCCATTGCGAATATTGCTATTACTCGTAAGTAATCGATATGCATAAAGTTAAGATTTCATTTAATTGCACCGAGATTTTTGGAAAAAATATGAAATTATGTTCACTGTTATGTGGTCGACTTTAGCCAGGTCGCTTAAGAGATTTTCAATATTATTTCTTGTCCAGACCCAGCGCGAGTATGGGTAAATCCTGAAAAGATCACTGAGAAGCAAAAAGTTTCAGTATGCATTTTCCTATAGTTTGAAATATAGAAAAAAAAAAGTAAGAGTGTTACATTTAGCCTGGCCAAAAATTAAATACCCTACACTGCAAGACTTTTAAATTTTGCTTGTAGGGTAGGTGCCTACACACATTCACATAGTATTCGCTCAGACCCTGCGCTAACTATTTCAAGTATTTGTGCATAATACAGCATTTCAAAATCTTTGAACGTATGGGAGGTGCCTTGCCTTCTTGTCCGAATCAACCAAATTTTTGCTCAGAGCTTGCATTTACTGTCCATAGTGTCTAAGCGAAATTTGGTTGGATTCCCTCAAAAAACGTTTTAAATATAGCATTTTCAAAGTTTTACTCATATGGGAGGTGGCACGCCCTCTCGTCCGAGTTTACCTTGTTTTTTTTCAGAACTTGCATTTACTATCCTTAGTGTCTGAGTGAAATTTGGTTGGATTATCTTAAAAAACGCTTTCAGTGTGGTATTTTGAAACGTATGGGAGGTGCCACGCCCTTTTGTCCGAATTCATTTAGTTTTTGCCTAAAGTTTACAGTCACAATTCCTAGTATGTACAGCATTACTATTACAGACAGCCTGCCAGCCAGTTAGGCGGACATAACTATATAGACTCAGGAGATGACGCTGATTAAGAATATATATACCTTTATATATCTGCCACGCCTCTTTCTGTGCGTTACAAACGAAAGGACAAAGTGAATATGCCCCGTGCGTAGGGTATTAAAAAGTTATTTTGGACAAAATGTTTATCCCAATGTACTTACATAACATTTAAATATCCCAACTAAAACTAAAGCAGAAAAAACATATCTGATTTTCCTAAATAATATAATCGAATTCATTACATCCGCATTTGAGTTGCCGCATCCACATCCACTTCCGTTTGCCATTTCAATGTGGCAAATTTAAGCTGTCACTGCGCGCGATTGTCATTAATATTTTGACACATCATTTAGCCAGTGAAACAACCATCATCCATTAGAGTTACAAACGAAAGAAGCAACAGAGATGCAGCCTCTCATGCCGCACCACTTTACGCATTTTGTCATCGTCGACGCCAATGCCACTATTAATAACAGATTTTCTCTGATGTAGCGCGACGTTGATGACAATAGTGATGAATTTGACACTGATGCTGCTGATGTTGCTGCTTCTGCTGATGATGACGACGATGATGATAATGCTGGCTGGCATCATTGATGACAAAGACGACATGTAGCTAAAAATGTCATCATGTCAGCGCATCAGCTGTACGTTTATTGTCAAATGCTCTGACATCTTGTTGCAAAGAAATCAAAGAAAGAAACTTCACCTTAAACTTTTGCCACACCTCCTTTTTTGTTTTCAGAAAAAGCTTTTAATTTGTTCAAAATTAATGAGCAGCCATAATGCCATTTCTAAACTGTCAAACATTTATGTATTTGTGTACGTACGCTCTGCATGTGCTATGAAAATGTCATTTTATTATCCACGTTTGCATTCACGTCATTAAAAAGTAATCGCGTAAATCATTAAAACTTACATACAGAAAAATGTCACTGAAACTGAAATGTTCGTACGTACCTACGAATATGTAATGCGATTCGGGGACAGCTGAAATGTTCATTAAAAACTTATATTAACGAGAGATTTTTACTAATGATACGGCAAAAGATGGATGAGCCAAATGAGTAAAGTGTAAATTACACTGTTCAAATTTTTTACTGTTTAAGAGTAAGCTTATGCATTTACTTAATTATTGAATACAGATACTTCACAAGAGCTTCTATACAAATAGGTTTTTTTAAAAAAAAAAAAAAAAAAAAATAGTTCTGAATATCAAGTTACAACATAAAGTGTTAAAAAGTTATTCGCCGTGCTGTCCCTAACCGCTTCTTAGTGCACTTAATTTGCCCGTTTCGCATATGATGTTATTTTTTTTACAAAAAAAAAACGTATTCTTATACATTTCAGTTACTGTTTTTCTGAATTAATTCGAAAAAAAAATTGTTTATATTGAATTGGCATACAAAGAAGTCCCTTGTTTTAAACTATCTCCGCTCATTTTTTCTTATTCTAACTGAAAATTTTTTTTAAATATTTAGAACTGAAAATGTCGAGAAAAAGGAAACTCAGTTTTTTCAGCTTAGTCAGTTTTGGTTTATCGATAGTGAGTGTTCGTGGTTTTTTTTTTTTTAAGTTTAAACATTTTGTAAAGAACACAAGTGCGTACATACTCTTATCTTTGTATAAGTAAATCAATAAACAGTTTCAACTTTTTTAAACATAATTGCATTATCATTGTGATTTCCTGTTTTCGTAACATTTTGTCATTCTTCTCCCGTTTTTTGATAGCATTTCGTCATTCTCCGTTTAGTTATTCCCCACCCGATTTGTTTTGTAAGTTTTGCTTAAACTATTTATTAAAAATTAAAATTTTGTCTTAAAACACTTAAATAAACTTTTAAAAAATCCGACAACAATTTTTAGGGTTGCCACCTGGTTATTTTCTTACTTTTTTTTAACTAAATTGAAATTTTTGGTTTCAGTTTTGCTTAAACTACCGAAAGTTTTTGCTCAATTTTTAAAAAGTTTAATCGATTGTTTTAAGACTAAGACTAAATATATTTTTATAAATATAAGCAAAACTTAAAAAAACAAATATATGGCAACCCTGAAATTTGTTTTAAAATTTCAAAAAAGTTCATCTGTGCGTTTTTGAAACCAAAAATCTAAATTTATTAAAAAAAAGTAAGATTTAAAATGAATTTTCGGAAACAAAAGTTAATTTACGCGTTTTGAGCATTAAATATTATTTTAATTTTTTAAATATAAGTATTTATGTAGCCGTATTCACAGTCTTGTTGCGCCGTAGAAAATGCAAAATTATTTGGAATTACAAAAACAAATTCTGTTAATTTTTCAATAAAATTTTCAAATGATTTTACATTTGCTACGATGCAACCAGATCGTGAATACGGCTATTGCTTAAATACTTGTATTGTTAATTTTTTAAAAAGGTTCCAGAAATTATCATATTCTCTTTTGGTACATTTTTCGGATATTCACCCATGAGCACAATACTTCTTAAACACGCAGTTTTATGAACTTTTCGTCTTTTTTATTGGACTGAGATGCCATCTCTTCAAAAGATCATTACTCGGAAACTAAGAGCCCTATTAGAAAAGTATATTTTGATAAGTAAGAGTGTGGCAATTCGATGCCAGGAAAAGGAATTTCACCTTTTTCTATAGCTACGCCATATGCCTGAAAACAGTGTTTTTTCCAACTTCAAGCAAGGATATCTCGAAATCCCGCAGGTATATTGATGCAGTCCGATTCAGCGTCCAAAAGTTCATAGGAAATATTGTGTTCATACAAATTTTTTTTGGAGTCGATATTCGATAACAAAGTAAAACGACTTAAATTCTATTGAAATCAAATAAATTTCAACTGCTTTGCTTTTTTATCAAAATTTGAATTAAGCAGTTTTTCCTTCCTGCCACAGATATAATGATTAATTGAAAAGTGGAAATACCGATGGTATAAATAAGCCGGATTGTTTGCTTTGAGTTTTTCAAAATACAAATATAACTAGTAAGGGTGTAAATTTTGGCCTGGCCAAAAAATAAATACCCTACACTGCAGTATTTTGAAAAGTTTGCTTATATGGGAGGTGCCACGCCCTCTTGTCCGAGTACACCCAGTTTTTGTTCAGAGCTTGCATTTATAGTTTTTAGTGTCAGAGTGAAATTTAGTTGGATTATCTCAAAAAACTCTTTCAGTATAGCATTTTGAATCTTTTGCTTATATGGGAGGTGCCACGCCCCCTTGTCTGATTTCCAATTTTTGCTGAGAGCTTTCATTTATAATTCTTAGTGTCTGAGTCAAATTTGGTTCGAATATCTCAAAAAACGCTTTCAGTATATCGTTTTGAAGCTTTTGCTTATATGGGAGGTGCCACGCCCTCTTGTCCGAATTCGCTCAAATTTTTATCAGAGCTTGCGCTTACAATTCGTAGTACTTATATGTATTGTGGTTGCATTGTCGTGAAAAATACTCCTAAAATTGCATTTTGAATATAATTTTTGTATGGGCGGTAGGCGTGTCCGTTGACCGATTTTGCTCATTTTCAATCCCCCGAGCTAACTTTGACGACGGAGGCAGCGTACCAAATTTCATTGAATTATCTTGCTCAGTTTTCCCAAAAAGTGTATTTCAACACACAGCCAGCCAGCCACCCAGCCAGCCAGCCAGCCAGCCACCCAGCCAGCCAGCCAGCCAGACAGACGGACATGGCTATATCGACTCAGGAGGTGACGCTGATCAAGAATATATATACTTTTCTATACCTGCCACGCCTCCTTCTCTGCGTTACAAACGGAAGGACAAAGTGAATATACCCTGGGTGTAGGGTATAAAAATTGTTCTTCGCACAAGGCCTGGCCAAAATCAATGAGAATCTAATTTGACACAAAACATGCTTTATGAAATCATCATATTTTTCTCTTACGAGAATTAAAAAAAAAAAAAATTCGGAATTAAAAAAATTTATTTCAGTCATTAATTAAATTCACTTTTTTATTAACTATAATTTTTAATGACATTTTAATGTTATGACAACTGGTATTAACTTAAGAATAAAAATTTGTGTTTGGAATCTTTTTTTAACTGAAAAATATATCAATGAATGCTAGGTAAAAATTAAAACGAAACAAAAATTTTTCTGACGAAAAACAGAAACACTCAGTTTTCATTTACCATGTAATGCAAAAATTAACGAGTAAAACATGCTCTTTTCGATTACACTAGTTTACAGCCAAAATTCCCAGCGAATGCCGTTACTCATTTTATATGGAAAATGGGCTGCTGATTCCGAAAATCGCATTTTTTTTTTTATTTCGTGTCGTTTTCGAGATATCGGTCATTTTCGGTTTTTGGACCAAAAAAAAAAAGATAGTTCCATTAAAATACAAGTATCTCAAGAACCAATGTTTGTATTTGAACAAATAATATGTCATATTAAAGGTAATTAAATTACCTACAAATAATATCCACTTCACTTTTTGGTTGGTTCGTTAGTTTCGGTGAAATAAATTGATTTCTAAAAAAAAAAATTTTTTTTTCGAAAAAATTAAATTCAACTTCAAATTTATACAAGAAGACTTAACTTTTTTATAATATTTTTTTTTTTTGTATCATAGACTATATATTTGTGAAGAAAATAAGATATCATTTAAGAAAATCTATGGAAAAATGCAAAAGTTGTATACAATTCGTTGATAAGTTACCAAAATGCGTTTTTCCCTATTTTTCCGTTTTTTTGTAATAAACTGTTCGAAAATTTGAAACTTTTTGTAAAAGAAATTAGAAAATCCAAAAAATTCTTAAAGAAGGCATTAAAAGGAAATACCCGTGCCTCGCCGTTTTTCTCTAGCACGTCAGATTTTTTTTTAATCGATTTTTGAAGTTTTTTAATCCACTGTACATGAAAAAACAGAAATAACGCATTCTTGTGTTAAATCGATGAATTTAACTATATGATCCTTACATCTGAGGTGTATCATGTCTTCAGTAAACTTATGCAGGATACTACGCGGAATATTTTTGTAGACAATTTTAACCCTCTCAAACCCCCACATGTAGGTCAAAATAACCTTCATGTGGGGGTCAAAATGACCCACATGTGAGGGTTTTAGAGGGTTAAAATTTTCTACAAAAATATTCCTCGCAGTATCCTGCATAAGTTTACTGAACTCATAATACACCTCAGATGTAAGGATCATATAGTTAAATTCATCGATTTAACACAAGAATGCGTTATTTCTGTTTTTTCATGTACAGTGGATTAAAAAACTTCAAAAATCGATTAAAAAAAAATCTGCCGTGCTGGAGAAAAACGGCGAGGCACGGGTATTTCCTTTTAATGCCTTCTTTAAGAATTTTTTGGATTTTCTAATTTCTTTTACAAAAAGTTTCAAATTTTCGAACAGTTTATTACAAAAAAACGGAAAAATAGGGAAAAACGCATTTTGGTAACTTATCAACGAATTATATACAACTTTTGCATTTTTCCATAGATTTTCTTAAATGATATCTTATTTTCTTCACAAATATATAGTCTATGATACAAAAAAAAAAATATTATAAAAAAGTTATGTCTTCTTGTATAAATTTGAAGTTGAATTTGATTTTTTCTTAATTTTTTCGAAAAAAAAAATTTTTTTTTTTAGAAATCAATTTATTTCACCGAAACTAACGAACCAACCAAAAAGTGATGTGGATATCATTTGTAGGTAATTTAATTACCTTTAATATG
Source organism: Calliopum simillimum (assembly GCA_951812925.1). Taxonomy (NCBI): domain Eukaryota; kingdom Metazoa; phylum Arthropoda; class Insecta; order Diptera; family Lauxaniidae; genus Calliopum; species Calliopum simillimum. The sequence goes on from OX638368.1 coordinate 39,730,218, forward strand.
ACATATTATTTGTTCAAATACAAACATTGGTTCTTGAGATACTTGTATTTTAATGGAACTATCTTTTTTTTTTGGTCCAAAAACCGAAAATGACCGATATCTCGAAAACGACACGAAATAAAAAAAAAAAAAAATGCGATTTTCGGAATCAGTAGCCCATTTTCCATATAAAATGAGTAACGGCATTCGCTGGGAAAAAAAATTTTAATCATTTGTAAACTAGTGTTATTAGGTAATGTACTATATAAGTATATGAAGTGATCAACCAGAAAATGAATCTAAAGTTCGTAGTTTGATTTTCGTATACTTTGAATCGAATCAATTTCATCGAATAAGTATTTGATTACCTTTTTCATGCATTATGTACTTTCCCATTGGGACATTTCAACTCATATAGATTAGCACAGACTTTTCTCCATGATTCTAGTAGCTTTTGCCACATACTGAGATGAAGCTATTCTGTGCTTTCAGCCTTAAGTTTAAGGCCTAAAATTTTTTGCACTTCTTTTGGACTACTTTATTTTTCACTTTTGACACAGTGGAAGCTATACAAATCATTTCTTTTGATTATTGTTACTACATTATATAACCCTTACGTCACATTGTCATAGCATTTTTTAAAATTTTGTAAACTTTTTTTAAAATTTTATAAATTAAAAAAAAAAAAAAAAAATAAAAAAAAAATAAATTTCTTGTCTTGATGATTTTTCAACTTGTAAACATTAAATTTAAACATAAAATTAAGCTTCGTCTTTCTTAATATATTTAAATTTTTTTTTTTTTTAATAATATTTTTTTTTTGTTTTTAATAGATTTTTTTTAAAGCTCCGAGTTTATATTTTTGTAGTAATCAATTAATGAGATAATCAATTGTTTATGAGTTATTTTTATAGCTAATGAATTTATTTTTGAGAAACACCATGTGTAATCTTGTTTATTTTGTAGTAACTTTTGTATGAATATCTCGATTTTTCATCACTCAACTATATCTGCTTTTCCTCGAATACCAATTTAAATTAGCTGCTACGAAATTTATTATTTTGCCAGATTATACTCAGCCCTTTCACAATTCGTTCCAAAATAAGTTTTTTCTACAGTGCATGCATGAGAAAATACAAATTTATGTAGGATATTGTGATACAACTTACGACTATGAACAGTCACTTGACTTAGCGTATCATACTCACTCTATTCTCGTTCTCGTACTAATGTCAACATCTGTCGTTTATGACACTTTAAATGTTTTCGCATACATTCAGCCACTTGGATGGCTTAATATCTACATTTGTCTGTATGTACTTCTACATAAACATATATGTGCCTACTAAAATATATGTTTACAAATATCATCACACTTTACCATCATCGTACGTAAATCCTGTATATAACCACCTGAGACTGTATGCAAAGACAACAAAATATCAGAGAATTCTACACGTAATTAATTAGCCGCTTTTTCTGAAGTATTATGTACACTTAGCATGTGTTCATTTTTAAGATTGTTAGTGTTGCATGTGTCTGTATTATCGGGTGGACTACACTGTTCTGCATAAAAATCCACTTTTAACGAAAATCGTTTTTCTTAATGTTTTGATTTGTGCTGAACACAGGGTCAGGAAGGCTATATCAAGCGTATTTTTTCGCAAAGTGTCAGAAAAAGAATCAAAGTTTTAAAGTAACTTGACGATATTACCTGAAATCAATCAACAAAATTAAATAATTAAAGTTCTACCACCACAACGGAAGCACAGCCGTAGCTTATCGAGATAAGCCAACTGAATAATCTATTTTACGTTACTCAGCGTCTGAATTGCAGGCATTATATTGCAAATAAAGAAATGTTCAAAATCGGGTGTAATTTTAAGAAATTCCGAACATAAAATGCAGTAACTCCATACAAAAAAGATGAAATATCTGATAGATTTTATAAGAAAGGGAAATTACTGCCTTTAATTCTTTTGATAACAAAAATCCAATTTTCTCAAAACTATGGAAAACGAGTAAGGTCTCTATGATTGTACTGCAGAATTGCTTACTTAAAGAAGGTGATGTGAGTAATATTTTCGTATAAAATGACCACGAAACTAATAAAAGCTTAAATTTGAACCAATAAAAGAAAAAAATAATAACCCTTCCAAAAGGAAAAAAAAAAAAAAATGTGAGACGTGATGCCTTCAATTTTTCCAAAAGATGTTATTTGTCCCGCGGTTACTTTACATATATACTAAATTTCAATCATCTGCGTCAAATTTGAACAGAGTTACGACTAGTTTAGTTTTCAGGGGGCGTGGCTACGCCCATTTTCCCAATATATGTTTATTTACCTGGTGCCTTTCACATTTGTACCAAATCTTATTAAGGTGCTTCAAACAAACTACCTAATCTAATAATTCTTAGTAGGTAGCTTATTGAGTCCAATCAATTAAGGTAGAAATATTTATTGGGTTGTTTCTTGTAGTCTATTAACTCCTTACTAGCTAACAGACAGCACTTTACGGTGAGTTTTTTTGACTTAAAGGAAGCTATAATAATAATTGTTAGTGAGTGGTCTGCTGTTACCGATCTAGATACTTTAGTGGGTAGCTTATGGACTCCGAAGCAAGCTATCTTGTTAATTATTGGCAAGTAGTCTCCTGACTCCGAACCAGGTGGTTAATTTCGAAGTAGGTAGCTTAGTGATGGGTACCGGGTAGTTTCGTGACTTCCTACCCATAGTTATTCGTAAGTAAGTTGTAAGCGGGTAGTTTCTTAACTCCGAAACCGTAGCAATAGCTGAATAAGTAATCGTTAGCAATTAGTCTCTTGATCCCTACCTTTGCTAAATAATCGTAACCAAGTAGTTGTTTGACTTCCAGTCATAATAATCATATTTATCGTTAGAGATTAGAAATTTTAAGCGATGAGTAAAATTAGTCATGGCCTTAGGTCATCTCTCAATTAAAATTTGGCTTCTTAAAACTGCTTTGTTAAAGTATGTATGTATGTATTCTCCTTTAACTCCTAGGAGGAGCATAGGTTTAAAAATGTTTAACACTCAACAATCTTTAGAAATATTTTGAAGACCATGTCCAAGCTCGAGACCACGACTTAATGCCCAAGATCAAGACTCAATATCAAAACTAAGACCAAGCCAAAGTCTTAATTTCCAAGATCAAGACAAGGGCCAAGGCTGCTATGGTATTGGTGTGCTCATCACTTGAACTTTTGAAAGCGGTGTATTTCAATAAAATCCTACTCATATCATTGTATGTTGTACTGTGTAAATGAAAATAAAAAGCTATCATAATAAATAAATAAGTGATGCTGAATGATAACAAGGATCAAATGTAAAAAAAGGAAATTTATAAGTGAAACAACATGAAGGTTATGCTGGCATATATCAAATAGGGTTGGTAATTAAAGCCGATTACAAATTTAGTTGATGGTCTTTAGCTGATATTTATTTTTATGTACTTTACGATTACGTTCTTCCATACGAAATTAACTTGTTTTTGCCGTCTTTATTACGCTTATGTATATTATGCGTCACTTTCAACATTATTTAAGAAAATTCCATAACCTTTACAAAGCAGTTAATATCATATTTTTAATAAAAGAATTTATACGATACTTACCTAACTTTCTTGGAATTCTTGTATGAATGCAAGACATGCCACCACCTTCTTCATATTATTTGAAAAATCTTCTGCCAGACGTTGGATATTACCTGAATTCTTGTAATTTTATCTAGCACATGTGTAGTCCGTAGCACGCTTATTACAAATGCATACGATGCTGTTGTTGCAAACAAAGTTGGATGTGTGAGTTTCCATGAATATCTGTTGCACTGTCTGTCCAGCCCGTCAGTCTGTCCATCTTTGATTGTCCCTTGAAAGCTACTGTGTTACTGCGTAAACTTTGACTAAAATGCTCTAAATTGCGTTGCTAAATTTCTTATTCTCTTGTATCTACTAACCTTACCTTGTTATCATGCCAAATTTATTGTTTGCTTCAAGCACGAGTATCCATGTTCTTTAAAGATTTTGTTTGTTTTGTGATATCTAAAGCTGAACATTGAGATGTCGTGTCATTAAAGTATAAGCATCTTCTTGTGTCTTTCCTTTTCATTAAGGGCATAGGACCTCCACAAAACTCTTACAGTGTGAATGGGTTTTAGACAGCCCCTTGAGTTCTCTACAACATTTTCCCGATTTGCTTGTCTTTTATTGGCGGCAGACTTTCTATCTGTTTAAATTTTTGGCATCTGATTTAACTGGCCCATATTTGGTAGAGTTCTACAGAGCTCTACAGAGATCATCGTAAATTATATGGCATATCCGAAAATAATCTCCTCTTATATGACACAGGTTTTAAGAATTTTTTTTTTTTCGTGTTCAATAATCAAATGTGGTGGAATATATTCCTAGACATGTAAAATGTAATTTCCAATAGCTAAAGAAAAAAATTTCGACGCGAGAGGGTATCAGGAGGTCGTTTTATCTTAATTTTTTTGGAATAATTACCATTCTTGTTTTTGTTTGTTGATTTAATTTTTTTTTTAAATTTTTTCGTTTAATATAGAAATTTTATCATAATTTTCAAATGTGTATTAAAATAATTTTGACTTTGTGCACATTTAGAAACAAATATCTTTCCAGTGGTGTATAACTCAAAGTTGTACTCCATTTCTAACATAGTAAAAAAGGTAAGACAAATTTTTGTCTTGCGGTGTAATATATAGATTTCAACTGAGCACTCATGTTTGTCGCTATTTCACGGCCGTGACAAGTTTTCCGCGATTGAAAATGCTTACTGGGAACTTAAATTTACTACCGTGTATTAACAAAGTTTTACTTATATTTAAGACTCTATATCTAAATGTCAACTTTTTCTGCATTTGACATAATTGAAAATTTAAGACTTTACTTTGATATTGCTTAACAAAACATTATTTTCTTCACAGAATTATCTTAATTTCAATATTTCTGTTATTTAGCTTTTACTTATATAGCCCACAAAAGCAAATGTCACTTTGTAACCTAAGGACCACAGATGTCTCCTTAGAATGTCCTTATTTCTTACAACAATAAGACAAAATATTTGGTCACCTAAAAGAGGTCAAAAGTTAATGCTCATTAGTGCCAAATGTTCTGTGTTATTCAGCACAGAATGTGTACACAAAATGAAAACCTAGAAAACTTGTACCATTCAAGTTTTGCTGCCAACAATTCTTTGGTTGGTTGTAGTAGCAAAACACCAAAAATGCAACCGGAAGTTAATGAAGAAAGCGGAAATACGAAAGAGCAGAACACTACTGAATAGTAAAAAGAAAAAATAAAGAATACAAAACCAACATCATTACATTTCCCGCATATTTATTTGGAATTTAAACATACAATTTATGGTGCCTTTTTATTTTACATTTACATTACATATCGATAATTTCTATTTTTCTGCATAAAATTTTACTGTTACTAACCAGTACTTTTGGCCAGCATCCATCATAAAAAATGGTTTTCTCTTAAGTTTGTGTAGGAAATAGAATAAATTGCGTTGAAATGTATAAATGGCTGAAAAGTACAAATTGAAGTCAAATTATCGCCAAATGTTCTGTGTTGTAGCTTACAAAAAAACAATATGGTAAGTTCGGGTAGTGTGACATAAGCATTTTTGTTTTTTTAAATTAAACGTTATTTAAAAACCATTGCTGCTACCACTTTATGTATTATGTTTTATTGATGCATTTGGAGTATATTATGATTTTGGAGTTCTTTAGCGCAAGCCAATCTTAAGCTATTTCAACAAAATGAAAAAAAAAAGGCAAAAAAAGTTCAAAAAAAAAAAATTGGCGGGTAAAGTGATATTCTATGCAGCAATTTTGGACCAACGAACTGCATATTTAGTAAAAAGACCACCGTGTTATAAAGTTCCTTTAGTTGTGGCGCTTTTATTTCAGGTTAGGAGTGATGAACATTGCTAAAACCACTTTTTCAAAGCTTTAGCTAATTTTTCTTAAAATCTGTGGCCTTTATATAAAAATGTTGGACCAAACTTAAGGAAAAACGTTTCGAATTTGAGCCAAAACACCATCGTGCCACACATTTTGCATTGCAAGTGTAGCTTCAAATGTTTTCGGTACCAGAAGTACACTATATTACATTACCCGAATTTCAATTTTAAAACAATCAGGTTATTTTAGAAAAACACACTTCAGCAAATAAAAAATTCAATTAATTTATGGTTGGGTGTATTCACCCACCAACAAAATTTAATATCTCGGCTTTGATATCAATTTTAATTTAGGCTAGATTCAAACATAAAGCACACGCAAATAAAGTTTTGATAGACTGCTTAATCGATTTTACCACACTGAAGGCAAAATAAGCAAAGGTGGGCGCTCATAAACTTGTAGCACGTTTATTTTTCTGTTACATTGGCGTTGACGAAAAATCATTGTCGAGAGTTGTTTATTTAAGGAGATATGCTGGTATATCACATTACCCGCCTTTATCACATACCCGAAGTTACTCTATCCGTTTCAAACTTTCAGTTCCAATGCATATGCAGTAGAGTCCATTGTCTCCTTATGTTGCGTTTAATATTCTATTGCATTTCCATCACTTTTTTTTGAGTTTGAAGTCACTTTTCCCAATTTTTTTTGTTTCTTATCCCAAATTTTACACATTTTTCGGGTCTTAGTTACGGTATGTTATATATTTTGCATATTTTTGTTAATTTTTCCTCAGTCTTTTATGGTCTTTTTTATCTTATCTAAATATTAATACGCAAGGCGAAAATTTGTCCTCCTTTTTTTACTATGTTAGAAATGGAGTACGACTTTAAATTATACATCATTAGAAAGATATTTGTGTGTAGATGTGCACAAAGTTGAAATTATTTTAATATGTTGGCCTTAAGCCTGCCTAAATTAAATACAAATTTTTCAATATTAACAACAGCTAAACAACATTTATAGATATTAACAACAACAAAATACGCGGTCACACAGAGCTGAAAGAGTAAAACAAAGAGCTTAACACATTTGTCATTGTACCAGGGATGATAAATGACCTTTTTATTTTGAACCAAATAACAAAAAAAGTACTAAGTGTCCAAAAAGTACCAAAATTATTTAATACATTTGTGGTTGAATTTTGACCACTGGGCGATTCTAGTATTTATAATATTTTGTTAGATAAACCATTTTGTGTTTTTTTTTTCGGGGATGGGATTGTAACGTCCCTGCATCTTATTCTCCAAAGTCTTGCACGGTGAAAGGTAGGCACAATATACATCAGCTTTAGAGCAAACTAGAAAATTTAGAAAATTATTTTAACCATGATAAGACTTTCAATAATAATTTATAACAAGGGTGTCAGCATAGAACAAAAGTGAGCCAATTTTGGCTCGACACCAACAACATCAATGTTTTTGTACAACATTCACAGAAATAATTTTTGTTTTTTTTTCACGCTTGTCAAAATTTCGCGTTTTTGTTGCTTTTTTGCGTACACACAAAATCGAACTCGAAACAACATAAAACAACAACAACGACTTCGTTGCATCAAAATCAAAAACAACAAACAATATGGGTATTAATGCGTTGATGCGCAGTTGCGAAAATGCAAGTCTTTTACGCACTAACGCCTGAACGTTCAATGTGTTCCATTTGAGAAATTGCAGAAGTAGTGCGAAATTTTCGGCAATGTGTTTGATGTTTTACAAATGTCAAACTTCCGCAAACCGCACGTCCGCAACGACGCAAGAGCATTGCGCGTCAACGCGTGAGTACCCCTACTTTTTGTGTGTGTCCCAGTTCTTAGAAATTTTGAAAATTGTTGAAATATTATTGTTGTAAACTAGGCTTGAAGAAACAACAAAAAATTGTTTTTGTGATTGTTTAATTCGAATTTGAAGTTGTTGTAGCGAAGCGAAAATTTGGCGCTGACTGCGCTGCATGCGCTTCGCTCAGTGATTTGAAAACGCTGACACTCTTGATTTATAACAATGTAAAGATCTGCACGCTGGGAGGCTTTAGAAATAATATCAGAATAAAAAAAGTACGGTTGTTTGAATAAAATCTATCAAAAACGAATATCATCGCTATATTAATCTATAGTTTATACACTCTTCCGTATTTGGAACGCCCTCTTTTATTTGTTTCGAAAATAATGTCAAAATTAGTATATGCTGAGTGCAGAGTATATGGACAACCGCAGGGTCTACGTACGAGCATAAAGTGTTTTCTTTGCTACGATTACATTGTGTAGGCAGGAGATGAAAAAAGTATTGTATGCGCTTACAAGTATGCAGCAAAAAATTTTCCCGTTTCTATTACTGCAGATGTTGCTCGTCATAAAATAACACAAAATCCTTGAGCGCAGCCGCAGGCAACTAGAAATATCAAATGCCACATAGTAGAAGCGCAACAACAACGTTTACCCTAAATGTTGTTTGTACATGGAAAATGCCAGGTTGGTTGTACTGCCAACATTTTGACGTTGGCCTTGCTGTGTGTTGCAATGCATTTTAGTCGCAGAAATTTTTCTGTGCCGCATATTTTTCAATGGAGCAACACTTTTGCTGCGGTTTGTAACGTTGGTCGTCGTTCGCTTACTTTCAAGGACTTGGGGAAAAAAATCGTTGTTTTCTTCTCTTTTGTTCAAGTGTAAAAAGTGAAATTATACATGTGCGCTGAGCACTTGAGCCACCGCCGCCGCCTTCACTTCTACACAGAAACAAAAGTGAGAACATTTTTTTACGTAATTTCAGTTATATGTACTCTGTGGAGGTTTCTGCCTACTTTTGCGCCAGCCAGAGCTAATGATACATTTTTAATGCGCTTATAATGGGGCATATGAGTAATTTAAATTGCACCACTTTGGATTTTATTACCAAAAGCGAAAAAAGAATTTTAAAGCTTTTGGGTTGGACGTTAAGCCTTAGCATTATTGCTTAGAAAATGTTATTTCCTTGTACGAATAAAATAAAATTTATTGGCTCGATTTCATTTCAATGTAAAGTTTCAGTGAAGTGCTGTAACAGAAAAATTATGTTGCATATTTGTAGGATTTCTATGAAAACAATTTGCAAAAGTAAAAGTTTTTGAGTTTTTGTACCTCTACAAAACACACAATTAATACTTTTTCACTTTTTTTAAAAACTAAATTTTGCTTAAAATAAAATACGACAGCTAAACAAAAAGTTGCAGAATTTTCGCATTTACTTTGCACCTAAAAGGCTGCAACATTTTCAAACCAAGTTCAAAAGCAAACATATTCAAGAACTTCAAGCAGTTTAGCTCATCTCATCTCATGTTTTTTTGATATTTAAATTTACATTTAGAGGAATAAACATTTTTTTTTCGTACAAATTCAATTTTTTCAATATTAATTTATATTTTTACTACGCGCTGATAAAATTCTCCTTAAGAAAACTTTTGTTTTTTTTTTGTTTCTCTAAAACTACGTGATTCCTATTTATGTTCAACTTGAAAAATCTGCAAAAGTTGAAGAAGTTGAAAGTTGAAAGAAAAACATAATGGCGAAACTTTAAAGTAGTAGCAGTATGAGAGAAGTATAGAAATAACAAAGTCGAGAATTTTTTTTTTTTAAGGTTGCAAAAGGAAATTACGACGACTAAAAATACACTCACAAGAGGCCTCTGAAGTTTGTTACACGCGATGGTAAAACAAATAAGAAATAAAATGGTTACATTGAAGAGCGAAAAAGAATGAAATTAAAACGCACTCATTTCGCCGCCAACTGCTGTGACTTAGTTTTGTAAGGTAATGGGATATAATTTCGTTAAATAGCTATTGATTTTTAAAAATTGAATTGACGCTCATTTTAGAGTACGCCATTCTAACATTAAGATGTAATATTGAAATCTAACAAAAATACCTACCTTTGCCTTTAGCAAAAACTATCGTTTGGCAGGCTTGACAGGTTTTCTTAGTGCACATTCACCTTCATATCGATGCCTAAGACGAACAGTACGAAAACTAGGTTGTCGTTAATCCTTCGGCGGAAAGTGGGACGTTCTAAACTAATTTTGACGAAAACAAGTTGTTTTATTGGGTGTACAACTTAAAAACTGGAATTTTTTAGCGAAATTTGATGCTTTATTGTGGAAAAATGTTACAATATATTTTATTCAAAGTATTGTCCATTGGAAGCTACAACATTTCCCCATCTTTCAGGCAATTTATGAATTCCATCCCAAAAAAATTGCGCCGGCTTGGCGGCCGAAAATATGTATCTATCCAATTTTCGATATCTTGAACTTAAGTGAAGCGTATTCCTGATAGGGCATTCTGCATCGATCGGAACAAATGGTAGTCTGATGGTGCAAGGCCTGGGCTATAAGGCGGGTGAGGAAAAATTTGTATAGATTTCCCATCCGTTGTTTTCCAGGTAATTTTTGACTGGGGCAGCAATATGTGGCCGAGCGTTATCGTGGTGGAAAATGATTGACTCATGTCTGGTCGCATACGTTCGCCGCTCTGCCTGGATTTTCTGCTTCAATTGGATCAATTGTTGACGATAGAATTGAGCATTAATGGTTTGGCCACCTGGCAACAGCTCATAATGGATCACACCTAGCTGGTCCTGACCAGGACGTTCTTTGTCTTCGACATCAAAATAACCACTTTTAAACCACTCACGACAGCTTGATTCAGCTGGAGCATAGTCCCCATAAACTTCTACAAGAATGCGATGACTTTCGGCAGCTGTTTTCTTTGCAAAAAAATGACCCAACAGAACCTCCCGCAAATGCTGTCTTTTTCTCCAATTTTCGAAGTTATTCATCGTGAAAAATAATAATGATGCACACAAGATTAAATTGTTTTGTTGACTGATTTTGACAGCTGTCAAATGTACCTTTAAAATGACATATATATAAAGTTCGAGCTTTCACGATATTTGTTAGTACGGACATCCACTGTCAAATTCCGGTTTTTAAGTTGTACACCCAATATTATATACGACGAAGAGGATTCCACTCAAAAGTATCAAAAAAAAACAAAAACACCCAAAAAAAACATCCAAAAATAAAAACATTCAAAAAAAAAAAAACATTCAAAAAAAAAAAAAAACATCAAAAAAAAATTAAAATATCCAAAAATAAAAATATTCAAAAAAAAAAACATCCAAAAATAAAAACACCCAAAAAAACAAACATCCAAAAATAAATCATCCAAAAATAAAAACATCAGAAAAAAAAATCAAAAAAAAAAAAAAAACATCCAAAAATAAAAACATCCAAAAATAAAAACATCCAAAAATAAAAAACATCCAAAAATAAAACATAAAAAAAAACCCAAAAAAAAACATCCAAAAACAAAATATTAACCAAAAATAAAAACTTCCAAAAATACCTAAAAAAATCATTCAAAAATAAAAACATTCAAAAAGCACCCAATAAAAAAAAAAACATCAAAAACAAAAATAACTTCCAAAAAAAAAAACATCCAAAAATAAAAACATCCTACTTTTCATACAAAAATATAAAACTTTTCGTCAGAGCCATCGCGAGACATCCTACTTTTCCTCTTAATTTTGAAACGTCCTACTTTTCGTAAATTTTTATTATGTCCTTGTTTTCGTGGAAGAAATGAAACATCCTACTTGTTGTCTGGAGCATCGATATGATATACCATAATTAGGCTGTCTATTTATTTTTCAATAGAAATTCTACCATTTGGCAGGTTTGATAGGTATCTCTACTGTTTATTTCGCCTTGATTTGATTTTTTAACTGAAAACAGGAAAAACTTACAGGCTTGACAGGTTTTCCAAGTGGTAATTTTTCCATCAATTGATATTCCATAATCAGACTATGTTTCTTTTTCAACAGAAAACTTATCATTTGGCAAGTTTGACAGGTTTCTCTACTTTTTATTTCGCCTTGATTTGATTTTTAACTGAAAACAGGAAAAACTTACAGGTTTGACATGTTTTCCATGTGAACATTTCGCCTTCATTGGATATACCATAATCAATTTGTTTTTCATCGGAAAACTTACCACTACTATTGTTTATTTCGCTCTGATTTTTGAACGGAAAACAGGAAAAAATTATTGGTTTTCAAGTGCTCATTTCGCCTTCATTGGATATACCATAATTAGGCTGTCTATTTCTTTTTCAACTGTAAACTTACCATTGGGAATGTTTGACAGGTTATCCTATTGCTTATTGAAACTTCATCAGATACATCATAACTATCCCGTCTATTTATTTTTTAAACAGAAAACAAGAAAAACTTACAATTTGGCAGGTTTGAATTTGGAACTGCTAGACCTGGTTAAAAAGCGTACTAAGAGACTAATGGGAAATAAGGTTTTGTCTGGAATAATAATTTTCTGTAACACTCAAACTAGTTTTGTATTATTTCGATGGTACAATTGATCATAGCATTGTCGTGAAATAACAAAATTTCCGTTACCACCAACCTTTATCCAACACGGTTGGTTGGCATAAAATGTAAAAATAAATGAATTCTTTTATCTGATGATACGAGATACTACAGAAGTAATGACAACATATTTGTTCCCTGTAATTTTTAAGCTGAGTAAGATGGAATAGTCTTTTCGTTGTGAGAATAATCTTTTGTTATTTTCGAGCTACGTTTGGCTCTATATGCTGATACATGCCCACTATTGGCCTTAATTTTATACTCATAATGATTTCGTGCAAACTAAAATTTTTTTTATATTTTTGTTGCATATTTTAAGGCATTTTGTGCCAAGGAAACCAATTACCTAAATAATGGCGAAAGTAGTGCTCTATCCCCTATGGTTAGATAAATAGCAAACTAGTTGAATTAGATCAAATAGTGAAAAAAAAGCGAAGGAAACCGTTAAAACTTCCGACATGCTGCGATTCTTTAGAGTAGCATTTTAAGGCATCATCAGGTGCACTCGAGGTTAATGTTTTCTAACGTACACTTTATGGCCAACTAAAATTCGATAAACTGCAGAACAACGATGGTGAAGGAGACTACTACGATTATATGTACAATATGCGCTCTGAACGTTGTAAATGTGGTAAAGTTGTATTTTAGAAGAAAAATAAAAAAAGAAAAACTTCTGCAGACATTTAAGAAAGAATAATAAAAAAAAGAATCGGCTTGCCGTTAAAGTATATGGTGCTTCTTGTTGATAAGAAAATACTTTTAACAAGTTGTAGAAGTTTTTTCGTCTTCTTCTTCTTTGGTATTTCCCTTTTTTCACGCTATTTGCAACACTATTTCACTTACTTATTTGTGTGGCATGCTTTTAGGCGCAACAGCAGTATATCTAAGGCGAAAGTTTTTACTAGGACTCTTCTGCACTGTTACTGTTAAGTAGATAATTGAGTGTTTAATTTGAGTGTGCCATGTTTTATGTCAAAAACAGACACCCAACACATACCTCATGTGTAGTATGTGCGTTATAAAAAGTCGGATGTTGCATTTAACATTCTGCTGCAGCTGCATTATTAAATCGTTAAGTAAAGAAATTAAAAACTTTTAATATGTGTAAAGTGATAAGGCTTCTGTTTTTAACTTCTAAAAAACCGCATTATTTTATGGTGTTTATTTTTCCATATATATTATATTTGTACCATTGCATATGCATGAACTCGTCCCATAGTTCATGCAAGATTTGAATTAAATATAAAACACGTTCTTCTTTCGTGAAGTTCTCTGTTTTCACTAATCCCAAATTGTCAGCTGTCGAACTGTTTTTATTTGGGTGACTACAGGTTTTTACGATTTCGAACTATGTACATTGTCTTGCGATATACCTTCAAAGTTGGGTAACATTTTTTTTTTTTAAATTTTAGGCAAGGATATTTAAAAATCTAGACGTGATTGGGAAATTTTGAGACTGGATTCACATTTAGTATTAAAAAACACATTAGGAATGACTATTTTCGTAACTGTTGGTTGTTTGACTTTTTTTTAATTGGGGGAGCGAATCGTTTTTTTTTTTTGGAATTTCTCCCGCAAACGGATCAGTAACGGATAAAAAAGCGGAGATATGAACTGTCTGGTACACTGGGAAGTGTCAAATTAGAATTTGTTTTTCTTTGTTAATTTTTATATGATAGCTTATTTTAAGGCAAATTGTTAGACATCTTACGGAAATCGGATAAGCAGAACAAAAGTTACAGCTTTCCAAAATAAAAAAATATCCTTCCGAACTAAAGTCCTATATCTCCTCCGTTTTCGAAAATTTAAAAAAAAAAATACTTGGTCGTAATTTTCTCCACTATGATACTATAGTTAAGCCAAATTTATAGCTACTAGCAGTTGGCACTCTGCAGTTTACGGTCTATTTTTAGTTAAAAGGGCTGAAATTATGATTTCCGCCTCCCTTTTAACAAAAAACCGTTATTTCAACAGACAAGGTTAATTTTTTTCAGGAACCATTATAACACAAGACGATAGAGCTATCCTCGCACTTTAAGAATTTGCAAAAAAACCAAAACTCATGACTTCCGCCCTTATAACATTTACAGATTCATATATTGACCTTTATGATCAGGTTCAATAAGTGACTGAAAAAATCTTAAACACAAGAAGCCAATGAAACTTCCCGACAAATTTTTCATCGACCTGTTGCACAACTCTCTCTGTTGCAAAACTCCCCACTCTCCCCTACTAAAAATTCAATTTTTTAAGAAAATGTAAGGAAAAGTGAGTTAAAATTCAATACCTACTGAAGGATACCAGTAAGGATGTTCTAAGTTGCATTTGTTGTTTAGGGTAATTTTTTCTACGGATACATTAATCCATTTAATTTGTGGAACATGAAATTCTCCTCAAAAAAGATCTTGATAGTTTTTATGAAAAACTTTCGAAAGTTATTGAAATCGTACGGATTCCGGAACAGGACTGTGGTCATGGAATTTTGACTCCTAAAATTTTTTATGAATTATCTCAAATAAATAATTTTCTTTTAGAAGCTTTTAATATAACATATATTTTTTTTTTTTTTAGGTATGCGTTTTTTTACTGTTTTTATCTGAAAGTGTAAGTAAAAATATCAACTCATTAAATTTGAAAAAAAGAGTAAATTTATAAATCTTTACCATAATTAACGATGTCCCATAATTTACGCAAGATTTGATTTTGCTGTGGTGAACTGTTGCCCACAAAAAAAAAAAAAAGAAAACAACTGATAGCTTAGGGTAAAAATGAATTGAAGGAAGAGTTTCATCGAAATTCAGCCACATTTATGTGGAATGTTTTAGCTTGCGCTTTATAATTCTTCCACTCCGTCCGGACTGTTCAACAGTTTCTCTGCAACTGTCTGTCAATTCCAGTAATCGACAAATCATAGCTCTCTATTTATGTTTATTTCTTTCTAACTTTTTCTATTTCCTATCTATCTTTTCCCAAACATAAACTCTTTCTCTCAAATTTGGCGGTCACTGGTCTATTCGTTTCAATCCTAATCACGCATCGTTAAGTTTTCGTCCGGTTTTAGTTTTAGCTGTTTGCCTATTTATTCGTTTCGTAAGTGTTGCCTGTCTGACGTTTTGTTCAGGTAATGCTCCCGTCCACTTCTGATCTGTTGATCTGTTCCATAATTCACGCAAGATTTTAATTAGCCGGCATTTGCTACGGTAAAGTGTCGAAAACCAAGAAAGGAAAGCAGTTTAACAGCTTACAGTATAAGGTTAGTAAAAACGGATTATAAGAGGTAATTCAACGCTGTATTAACAAAATTTAGCTGCATTTATGCAAAATGGTCATGAAAAATTTCTAAAAACAAAGAGTGTGTATGTGTCTGGTAAGCCGTGGAGGTCATCTATCTGATATATCATTCCATAAATAACCCAATCTCATGTATTTTATGTTTGAATAAAAAATATACAGTGACTCACGAAATTGATCACGCTTTGGCTATAAATGCAAACAACCAATAAAAAGTCTGAAATGGGTTTGTATTTTTAATGTGTCTTTGTTTTGGTAAAACTGCATTAAGTAAAGGAAAATAAACAAGGGACGAATTCCATGAAAACTCTTTCTTAAATAAAAAATAATAAAACAAAAACAAAAATACTCAGCGTGATCAATTTTGTGACTTCACATTATGATCCTCGGAAACTAATGTTAATATTTTGTATAGCCTCCTACTGCATCAATAACTGATTTTATTCTTCTGGGCATACTATCTAGAAGAGTTTCACAAATTTCTGGAGCAATAGCATCTCAAGCATTTTGAGCCTTAGGCCAAAATTCATTAAGAGTACCAATTTAACCTTCCATCGATTTTCTCAATATGCCCCATAAGTGCTCGATAGGATTGAGGTTTGGAGACTACGATGGCCTTTTTATTGTTGTAATCCCATTATCACCAAGCCATTTTTGTGTTCTTTTTGCAGTGAGTTTTGGACTATTGTCCTGGTAAAAGACAATAATCGAAGCATTTACTTTCAAATCTTGTAAAATACCAAGCAAATGTCTTCGTACAGTTTCACTGTAAGACTCTGCTGTTATTCGACCTTCAATTTTGGTAATTCTGCCAACACCTCAAGTGGTCAAACATACCCACATCATTGTTGAGCTTGCTCTTAACTCAAACTTTGTTGACTCAAATGGCGTGAAAAAGTTAAAAGCCATTGAGGTACAGAAAGTTGCGTTGGGAGCTTGTCAAATGTTACAAAGACTGGAGCGCTCACGATTGGGAGAAGGTTATATGGTCAAATAAGACCAAAATAAATTACTTAGGATCGGAGGCTTTACAAAATATTAACATTAGTTTCCGATGTTCATAATGTGAAGTCACAAAATTGATCACGCTGAGTATTTTTTTTTTTTTTTTGTTTTATTATTTTTTATTTAAGAAAGAGTTTTCATGGAATTTGTTCCTTGTTTATTTTCCTTTAATTAATGCAGTTTTACCAAAATAAAGACACATTAAAAATACAAACCCATTTCAGACTTTTTATTGGTTGTTTGCATTCATAGCCAAAGCGTGATCAATTTCGTGAGTCACTGTATATCGCTCATTTACTTCAAGAACGGCAAGTGTTGCCAGGTGCAATCTGACATTTGACGTACTACCATCATTTGTGTTGTTGTACAGTGACTTGAAAAAATCAATTTGGCAAAAAAAATGGAATTAACTCGTGAACATTTTCGTGCGATCATTTTTCACAACTTTCGACGTGGATTATCACGACAAGAGTGCATCGATGAACTTAAATCTTTGTATGGCGATGAAGCACCATCCTATAACACTGTGAAAAACTGGTTTAATGAATTCAATCGTGGCCGACGCTCGCTCAAAGACGAATTGCGTGAAGGTCGTCCAAAATCAGTTGTTGTGCCACAAAATATCGATACAGGGCATGAACTGATAATGCAAGATCGTCATATGGCATATTGTGAGATAGAGGCATCCTTGCATATTAGTTCCACTCCAATACATTCGATTCTGTATGAACACTTAGTTGTAAAAAACTTTTGTTCTTGTTGGAAACAGCATAATTTATCAATCGCTTAAATTATGAATAGAAAAATTGATTTTCTTAACTCACTGTAAACAAAACAAAAAGCACTTGTACATCAAAACGTTGTGAATACGTTTATGCTAAAAAATGTCAAACTTTCCAATGGAAATGTCAGATTGCACCTGGCAACACTTAGTGTTGCCTAGGCCAGAAATATATATAGCAACCTACGTATTCTCTAAGCCAACAACGCACAGTGACCGATTTCTGGTATTTAAGCAGCTTAGTTAATTAGTTAATATTCTCTTTGTGCTGTATAAGCTCTTTATAGCATCATAATTCGAGAAGGTAAACGACAACACTAAAGACATAATTATATTTAAGTCAAAATACTGAAAAACAACAAAGACTTAAACAATAATAATAAAGCTTATACCATACAAATCGAATTATGAAAGTTTTTTGATTTTAGTATAGAAAAACTTCATCGTGTATCGCGTAGGAAGCGTACAAAATACCATGCGCGGTAAAAACTGCAAAGCCGTTATGCAGCACATCATACAAAAGAAATTATGGCAAAAAAAGTTCTGCAACGTTGCCAGGTTTGAAAGAGAAATTGCAGCTGAAATGCTTCCTTAGAACGCATAAAAAGTTTTCAGCGTTGCTTTCGTTTTAAGCGCTATGGAAAAGTTTATCAAGACGCGCGCGCGGATACGAGAAAAAGATTATAAAATGCAGAAACTTTTTTTTTAACTTTTTTATTTGAATGTTCAAGAACAATTTCCCGTAACAAACCCAAAACGACGCGGTACTTAGCGAGAAACTCAAACTCATTGTGTAAATCCACGTAACGCATCTTGCATGCGGCTTCTTTAATTGGATTTGTAATGTTTGTTGCACTCCGTTGTAACGCACGCCTGCCTTTTAACTCTCAGTCGCATTCAATGACTGACTGACTGACTGATTGACTGACTCACTGTATAACTGACATGACATGAGATGCGTGTTGCGCTTGATTGAAAGGAGTTTACTACTACTGCTACTACTACGAAAGGCGGTACAAAAGAAGGAGTGTTCCCCATTTCAGTCGAGAAAGGGCACAGTAAAAGTTTAGCTCTTTGGAATGTATGGCGGCGTCGCTGGCAAAAAGTGCTGCTGTCGTCTCGTTAAAACGGTGTAAAAGTTACTCTGCATTGGAATTTTCATTGAATTATTGCGTTTTAGAGTGTGTGCATGTGTATGCGTATATGCTTTGTTTATAAATTTGTGTGCGTTTGTATTGTATGTGTGTGTGCGTGCATGTTTTCGTCTATGTCAAAATTTACTACTGATTAAAAAGTTAGCGCTGCTCGCTCAACTCAATTGATGGAATTTGCTGTGTAGTGAAATTGAAAAACGATATGACTTATTGGTAATTGGGAAAAAGTTTAAGTTGATGTTTGATCGGTTGAAAGTTCATTAATTTTATTTTGATTGTGTTAAGTTTTTGAGCGGCGCATACAACACGTTACTTTACATATTTATGTATGTTTCCCAGAAACTATTTTGATTACATTATTATTGTTAAAAAGTTAAAAAAGTGCAAAAATAAATAAAGAGATATCAATATTATTTAAATTAAAGAGAAAGACTGGTACCTTCAATAACCATTCCAGGTATTATGGATGAAAGCCACCTTGTCTTATTATGTTGCTTCAAAAATGAGCAATTCTGAGGCTATATCCAAAATGAGCATTGACAAATGTATCGAAAATGCGTAATTTGGCTTCTGTTTTTAGTTTCCTTGAAAGATCTTTGAAATCCTATAAAAAAAAAAAAAATTTTGTAATCAAAGTTAAGTATATCAGTGTCCCATAATTCACGCAATATTCAAGATCTGATTTAAATAGACATATTTTTTTTTTTTCAATTGAATTGAAGCATAGTTCTCCAACCTAAGCTCACAGTTGTAAAAAATGTTTTTAGTTTGGTAACACTTCACCGCACTAATGGCGGCGAATTCAAATCTTGCGTGGTTAATAGGACACCGTTTGTTTGGTCGGGGACCAAATTTTTAGTGTTCACTATATATAAAATTTCATGGGTATACCTTTTGATAAGACTCCGCTTCGGCTGTTGCTGCTACGATAAATGTAGAGACGCTCTTAGCCCGCTGAGCATACACACGATGGCGATAGAAAGTCTCTGGCGATGACCATGAGTCTGTTCCTCAGACCAGGAGTCGCTGTGGAACCCCTGGAGTCACTTTGGAAGTCGCCTTTTATAAGCTGAAATCGTTGCTGTTAGCTACTATGACACTACGAAGGGAAGCTATGAATTGTCTTTGCTTTTACGTGAGCAACTAAGAAATTTGCATGAAAAGGATAACCCAGAACACTTTGTTTTAACTATACTTTTATTAAAAAATAAACTTTATTAAATTAAAAACTAATAAGAAAAATAACAACCAAAAAGAGCTGCAGTTGTTTATATAATCAACGAGTGAAGTTTTTCCCAACTTGAACTTTAGACTCCCTAAAACGTCAAGCTAAGAATTGTGCTAAGCAATTGTCAGCCATTCATGCTGTATACGAGTGAGCGAGATGGCAACACTCGCTAGTACCTACTAAAAAACGGTATACATACTTATTTCAAGTTTTGGTAGTTGACTGTAACGAGTAGTTACAGATCGTGCGGATGGGTAGTGCTGCCGTTCATCGAGTAATTACAATTCAGTTTGGGGCTTCAGACTTTACGCATTTGCCTGCATTAAGCAAGTCTTTTGCGGCAGAAGGAGAACCAAGACACAGTAAGAAGACATTATTTCTGTATCTCTTCTCAGTTCGATTCGATTTTTTGGCATCGTTGGACTCACCTCTCAATTTCCTGCCAACTTGACGGGTCAAAAGCCGGTAAAAAACCGCTTGTAAACATTAAAAAATTCTTTGATTGCAATACCAAGACTAGCCATGAAGTAAAGTTGTTGTAAAATCTGATGTGAGCCGTTCAAAATGACAATGGTGTAAGTCCAAGACGAGACAAAAGTAATGTCATATAAATTATGTGCCGTAATGATCGGTTATTTGGTCGATATCATTTTTTCAACTTAATTTCAACAATTCCATATCATCAAGTAAATTATTCGTGAAAACAGAAATCAATTTTATTCATCCCTAACAAAATGTCAGCCAATTAATATTATGACATTACTTATGCTTCGTTTTGGACTTGCACCATTGTCATTTTGAACGGCTCATATATTATCTGGCCGTCTCGTAGCAGTACCTTGTACCATGGTTGTAAAACCACACATTTTTGATTTTCGATTGCAAAACCAGATTTCTCGAGATTTCAAACTTTTTAAGTTATATTAGATGATTTTTAATTATTTTTTTTAAAAGATCACAAATTTCTAGAATTTTTACTAGTCTTGAAATTTTCTCCAACATTTTCCCAATTCACGTATGTATATCTTGTTTCAGCGATCATTTCCACAACTGCCACGTTTCCCACGTCCTTGAGATTTCCACACTTTCAGACTTTTGTTGGTGATTTACATTGTATTAGACCGACTTTATTGGTCACCGATACTACGTAAAAAAACTGTGTCGGATATTCGAAAGTACACACGAATTCCGAAAAAATTACGTTTCTGATTGAGTCAGATATATTTGAAGAACCATATATGAATGTACACGAGAGTGAAGTACTTCGTCCACACCTTTACATAGTCCAATTACTTGGTCACTTTTCTTCGCAACATGATCAAACCATCATTAGTTATGTTCGAATCATTATGTCCATAATGTCAAAAATAGTTGCTTTTGTGATATTCAAACCCTTCATATTAGCGAATAAAGTGAAATTTTTAGAATGGTGAATCGCTATTTGTGAACTTTTTTTTTTTTTTTTGCACGGTGTACCTACATGGATAGAAAGTGTTGCGTGTTAAAATAGGGCATTGCCAGCATAAATTTGCTACATTTAATGTACAAAAATCTGAAATGGGATGGACAACTAGCGCAATTGCAACAATTATAATAAGTAAAACATTTTATAGTATGTCGTGCAATTTTAAAATTTAAAAAAAGGGCATAATTAATTTTTTTATTACATAAAATGCAAAACTTTATACATGAAATATTAATTATGAAGTATGTATGTGGTGAGAATTTGTGCTCGTTAACTTTTTTATTTTATGGAACAAGAACAATTTGTACAGTGGAATTATGAAATATTTGGTTTATTCGTAAATTCTAAAACTTGAAAAAATTTTGTATAAAGAAATGTAGAGTAGAACGGGGTAATGTCGTGCAGGGGGTAATGTCGTGCACTGGCTGTTTTAGCCCAAAGAATTGAATGATTTACCAATTGTTTGTAAGGTAGGGACCTGCTGACCTACTGAGCTTATGCATATAATACTAGCAATTTTCACCAGTTCGTCTCTACAGAGTAACCTTTGTTTCAAAACTTACGCTTTCGGGACGATAAAATTGTTTTTTCATCGGGTCAGAAAAATAATTTTCCTTGCCGGAAAATATACCAGGTAAGTGTTTTCTAAAACGAAATATCCTGCCAAAGAAAAGAAGTATTTGGTTTTCGAAAAAATTTTGGGCTTCACCGAGTTATCGAAGTTGACCTTTAAAACGACCATTGGGGTAATGTCGCGCACATTCACTTACACAAACACAATTTCTCGCTTCACAAATGTGGCTACACATGGATGTAACCAATGAAGTTATCTTTCGATCGGATGCTTACTCGTTGCATTCGCTTGAGATGTACGGCTTTACGAGCATGTCAAAGTTGAGTGCACGACATTGCCCCGTTCTACTCTACACAACATATTATGTACTTCACACTTGTACAATAATGAATAAAAACATGATTATACTAAATCTCCTCTAATAGAACCACTACCTATCATTTCTCACACATTTTGGTATCTTTACTATACTCGGAAAATAATGCACGACATTACCCCACAAATTTTGAGGGGGGTAATGTCGTGCACATTTTTTTTTCCTCACTTACACAAACACAATTTCTCGCTACACAAATGTTGTTACACATGGATGTAACCAACGAAATTATCTTTCGATCGGATGCTTACTCGTCGCATTCGCTTGAGATGTACGGCTTTACGAGCATGTCAAAGTTGAGTGCACGACATTGCCCCGTTCTACTCTACTCAAATAAACTGTGTCTCATAACTCATGCTAGATTTGAATTTACCGCCTTTTGTGCGTTAAAGTGTTGCCAACCAATTAAAGAAAACAATTTGACAGCTGACAGTTTAAGGTTAGTAAAAATAGATCGAAAAGTGAGATTCAACGCTGCATCAACGAAATTCAGCCTCACTTATGCAAAATGGTCACTGAAAATTTAACAAAAAAGAAAAAAAACAGAACAATAAAGGGTGTTCCAAAATACAAGCAAGAATTGAATTTGTCACCATTTGTGTAATAAAGTGCTACCAACCAAAAAAATAAAAAATAAATTTGACAGCTGACACTTAAAGGTTAGTAAAAATTGATTGAAATCGAGGAAACTTATATGTAATTCAAAACTTTCATAAACTATGCCACGCCCAGTACTTTAACGACAAGGACCCTATTTTGGGAATAAGAAAACTATTCTGCTTTGCTTATTAATATTGTCCCAGGGTGTAGAATAATCCTCAAAGTCATTTAAGGGTAACGAAGAGAAGTCGAAAAGTATTCAATGATATTGAAAAGTTCAATTACGTGTATAATCCAATAAGTATCAAAAAATGTCAATTAGTTTGAACACGTTGGATCTCAAGAAACTCCAGAATTTTTGAAAACCATGAAAAGATGTAGAAAATTGTGAATAAATTTTTAGTAACAACCCTTAAGACGTTGATTTATCGTCGTTTAAAAATATCGAAAAAGGCATTGCTTTAAAGGTATTAACACTTCCAAATATCAATTCACAAAGTTTTCTAGCATAAATACTAATTTATTCCATGATGTGATGGTGGCACTACTGACGAATACCTTAAAAATAAACTTTTTTGCTTATCATTACTCATACTGTCTCAGCATGATGGTGCTCCTTAGAGAATTTTTCGCATAAATTTCATTGAATTTATTTCTGTTTATGCCGAGTTTTCATTTTTCTGAACTTTATTTTATTTTGATTTTGTTTTTTTTTTCTTCATTTCGTTAACTTTTTATTTTTCGTTGCATACTTTTTTGCATAAGTATTTCAGCATTTTCCGCAACCTCATAAGAGAAGTGTTCCTTTGGAGAGTAACATCGTAAAGAAAAAAACCCACACAAATTCACCTAAGAACGAACCCAAGACGAAAAATTTTTAGCGCTTCTGATCCAAGCACTTTAAAAGCGCTTGTCCCCATATAAATTTAGAAGCACTTTCACAATGATTTTTTATAAGGCTGCAGTAAGAACAACATGGGTTCGAACCTAGCCCGGATGATTTTTTTTTTAAATTTTTTTTTGCTTTTTTTTTTTTTTTATTAAAATATTTTTTATCCAACACCTTTCATTTCACTTTTATATTTTACTTTCTCTTATTAATTTACTTTTGTTTAATTGAATTGAAATTGATTACACAATGATTCCATGTAAGGCTGCAGTAAGAACAACGTGAGTTCGAACCCAGCCCGGGTGATTTTTTTTTACTTTTTTTTTTTATTTTTTTGCTCTATTTTTTTTTTTTTTATTAAAATATTTTTTATTCAACGTTTTTTTATTTCACTTTTCTATTTTCCTTTCTCTTTTTTATTTACTTTTGCTTACTTGAATTGAAACTGATTGCACAATGATTCTATGTAAGGCTGCAGGAGCATTCGTATGTCAAATTCTGTTTGAACAACATTTGCTTAACAAATTTAATACCTCTTCATATTATCGGGCATTGGTGTAGCGGTCTAAAGAGTTGGTAAATGTAAGTAAAAATATCTAGCACGCGGACGGTTGTGGATTCAAATCCTGGTGCGGCCAGTTTTTTTTACTTTTTTTAATTTTATTGAAAAAAACGCTTATCGCAGCATTACAAATGTATGTATGTATGTATGTATGTATTCTCCTTTAACTCCTAGGAGGAGCATAGGGCCAATTCTCTAACGGCTTGGTGTATTTTGCCTGGTTCATTTAGAGTTCGGACATTCCAAGAGCCGATGCGTGTTCGAGTTTTCATCGAAAGGATTTTAAAATTTTGAGAAACCATATTGGTTCCAGTTATAGGAGAATCATTCCTAACTATGCATGTTTCTTGCACCTCCAAATCCGATGTGCATGTTGCGGAGGCAGGTGGATTAACCACACTCTGGTGGGTACCACTTGGAGAGTTATTTCCCATCGTTTTTCGATCCATGCTTCATTAGTATAATCTTCTCGGCAACGCCCCACGCAGTAAGTTATAAGCTTAAAGCTGGATCCGGCAAGCGCTGCAAATATAGTGGCCAAATTCACTTTTAATTTCAGTCGCCCAATCTGGAACAGACGCTGACCTGGGAGCCGCCCACTCTGGATCAGACGCTTCAGGATTTCGACAAGATGCTTATTTTAAGGCGGCATCAACTCGCCTTGTCAGTGCCAGTTACGGGCATTGTGGGTTTTTCTTTCGAGGCGCAACGCTGTCCAACGCTACACCCTTCCACACCCTGGCTGGTCACCCGCTTTTAGTCGCCTTTTACGACAGGCATGCTTACCTCGGGCATATTCTGACCCCTTACCCGCAGGGGTTACAAATAAGCGCTTTAAAAACTCTTTTTTGGTAAGGCTGCGGTAAGCTTAAGTGCGCCTGTATCCTATGACATGCAATGTTAAAAAGAAAGAATAGTTCTTACGGAGCGAAAGCGCTTGTTGGTGAAAAAATGCACTTAAGAAGGGTTCCTGAAACACTTCTTTTCCCCTTGGGAAAGAACACACACACACACACACACGAATCCAATAAATGTCGGCGCTGCAAAAGTGCAAATATAATTTCTTTCTTATCTTCTTCTTTCCACTACTTCGTTCGAGTAGACTTTGCACTTCAAATACGAAAAAACGTTGCTTTATTTTTATTGCGTTTTCACACTTTTTATTTTTATTTTTTCTTCAATATATACGAGTACCTACATTCTGTACGTGTATGCTATAACTTGTATGTGTATGTACATATGTAGGTTCTATATTGCGGTGCTTTTTCTTGAAAATGTTTATTTATCCAAAAAAGTAGTCGTCGGTGGTCGCAATACAGTGTTGCATTTTTCTTCTTTTTTTTTTTGTTTTCTTTTATTCCATGTTGCTCCTTTTCTTTGGTTTTCCAAATAAAGTATGTTGCTGGAAAAAACGCAATAATAAATGGCAATGCATTTGTGTGCACGAAATGTCACAAAGAAAACAAATACAAACTCAAATACGAATGCACAACTTGACTTTGTATCAGCAGCAGCGTCAGAGTGTGTTTTTCCTGTCGCTTTCTTAACTCTGCGACGAGTGGTATTTGCCGAGGCAGATACTTTAGTTTGCTCACACAAAAAAATCCCATCGTCCCAGCAGTGAATAGAATTTCTTTTAGCTGTTGTTTATTGCTTACAATATGGATTACTTTAGAAATAGTTCTGACGTAATTTATTTGGAATTATTTTCTACTAGCATATCCCGGTGTGTATTGCTGCATTGTATTGAGGGCGTGGCATCGCCAGTTTTCTCAAAAAATATTTGACTCGATACATTTTGCATATGGCCAAAAACTTCTAAAGTGCGCCACCTAAGAAATTAAATGTAAAAATGAGTTTCAAAAAAATGATGTTATGTAGCAACTAGTATTTTGTAAAAAAAAATTTTTCTAAGATATTTATCATAGATCAGGGAATAAAATGGTATTTTTTGTGACCAAAATTTTTCATTTATTATTAAAAATAAATCCCTATCTCAAATAGGTACATAAAAATTCAGTATTTACGATAACTCATGAACGGTGAGTCACACGTTTAAAGTAAATATATTTGTTTATAGGAATTTACTTGCACTACAATCTACATATGGTCAATCTCAAAATCTGCCACGTGACATTCGTACGCTGTTTTTTGGTCATATCTATGTTAAATAAGTGAAATGTTCATGATTTAAGAATTTTATATTATTAAGCTTCTTGAGATACACATTTCCTTCGAACAAAGAATTATTATAAATTGTGTGGTTTTCGTGTTATTAGCAGTGAAACTTCTCTGCCACGTGACACAAATTTGGAAGTCATTTTAGAGGGGCACATACATTCATCGAAAATTCTGCGCTTCTACCCAACCGATCGATCACAAATTTTTATGTGTTAGAAATGAAAGATGAATTAAGAGAACTGCATTCATGATGGTCTTTTAAGCTTATGTGGAAATGAATTAAAAGCAAAAATATTGTCTCTGCCACGTGACAAACAAAATCTGCCACGCTACACCGTCTGAAAAATTGTATAAAAAAATGAATTCATACCCTTGTGAATGTTCGTAACAACAAATAGAATGAAAAAGAGCATTAAATTATGTATGCCTACTTCGCTAAACCTGCCTTAAGCTTCATTTTACCCAAGTTTCCCATTAGGTTAGGCGCCAGACGGACTTGAGTATAATAAATATGAGAACCGCAATCTGAGCCTAGATTCTTATTGGTAGGACTCCAAGTTACTAAAAATAGGATGCTGCCAGAATCTGCGACGGTCCATTTTTTTAAATCCCCTACCCCCCATCCAGGCCTACCATGGTTTTCCGTGCTAGTTTTTTATAGCTGTTTATGATGGACTTAGATCTGCTTATTACGAATCTGAGTTTGGTTTTTTTTTATCACGTCTGGTTCCTGAGTTATCCTTGCTTAAAAATGAAAAAATCACTGTTTTGGGTTCTACTTAAAGCTACATTACAAAAACAGAAAAGGGTATCATTGATTTTTTTCAATAAATTTGAATGGTCAACTGTATTCACAAGAAGGCATACTGACGCTATTTTTAGGTTGTATTACTTTTTTACGAGATATAGGTCATTACAAAAAAGGGTTTTTTCAACGCCATACAAAGGATTAATGATTTCATGATTTTAGATTTTAATACATATCTCACAAACTATGCGAGCGATTTTGATGAAAATTAATGGAAGGATGGCGAACATAAATACCATACGGCTTATTAAGTTATACGATCGCATGGCAGCGGCTCTTTTCTTCTTGTATTGCTCAAATGTCTTCATTGAGCTTTTCGGTGTAATTTTTATTCATTTAAGCCTTGGTGAGGCGATCCTGTGCAACAAATTGGTGATTGAAATCAAGAAACAAAATATAAAATTTACTGTGACAAATATCTGTCACGTTACACATATATTATAGTCTTTTAGAGAAAGAAGACTTCTAAAAATTGTTAAAACTTAAGTGTAGTCAAGATGTATCCATAGTCTGTTCGTCAGAAATGCAATTGCCGTCAAATTAGATAGCGGTTAAAGTGCCATTAAAAACTTTTTCCTTTTTTGTATCTGCCACGTTACCTTTAAATTGCGGCTGTTTTCATTGTCATAAAATCGGCTTGACAAAACATTTTTTTTTTACATTTTATTATTTATTTATTTATGTAATGGTATAATTTCACATAACTAGCCACAATAAAACACCACGTGAATTGAATTTAGCGGTTCTTACCTTTTTTCCAGAGCTCTGAATTTTTTATATTTTTGTTTATATTTTGTTCACTTGGAAAAAACAATGGAAGTGCCACTTTATTCCACATATACAGAAATACCTCCTTACGCTAGATAGTACAAAACATGATCTTTCGACACATGCAAAAAAAATTTAAAAAACTGGAAACAAAAAATTTTTTCCTGGTTTACTTTTTTGTGATTTTGACCATATGATTTTTTTTTTTCAGATGACCTTTAATTTGGGAGATATTTTTTAAACAAACCTATTGTAAAATTTAGAAAAAAACCGTTTTTTCAAAATAGCTCCAAAACGGAACGACTTAAAAAAAAAAATTTTCATGCATTTTGTAGAACGTTCAATTTCCTATTGTATAAGGATTTTTTCGAAGTGTTTTATCGTGAGACTTACCCTTCATGAGATATCGCGACTTGAAAGTCATTCAAAACTGAATGTAGAACCATTTTTCCAATATGGCGGCGCGAGCGAACACGGCTCGAGGTAGCAAAGTTGAAATTCTGAAAGAGCACACCAAAATCAATAAAATAACTCATTTGCAAAAATCCCGCAAAACTGTCCAGGTAATATAATTTTATTCTCCCAAGTGATTGTACTAATATAGGTTCAAAAGTTATTAACAACAAAGTGATGTCATGCAAGTCTTTTTTCAGTAGTAGAGAAAATTTTTTTTGGATCCATTTTTGAAAAATTATGAAATGTCTCAAAAAATTCTGAAAAAAAGTACACGTATTTTTTGAACAATTAAAAGCATTTGATGCCATATATACTTTTTTCGTAAGATGCCTTGTTTTTCTCTACTACTGAAAAGAGATTGGCACTGCATCACTTCATTGTTAATGACTTTTGAAGCAATAACGATTACCCCAATTTTCTGGGATGTAGTTTCTACACATGTGGGGAGTGCCCAAATTTTTTATAATTTTCTCAGAGGCGGAGTAGTTGCTTTATTTGTATATATCTATTTGAAATAGGGATTTTCAATAATAAGTACTTAATGTTAAAATATCTACATTCTAGTATAGTGTACTGTACCTAAAACATTTCACAGTTTTCTACAGGGTTAAAACTGATCATCATCTATGAGATTTGTGTACATTTCTGCAAGTGTATAAGTTATAAGGTTTTAAATTGCCTCAAGTAATTTTTCTCTACGTTTTTCTGTAAACATTACGCATACATAAGGACATTTATCTTATCATGCACTAGCGTGTGTGAGTGTGCGTTTTTGCTTGCAGCAGTTTAGTTTGTATTCTCTCTAAATACATATGAATGCCTTCATACATTTTGCGTTTGTTTGTGTTTGTGCTCATGTGTCTTTATGTGTGTGTGTCTATTGGTATTTGTATGTCAACTTCCGTCAACTCAACTTGCGGAAGTTGAATTTTATACTCTTTGCTCGCCCTAAGGCACATGATAGACGCAGTAGAGCGGTCTGCGTATAAATCTGATTTTGAGCGTCATTTTATTATTAAGAAAATTTTGAATAAAACATCTTTAGAAATTTCAAAACAACACTAATTGTTGCTGGCATTTTTAATTTGGTTAGCAAATATAGGTCATTTCATTGACATATGTGTAATTTAAAAACCCTTTAACCGAAATATAACGCCCCCTTACTGTGTCACTGTTTTGCGCCGTTAATGCGGCCCTGGATAGATACTCAAAGTATGAAATAAGAAAAATCTTATCGAAAGTTCTCAAAGTTATTTTTATTACTTTGTAGAATTTTATTCGATTTAATTGAATAAAGAAACGAAAAAATATTACACTGACCACAAGATGTAAAATTAGAAAAACCAAATAAATAAATCTTCAAATATCTTTACCACATATCGGTCGCTAAGGCGAATTAGTAGCAGCAAGTTTTAGTCGAATTAATGGGAACAAGTAGGTAGTTATTTGAAAAGGTCCCAATAGTCACATTTTGTACCTCAAACTTTTAATTCTTATCGTGGCCACGGTTAAAGTGTTATGAACATACTTTGGTATTCAAATTATGCATTGCAATTGAGATGACCATATTAAGCTCATTCGACCATTGTTATAGTTGCGTTCTCCGCCGTTGTCCTGTTCTCGTTTCTCTTGTTCTTTTAAATTTAAATCAAAATTTTTTTCCCGCTTGGGGATCGGGGCTAATATGTAATTGAACAGTGAAATAAATAAGCCACCGCTAAAAAAAAATCGTTTTGACCGCCTTTCTTGGGGCTCAAATCCGAAAAATCGAAAACGGCAAATTTATAAGACTCTATAACTCGAGAACCATTCATCCGAACTTTCAGGGTTGCCACCTGTTTTTTTTTGTAAATGTTGCTTAAACCATATCGATTCGTCCAACGTAAAAGTTGGTAACTCGAAAATCGTGGTTTTGAGTAATGAGCATTTTTGTATTTTAACTTTTTTGTTTTTTTGTATGAAAACCTATATAAAATAAATTTAGGTTGTGACTTCAAAAATAGAGCCCAGGCCTTCAAATTTCAATCTAGAGGTACCAAAATTTGACACAAGATGGAACCAAATGTGTAGATTTCGAAAAACGCTGTCCCGTAAAAAGTTGGTAACTTGAGTTACCAACTTTTACGTTGGAGGTATCGATATATATATAAAATTTAATTTTAGTCTTAAAACGCTTTCTTAAAATCCTACATATGTTTGTAGGGTTGCCACCTGGTTATTTTCTGAAATTTTTTAAAATAACGCTTTTTGTGACTAAATTGAAATTCTTGGTTTCAGAAACGATTAGATAAAGTTTTTTTTAATTGTATTTTTGGAATTTTGAATAATTTTCCAAAAATTTTTTCGACCCAAAAACTCAAAGTAAAAAAAGAAAAAAAAAAAAAAAATTGCTAAGATCATAATTTTTTCTCTATAAATTGACATCTTGGGTCCAAAAACAACGAAACAAAAATTTAGGGTTGCCATATATTTTATTGAAAATTTATATTTTCGACCCAAAAACATATTGCTAAGATCATCATGTTGGATTTTTTAAAAGTTTATATAAGCGTTTTGAGACTAAAATTAAATTTGTTACTTTTTTAAAAATTGATTAAAAAAAACTTACAAAAAAAAACCAGGTGGCAACCCTTAATTTTTTTACAATTTTTAGAAAGTTTATTTGAGTTGATTTTACCAAAATTTCAGAAAATAATTAGGTGGCAACCCTTAAAATGTATGTTAGATTTTTTAAAAGAACGTTTCTCAAAGTAGTTTTCGTTGCATTCCTTAGCAAAAAAAATATTTCTTGTGGCGGCCTCTCTTGCTCAATCTGTTAATCCAGCCGTGGTTGTATGCAACAAATTGGAATTGAGCGCTCGAACGATACATACTGCTCGAACGCTCGATCTGCTCGGTGTACTGATCGAACAGAAATTTTCCCGCTGTCGCTCCTGCTGCCTGTCCGAAACCTTTCATTCGGCACACCTTTTTAATGGTTTTTTGGACAAATAAATGACCAATATTAATCCACTTTTGCTCGTCACTCGTATGTTTAAAATTTTTTTGCCACAAACTATTTTGAAAACAGCTTCTATGCTTCTTTACTTTGTGGTGCGGAGTTAAATATTTAACTTAGAATTTTGCTGTGTTGCTGCACAAACGAATATTCTTTCATATATTCTTTGCCTGATGCTGTATGAAACATAATACCCGTCTTATTTTCAAACTCCTTATGCTCCTGCTTATAGAGTTTGCAGTTTAAATGAAAGACTCTGAAGCACGATATTGCAAAAATGTGATTTTATTTAATTTTTTTTTTTTCTTACATACATGCATGACGAGTATTGACTAAAGAATGACTGACTCCACTGCTATAAATTCTGTGTAAGTGTGCATTTGTAGCCGCAGGATAAAGAGAAAAATATTTTAGAAATTCTATGTGCGACTAAAAAGAATTTCTTTGATGCCAGATTTGTGTTGACTTTACTTGGGAGTTTTGTGTTTGATCAAACATAGAAAATAAAGTAGAAAATATTTGATATTTTAATAAAAAATTTTCTTTTACCCATTTCTTCATCCTTTATATCCTTGCTGGCTGTATTGACATGTATGCAGTTATTTATATAGAAAATTTGTGTGGTTATTAAAAAAGTTACTTTCTACGTATATACATATAATAAAGGAATAGCTTGATTTTATGTTTAGAATTTTATATTTTTTAATATATCGAATTGATCTATAGTAAACTTTGAAATATATTACATACAGTAGAGTGCAAACTCATGCCATAAAACCGTTAACACCGAAGCAAATGGCTTGCATTTTTCAGAGCTTGTTTTCTATTTATTGAGCTCGATTTTTTTCGAATATGTACGGCACTATTTATATTTCGGGAACTGGAAACACTAATGTCAATAACTAAAATCTGGCAACACCATATTTATTAAGTTTAACATTTTTGAGCATAAACGTACTCACAGCGTTTTGATGTACAAGTGCTATTTGTTTTGCTTACAGTGAGTTAAGAAAATCAATTTTTCCATTGATAATTTAAGCGATTGATAAATTATGGAGTATCCAACGAGAACACATTTTTTTTGCAACTAAGTGCAAGGATGCCTCTATCTCACAATATGTCAGATGACGATCTTGCATTATCAGTTCATGCACTGCATGTTTGTTTTGTGGCACAACAACCGATTTTCGACGACCTTCACGAGACTCATCGGCGACCGAAATGCGACCACAATTGAATTTGATGGTGCTTTATCGCCATACAAAAGACTGAGTTCATCGACACATTCTTGTTGACATAATCCACGTCGAAAGTTGTGAAAAATAATCCAACGAAAACCTTCTCTTGAAATTTAAATTTTTTGGCCAAATTGATTTTCTTAACTCACTGTAAACAAAACAAATAGCACTTGAACATCAAAACGTTGTTAGTACGTTTATGCTAAAAAATGTCAAACTTTATTATTGTGTTGCCAGATTTTAGCTATTGACATTAGTGTTGGCAGTTCGCTAAATATAAGTAGTATCCCTCGTATATGAAATTTTTCGAGAATTTGATTACAACAAAATCTACTTCTAAAAAATTTTAACGAACATTTATTTTTTCAACTTCGTTAAAATATAAACAACTACTGACGCTATAATGCGAATTTGTTTTTTATATCAATTTGTAGTCTGTGATACTTTTGTTCTTATTAAATCATTATAAAAATAAATTGATTTATGTTGCCTACTTTTCACATCTTTAAAATTACATAGTACTTAATAGCAACACCAACAAATTTCTTAAACATAAGCCGGAAATTTAGGAAGCTCCAAATAGGATCCATTGTGTACTACTCAAGGAAATCACAATTTTACGCTGAATTATGTTTTATCTACAATAGCGGCGTTGGCGTTTTAATTTTAGTTTCACTTATATATTTGGCAAATATTTTGAAATGCGAAACGTCCACACTTCCTTTGTTTTAAGTTTTGATTTATTTTGTTCTTATGGTTTTTATGGGCGTTTCCATGCAGAGTGGTATCAAAAACGTTTGTATAAATGTCTCAACATGGGCTATATTTCATTCAAAAAAGTCATTTATCTCAGATTTTTTTTTCCAACAAGTTGTACTCAAATTGTTGAAATTGAAGAAGTTATAGCGAATCTAAAAGCTCAGTACAAAATGTGAAAAACTGAATATTTTAAAAACGAATATCGACCCCTAAGACTATGCAATATTTTTTTTTGAACATTTGACATGCAAATAAATCGGACGTCAAATGGTGGAGATATAAGAAAAAAACAAAACCGAATCGAGTTTTGAGGCCGAAAAACAAATGTTTTTTTCCTTAAAATTCTTTCAATATTAGCTTTCAAACTGGGAGCGGTCATTCGATTTTTTTTTTGTTATACCATCTAAAGCTCAGTGTGCCAAACGGACCCATTTCGAATCTGTAACGGGTTCATATTCTCGTATTTTTTATCCGTTACGGAATCAGTTACGGATACGTTTCTGACCCGTTTCCGACTTCGCTGATATCAGGGGGTTGTTTTACCGCATTTGGTTATAGAATGTGTACGTAGGGCCTAACAAAAGTTCGCTTAGTTGGTGTCATGTTATAAATTTTTAGTAAATCAAAAAATTGCGTATTATTTGTTATAGTCTTACTATATATCATTTTAATTTTCAGAAAGATCGGTCAAAATGGAGAGAAGAAAACGTAAAATTCGTGAAACAATGTCAGCAGATATTCCAATGCCAACGCAGCAAGAGATTCGGTTTGCTATTCTTTTTGGATTTCGACGTAAGCTCAAACCTATGGAAATATTTAATGAATGCCAAATAGCATTTGAAGTTATTGCGCCATCCCTCGTGACTATTTCAAAGTGGTTCCGAAGATTCCAGGCACGTAATTTTTCTGTGGAGGACGGACCTCGAGAAGGCCGCCCAAAATCTTCGACTGATTATGAATGTGTAGCGCTGGTTAAGTCTAAAATTGACGAAGATCCAAGATTGACCCAGCAAATCACTGCTGAGGAACTGGGCTTGAACGTCATGGCTGTATCGCAAATATTAAATAATGATCTTGGATACGCGGAGAAATCTGCACGATGGGTTCCTAGAATTTTAAGTGATGCTCAAAAAGAGGCATGTGTGCGTTTTGCTAAGTATTTTCTTGAAAAATTCAAAAACGGAGAGTCTAACACGTTCAAGAAAATCGTAACAGGTGATGAAGCATGGTTTTAGAAGTACAACCCTGAAACCAAACAACAGTCCATGGTATGGAACCCAGAAAGTGCAAGTCAACCTGTTAAAGCAAAGCAAAAAAAGTCAGCAACAAAAGTAATGATGTCAGTTTACTTCAACAGAGAGAAGGTTGTAGCTGCTATTCCTTTGAAAAAAGGTCAGACGATTACTGCTAAGTAGTATGCTGAAACCAGCTTACCAAAAGTTTTCCAAAGTTTATTAGAAAACGCCAAAAAAGGAGTTACGCTGCTACTTTCTACATCATGATAATGCGCCAGCGCACACTGCTGAAAAAACGACCGATTTTATTTTTCTTTCTGGCGTTGAAGAAATTCGTCCAGCTCTTTATTCCCCAGATCTAGCGCCTTGTGACTTCTGGTTGTTTCCAAAAATAAAAAAAAATTTGAGAGGGAGAGTCTTCAACAGCAATGAGGAGATAATAAATGCGGTTAATGATGAAATTGCAAAACTGCAAAAAGCCGATTTTGAAGACTGTTTTTCAAGATGGATTTATCGACTTTAAAAATTTATCAAAATAAATGGCGACTACGTTGAAAAAATACAAATACATGAAGAATAAATTTAAAAATTTAAAAAAGTAAATTTAAAAGTTTTTTCAATTCAACTAAGCGAACTTTTGTTAGACCCCTCGTATTTATATACAAAAAAAAAAAAAAAAAAAAAAAAATCTAAAAACCTGTGTCAAGTAAGGGAAGATTATTTTCGTATATGCCCATGTATTGTATGAATAGGTCCCACGTTTTCTTACAACTTGATAGAGTCCGTGGAAATGTGAAATTCTTCGACTTCTTTCACACAGAATTAAAGTTGCACTTTTGATACAATAGTGCTGGCACTGTTGACTTTTTCTGATATTTTAGATGTTTTTCGATACTTATAATTTTTTACCGAATTGTTGGAAGTTTTTCGATACTTTTGCTGAGATTTTAGATTTATTTACAATAGATTTTTACCGATATTTCGAATGCTATCCGACACTTCTGGACTGAAACCGACATTTTAGATATTTTTCTATACCAAAATTTGCCCCAAGCGGTACTAGTACTTACTGCAAAATACGTGAATTACGTGTAGTCATAATCGAAAGTAAGATAAATTGCATACTTCATTTATAGAATAACCCATTGTTCAATTTTTTAACGATTGTCTTATTTCATTTGCCCAAGCGCGTGTTAGCTGACAATATCGGTGGGTGCGTGCAAGTTGTAGGCGGTCGTGAGAAGAGCGCTGTTTGGGGTATGAGCGCAATAAATCATCGTCTCCTTTTCCTGACATCGTCTAATGATTTTGTTTCCATTTTGTTCTACTTAGGTACTTGTTTGCTTATGGATGTTGTAGTACGTACATACGTATTTCCCCTCCACCTTTGTGGGGTGTTGAATTTTAGCAAGTTTTCGTGATACGCCAACATTTTTCAAGTTATTTTATGAGGTTGTTTTTGCTTATGTTTTTTTTTTTCGTTGCATTTCTATAGTGTCTTTTTTGTTTTGAAACTTTTAGTTTGGCGTATTAAGTGGGTATTATAACCATGAAAGTTTTGGCCCTATGCTCCTCCTAGGAGTTAAAGGAGAATACATACATACATACATAACCATGAAAGTACCTATGTTTATATTATCCATATAAATATTTGCGTTTTTTTGTTGCACGGTTTAATTCATGCCATATAATTCACTATTGAATGATATAAAATTAAATTTTTTTTTTGTTTACTCGTCATCATCCGTGGTTATGAGACACAATTTCCAAACTTAAACGGAATTTTCTTGTGACATCGCAAATTTTCTCAATGTAGAGTTTTTGTTCCGGTACTTTTTCCCCACATACCAAAATTTATTTATGTATTTATATGTCTCAAATAATTTCAGGAATATGAAGGATTTTTTTTTGTGGGCATGGCAATAGACATTATAGTTTTAATTCTGGTGCCTTTAACCCAATCCCCGCCAGTGATGCCATACGGCACAGTTAGAACGCATTACCTGAATGTTCACCAAAATCATTTTGTAACTTTTTCGCGCAGGCTCGTTGTTTCTTATGTGCGTAGAAATGTTTGATCTATCATTTGATGCATTCCACGCGTAATTATTCCATCAACTTTTCAAGCCCAAGCGGAGAGGAAATGATCTTTGAAAAATTATTCGAAAAAAATCGATTATGGCATCGAGACGTCGGCGAGTTGCAAAAAATTATTTATTTGTATTTCGATTTTGAAAAAAGTAATTATGTCAAATTGAAGAGTAATACAGTAGTTTCTAAAGTGCATTTGTATTTTTCCATAAGTTGTTCCTTACTAAGTGATAGGCCTGAATATATTTTAAGTGTGCCATATGACATCACTGGCGTGAACCGCTTATGTAAAGTTTAGAGGTAGATTAATTTCCATTTATTTCAATAATTCAATTCATAAATAATTTATATGGGGAAAATATCTACCTGGGGGAGTTTGAACACCAAATTAATTTCAATATTTTAATTCATAAATAATTTATATGGGGAAAATATCTACCTGGGGGGGTTTGAACACCAAAAAACCCACCCCGTGTGAATGGGCCTGGGTGTCATATGAATTTTTCGAGCCTTTTTTTATGAAGGGATTATGATTATCTTTGGTTACAATGCTTGTAGTTAATCGTGAAGATTATTGGATCATTAAAGCCACGATTTTTGCTGGCATGTCTCGAAATAGTTTCAATCAAATAAGCCGTTTTATTTACTTTACACTGCAAAAACACATTGATCCCTTTCACCCTGAGCATCATTTGATGAGTCCATGACACCGTATTTCAGACTGCTCTCATGCAAACAGTTTATTCGAGCCAAACTTTTTCGATTCAGATTCATTGCATGGTGTCTGAACACTCTTGGAGGGTATTTGGTGTCCTTTGGCATTAACCGAGGAAAGTATTGTTGTATTCACTTTGTGGCAGCTCTATTACAAATTATCAATGCCCTTCCTGACGACGTTTGTGCCCTACTATTCCACTTTTACTTCGATAATTTACTAACAGGAATCCCAGTTTTGAATTATTTGCAAAGCCTAGGCTACAATGTAACGAGAACCATAAGAGAAAATTGCATTCCACGCAACTGCCCACTTCCTAGAAAGACATCATGAAAAAGAAAACAAAGAGGTCATATCAAATTTGCAAAAAACATGGAATTTGACATCGCCATTGTAAAGTGGAATGATAATAATTGCGTTTTAGTTACTTCTACTTCACATGGAAGAGATCTAAAATCGATAGCTACGCTCTTTTGTAGAACAGAATGGAAGCGTATAATGGTCGAAAGTCTAAGGGCAGTCGAACAATATAATTAATGTATGGAAGGAACTAATCGAATGGATCGAAATTCACTTTTAATGGAATCGGTCATTACGTTGGTGAATGTGATCGACTTAGATGTAAATATAGACAAAAACCAAATCTGAAATAGGTGCATAAGATGCAATGTAGATTTATGCGTTAGATGTTTCATCAAATATCACACTACCGCGAATTAGTATGCTAACTTACCATTTTTATTCAAAAAATAAGTATGCAAACGTGTAAAAAATAGAGTTTTAAATAAAACTCAAAGTAAATTTTTTGCTAAGAGGTTCCCGCCAGTGATGCCATATGGCATCAGGGCACCATGGAAAAATGGGGCGTGGTCGCTAAAAAAGCTAACTCAGGAACCTTCTTTTACCCCCCAAACAAAAATTCACTATCAAATTCAAAAAAAGAAGTGCTGGCGGGGAATGGGTTAACATACATATGTATCGAATTTCATCTATCTGGGTAAAGAGAGAGGGAGAAAGAGTTTCGGAGATATGATGAATTACTTTTTGAAAAGGCGTGCAACTGTCCATTTGGCTTATGAACATTAAGTATGTATATGTCCCGGTGCCTTTTACATGCTGTAGCATTTTGACAAAAACACCAAATTCAAAATTGGCAACTATGTTGGCTGAAATTTCGTTGGTGCAGCGTTGAATCTCTTCCTTCAAAACAACTTAAGCTTAAACTGTCAACTTTCAAACTGTTTTCGTTTTTTTTTTTTTTTTGGTGGGCAACGCTTTAGTGCACAAATGTCTGCATATTCACATCTTGCGTGAATTATGGGACAAACTTATACATCTGAAAATTTCTGGTATTTTGTGACTAAAATCTTGGAAAATTGTTTTTCTCGAATTGGGTTGTTTTGTTGAAATCTACAGATATGTTTGTAGCATTTGTATTTCATCTATTAGTGTTAAGTAGTTTCAGAGATATGGTCAATTAACTCAAGACTAAGACACTGCAAAAATTTAATTAAAATTGGTCCGTTAGATTTTGAGTCCATTAAGAACAAATAAAAAGTATCTAACTTTTATATAGTAGATAATTCTAGGCAGAAATATTTAAGCGGAGTCGTCAAACTCTTAAGTTGTGTGGCATAAATGCAGCTAGAAAGACTCGGATGTTACTTTTTTTTTTTTTTATATATATTTTTTATTATGAAAATATGAAACAGTATTTTGGTATTCGAACAAAGTCGGGAAGTCAGAGGCCTAACCTTACCAAAACTTCAGTAGATATCAGCATTTTTTTTCTTTAGTAAAACAACAAGATTACAAACTCCTTAAAGAGATCTGCTTCTGTACAACATAGATTTTATGCACCAAACTGTTAAGAATTCAATAAAATAGAAAATGAGCAGAAAAAAGTGAGTGAAATTTAAAGAAAATTTTCTTCAGTTGCACAAACTTAGTAAATATTACAAATTTATAAACTAAACAATGACAGTAACGTGGACAACAACACCGATAATATCAAAAACAACTCCACAAAAAAAAAAAAAAAAAAAAAATAGCTCAGATGACAGTAGTAACAAATTTCAAAACAAAATATTTAAAGAACAAACACAACAACAACTGAAACAAAAATAATAATAATGAAAAATATGCAGCAAAAGAAAATATCATAATAAACTTGTAGAACTCAAATAAAACGCCAAAAAGCAGGCAGCAAAATGATGTGAATGAAGAAAGTAGCGTATCCGCTCAGCAGGAAATTAAAACAAAATGTAAAGGATTTTATTTGCTTTTTTTGTTTATATTTTTTATTTTAGATTTATTCGTTTATAATAATTAATTGTAAAAGATCAATATTTATAATACTTTTATAGCGTTACAAAAAGAAGTTGTTCGAAGTCAGACCCGTCTTCTCGGGCCAAGATATGAAAATGCAAAAATTAAAAAAGCAAAACTTGACTCTGACAAATGCTTCAGTATACTGTATTTTATTCAAATAAATACTTCAGGTCAGAGTCAAACGTGCGAGTAAAAAAACTACAGTAAAATTTATGATATGGCAACACTTGCAGGTTGAACATCACTAAGAGCAATTTTAACTCCACTCGGGCAGTAAAAAAATAAAAGTAATTAACACAAAATTTCAAACATAAGTTACCTTACGTATGAACTACATATTTGATGGTTCCGTAAA
Organism: Calliopum simillimum; assembly: GCA_951812925.1. Lineage (NCBI taxonomy): Eukaryota > Metazoa > Arthropoda > Insecta > Diptera > Lauxaniidae > Calliopum > Calliopum simillimum. The sequence goes on from OX638368.1 coordinate 39,770,473, forward strand.
GTAATATTTATTGCATTTGAATAATTGCAGAAACTTTCAGCGAAAAAATATGTGACCATTTTTAATTTTTAATTCTAGTAAAAACTATTTTATTTTTTTTACTAACACGCTCACGGAGAAAATTGAGTGTCATAATTTTAACTTCACTCGAGTTGTCAAAAAAAAAGTAATTTACACTAAATTTCAAACATGAAATACCTTACCTTGTATAAACATTTTGACTTTATAATTTTTTGTGTTTGAACTTGACAGTAAGTTAAGTATCATAAAAATATACATATAGCCCAGGAAAATAAGACGAAAAAAGAGCTTCTGTGCGAAAAAATTCCCAGTTGAAATTTTTCACCGGAATTGTCTTTATTTATGCATGATACACAAACTGTGAAAAGTCCATTGCAAAGTCGTGTGCGCATAAAAAGTTATTAAGGCTCAAAGGTCGCTAAAATCAGTTTTTTTGCAAATATCTCGCTAATGCTAATTTTTACAGAAAAATGTTGGTCTCCAATTTTGTAGCACACGAAATTTCCTACAGAAGTACGTTAAAAGTATTTGCGTACGACTTCTAGTTTAGGAGATCACCCAATTTAAAAAGTTGTTAACAGTTATGATTTGAAATACTACCTATGAGTTCATATTAAAATATCTTACATTTTAAATTGCAATGACTCTTCAATGAGAAGTTGTACAAACAAAATTAAAATGCCGTTTGAAAGATAATTTAATTTTCTATATACTGTTTAACATTTTTTTTCGAACGGCTCATGACCTTAAAAATATTCTTGAATAACCGTAAAGGCTTCGAAATTACTGGTTTTTTAAGGATATCTGCGAATTGGTAAGTACTACGATAAAAAGTAATGGGACTAAATTTATAGAGAATTACAAGATCTACAAAAAATAAGCGATATGTGTACACATAGAAGTAACCGTATAGAAGATATTCAATAGAAACCGGTTTTTTGGCATTTTAAGGGTTTTTTTGGAATATCTTCTAAACGGTTACTTCTATGTGTACACATATCGCTTATTTTTTGTAGATCTTGTAATTCTCTACAAATTTGGTCCCATTACTTTTTATCGTAATACTTACCAATTCGCAGATATCTTTAAAAAACCAGTAATTTCGAAGCCTTAACGGTTATTCAAGAATATTTTTAAGGTCATGAGCCGTTCGAAAAAAAATGTTAAACAGTATATAGAAAATTAAATTATCTTTCAAACGGCATTTAAATTTTGTTTGTACAACTTCTCATTGAAGAGTTATTGCAATTTAAAAAGTAAGATATTTTAATATGAACTCATAGGTAGTATTTCATATCAAAACTGTTAACAACTTTTTAAATGGGGTGATCTCCTAAACTAGAAGTCGTACGCAAATACTTTTAACGTACTTTTGTAGGAAATTTCCTGTGCTACAAAATTGGAGACAAACATTTTTCTGTAAAAGTTAGCATTAGCGAGATATTTGCAAAAAACTGATTTTAGCGACCTTTGAGCCTTAATAACTTTTTATGCGCACACGACTTTGCAATGGACTTTTCACAGTTTGTGTATCATGCATAAATAAAGACAATTCTGGTGAAAAATTTCCACTGGGAATTTTTTCGCAGAAAATGTCTTATTTTCCTGGGCTAATATACAAATTTTGACTTCAAAATTCTATTAAAAATATTTATGTTTAGGCAGACATTTGCTTAATACACAAATTATCTACTTCTTCACCACATGGGCCAGTTGTGCAGATGATATGTTTATATCTATCACAAGGACGGACCACGGTTGGAATCCTAGTGCGGTCAGTTTGTTTTTTGCTTGTTTCTTTTGTGAGGTAATAAGTCGCTTTACGCACGTTTGATACATCCAAATATTTATTTTATATCGATTATTGAATTTAAATTGATTTAATATGATTAACATTGTATTTGAAATGTGTTAATTATGTAGTATAAGAAATTTGAGGAAAACCAAAAAAACAAAATTGTTGCACGATAGTTAGCATGGTATTGAGCCAAGTCGATAATGCGCAAATAGTAAACGTAACAATTAGGGACATTTAGTTAGAACGGTATTGAGCCAAGCCGATACTGTGAGAGTAGTAAACATATTAATCAGGGGTATTTAGTCAGAACGGTATTGAGCCAAGTCGATAGTGTGAGAGTGAGAAATCAAAGTTATTAGGGGTATTCAGGTAGAACGATATTGAGCCAAGCTGATATTGTTAGAGTAGGAATCATAGTAATTAGGGGTATTCAGTTAGAACGGTATTGAGCAAACCCGATAGAGTGAGAAATCAAAGTTATTAGGGGTATTCAGGTAGAACGATATTGAGCCAAGCTGATATTGTGAGAGTAGGAATCATAGTAATTAGGGGTATTCAGTTAGAACGTCATTGAACCAAGCCGATACTGTGAGAGTGTGAAACATAGTAAATAGGCGTATTGTAAAGGCAGAACGTTCGAACCAAATTGTAACGCGCGCAAATATGAAAATAAGGTACCGTAACCTTAAGAAATCTGTTAATAAAAGAAATAAAAGAACGAAAACCGGTGTTTATATTCAACTTAAGACCAGAATAAATATGTTTACTAACCTTTTTCCGAAATAAAAATATTTTGTGACGCCAAGACCCCGGCTGTAGCAAAAGCTTCGTCACAGTTTTTTTGTTTGAACTTTACAGTTCTTGTATTGTTCATTATTTTTTTATGTTGTTGTTTTTTTTTTTTTTAGTGTTTGAACTTTACAGTAAGGAAAACATCACTTCAATTTTTTCAACAAAAATTATTAGACTAAGGTCATTCGAAAATTCTAAATTGCCTCAAAAAAAATGTATTTCAGTGGGGAGTTGTCACTATTTTTATTTGAAATTCTTGTGAAATTTATAAGAAAGATTGAAAATGGGCTTTGCACACACCAAAAGACGTCTCAGGTACTCAGAAGAGCTTAGTTTTTGGGCAATAAGCCAAGTAAAAATTATAGTGACATTTGGGAGGAAGAGGATACAAAGTGAAAAACATTATGTTATGTGTTTTATGAATGATTTTATCGTTGGAAATAAAAAAAAAAAAAAAAAAAAAAAAACATTTCTTTGCAGTAACACTGTGCTTATGTAATTTAGCTCAGTTCTGTGTGTATAAACAAAAGTGACCAACTGCAACAACTATAAAATAGCACCGCAATCTGTATGGAAAAACTGGTAAAATTGGTGTGTTTGGTGGAACATAATTTCGAAGACAAAAGAAAACAACAAAAAGAAGCTTAAAATTTACAATTTCACAATAAAATGAAATACACGACAACACGACACAAACAAAACCAAAAGTTTTCACAATTTACAAAAAGGAAAATTATAAAATAAAATTATTATGGGAGAGACAGAATCATCATGAGAGAAAGAAAAATAACAATGGAGAAAAAAAGAACTGTCCAAAAGTTTGTTGTCATATTGTCAACACATCGTTTGCGGTTTTCATTTTATTTACGTACACATTCAGAAACATATAACGGAAACGGAAGCGGAAACGGAAACAACTCGACTGTGTAGAGAGAGAGAGAGAGAAAGCGATGGAGGAGAGAATACATTGACGTAATATTGTTTGATGGTGTGGTATTCTCATTGGTACGAGCAAGTAGTGTATTTGACGAATTACAAAATTCTTTCTCCATTGGTCCCAAGTTAGTGAAATTTTGCCGCGTTGTCATCATCTAAAAATAGCCGCCATCAAAATTGTTGCTAAGGGAAAAAGTATTTTGGTTCATTTTTATTTCCAGCATTGTTTGGATTTAATTAAGTATTGCCAACAATGTGATTGTGGGCAAAGTTTTCATTTTATTTTTAACAAAAAAGAATAAAAAAAAAACCCTAAAAGTTTTAACTTTGTTTATTAAAATGCGAGTTTATATAGGGACATAACATTGGGAATTAAAAAGGCTGCAAGTGTTCTCTTTTCTATTTTCTATTTTTTTGTTTCTGTGAAAGTTAATTGAAGCGTTAAAATTATACTTGATATTGTGAAGAATTTTGCAAATATTTAACAATAGCAGTGTTGCCAGAATGCGAAGAATAGTAACTTCATAAATTCATTTCGACAGTATATGTTTAGTTTGTTTTGGATTCAAGTTAATGTTGGTTTATTTAAAAATTAATGTTTATTTTTTTAAAAAAAAAGAAAAAAAAACTAGAACAAATAAGATTTCATTCGATCCTAACTCAGTTAAAAATATAATATTAAAAGTGTCGGATTCTTGAGTCATACTAGGGAACGTATCTGTTCAGAATTTTGCACGGGGCTTCTCAAGCTTGTTCAGATGTGACTATGAATTTTTCGACGCTGAATTTTACAGCGTTCTCAGAATTGTCAATATACCTGCAGGATTTTGAGATATCTTTGTTTGAAATTACAGAAAACGCTGTTTTCAGGCTTATGGCGAGGCTACAGGATAACGTAAAATTCTTTTTTTTTTTTTGATTTTTTTTTGATGGCATCGAATAGATACACTCCTCCTTGTCAGAACATACCTTCGAACTTTTCCAAAAAGTCTTTTACTTGCCGAGTTATTATGCTTTGAAAAGAGGGTATTTCAGCCCCATACAGAAGACGAAATATTTAAGGCGCGTGTCATCGCCCATTTGTATTGGCACTATTACTTTCCATACCCTGCAGTATATTTAACTCTAATCGAGTGTTTTTTTTTTGGCCACAAATCGGTTTTTCGATACTCATATAATTTCGTCCTTTGTATGGGGTCTGAAATACCTTTTCGTCAAATGGTCATAACTTGGAAAGTTGGAGTCGTATTGGAAAAGTTTGAAAGTTTATATTGGTAAGGAAGACCGTATCTATTTAATGTCATTAAAAAAAAAAAATTTCACTTTTTCCGGTAGCTACGCCATAAGCCTGAAAACAGCGTTTTCTCCAACTTTAAGCAAGGATATCTCGAAATCCTGCAGGTATATTGACAATTCTGAGGATGCAGTTCGTGTTTTTTTTTTGTGCCCGTATTATTTGTCTCATTTTCGGCAAAAACAGCAGACCCTACGAGAGTAAAAAACTCATTAAATTGTTCAGCTAAGTTTTCAAGATCTCTTTACTAAGAACTTTATAATTTTCACGAAGTTCGATATTGTTAGGATAGCTTTTACTTCTTTTGTGAGGTTTATTTTATATTTTAAATTTTTCTAAAATCTTTTATAAACCTATTAATTAAATTAATGTGATATTTATTTTCTTTTAAGGTACGTCAAATTGCAATGCTATTCATTACGAATTGCCTACTTGTAAGAGTAAGTACTTCTTTTAATAATCAAAATTCTTTATGTTATTACTGCCACTTCCTATAGTAAATCCTTGCAGCAATGTGTACATTAAACTATAAATTAATTTCATGTTCCGTAATAAGCTGTGAATTGAAGATCACTTACTGAATGACTGATGTTACCGCAGGCAACGTATGCTTACCACACTGCATTACTACTTAATGCAACTGAAGTTGGGTCATCATTAATTATCAACTCATTTTCGACTGTCATTCAATATCTTTGGTTAAAATTTTGCACGATATAACGTAGGATTTTTGCACTTTGAAATTGCGACCGGGGGGTGGATGCTTGTAATTACAACAACGACAGTAGTAATTTCACTCAGATAACACCAAATGCAGCAACTGCAGCAACATGAACAATGGCATTGTGGTAGCGTTAACAAAAGTAGGAAACTTTGCTTTACATACCTATAGATATATGACTAATAGAGTGGAATTCGTTCAAAATTTTTTGAAAAAAAAAAAACCTGATTTACTGTTATTCTGGTTTAATCTCCGAAATATGTACCAAAGCATGCCTTTTTTTGTCCTGATCTATTTATTAATTTTTTTTTTTTAACTTTAAGGTATAGTAAGTTTTGCTTAAACTTTATATTTAAAATATAAAAATATAATTTCTATCTTAAAACACTTATATAAACTTTTTGAAAATCCTACATTTGTAGGGTTGCCACCTGGTTATCTTTGAAAATTTTGTTTAAACCTTAGGTTTTTAATTTTTTAAAAATTTAATTTAATTGGTTTAAGACTAAAATTTAATTTTTAATTTTTCAAACACAAGGCTTAAGCAAAACTAACAAATAAACCATGTGGCAACTCCTTAAGTTTTTTTAAAAAAAACTTAGCTTAGCGTTTTTGAAACCAAAAATTTCAATGTTCAAAAAAGTGTGATTATAAAAAAACTTCCCAAAATAAATCAGGTGGCAACCCTTAAAATTTATGTTAGATTTTTGAAAAGTTTGCTTTAGCGTTTAAAGACTGAATTTTTTTCTAATTATGAAGAAAGCTATTTAAGTAAAATAAAAACAGTTGACAACCCTAAAATATGTACTTATAATCGGCATTTGCAGCGTTTCTCATAGAACTCTCTGCCCCCCCCCCTTCCTAGGAGGTTTATGAACAGCCCCTAATCATAAAAAGGAAAATTGGTTCAACAAGTCTAACGAATTATCCAATAAACAACAATCTCTCGTAAGAGAACCATTCTCCCCGCAGTAAATTTGATGGGAGAACGATTAGACGGGAGAATGATAAAATGTTGCAAAAACAATAATATCACTTTTAAAATATTTTTAAGAAACTTGATACTGGTTGCAACTCTAATTGTGTATTGATTTAATTATCTAAAGATAAAAAATATGCATAGTAATATTAAAAAACTTATAGAGAGAATGACAGACAATTGCATTCTTCACAAAATTTTGAACTCTAAAATAAAAAAAAGCACTAGGCAACTCTCATTATCGAAAAACCAAAATTGACTGATCTGAAAAAGAACTGTCTCCTCTTTCTCTTAACTTTCAGTTAATTTTTATTAAATATTTAAAAAATATACAGTTAAAATAAGAAAAACTGAGCAAAGATTGTCTCAAATGAGTTGGTCCCCTAATGTAAATAAATTTTTTTGAAGAGTTTACACAGAAAAACAGTAACTGTTTTACATATATTTATACCAACAATGTCGCAAACGTTTTTTTGTAGAAAATTATTTAATATGGGAGAATGAGTTTTTGGCAAATTATGTATAATTATGTATATATCATAGTATAAAATTTTCCAAAATTAGTGCACTAAGAAGCGGTTTGGGACAGACGGGATAATGAGTTTTTAACACTTATATTATCATTTCATAGTATAAAATTTTGAATAATTATTTTATTCTAAGCTATTAGTATAGAAGCATTTGTCAAGTATCTGTTTGAGTGGTAAATTTTTTATGTACAATACATATATTAAGTTGGGACAACAAAAAAATTGTTAATGGTAATGACTGAAAAAGGTTCCTTGTTGTATTGTAATACCTTTCACATTTTTTTTTTTATGCAAAACATTTTTGTTCGGCGGGAAAAAATTTACTGAAATAAGTAAGTACGTCAAAAATGCTTAAGTTATGGATCATAGGATTTCCGAAAAATACGCGCTCGCTTAGGATATCATTTCATTAAATTGTAAACCGATTTAACTTAAATCCTGAAAGTATGTTACGAGTATTTTATTTTCTCTACGTGGGCTGCTCGATATATTTCTGGCCTAATAATGAAAATGCGAATATTTATCATCAAAAATGGTTTTATTGATTTTCAAAGTATTCTGCAGCATGATTTATACACTTTTTCATGCGCTCAATCCAATTGTCGAAGCACTTTTTCCACTCCGATTGAGACACCTCCAAAACATGGTTTTTGAACGCTTCATCAGCATCTTCTGGCGACGAAAATCACTGACCACGCATTTTTTTCTTGATGTGCGGGAATAAAAAGAAGTCATTGGGTGCCAAGTCAAGGCTGTACGGCGGATGACCCATCAATTCGACGTTTTGGCCGGTCAAAAAGGCTCTGGTTTGAGCCGATGTGTGAGAGCTCGCATTGTCATGGTGAACAATGATTCGTCTTCTCTTGTTCGTTTTTCGAATTTCTCCGAAGACTTCAGGCAAACAAATTGTGGTGTACCACTCAGAATTGACCGTCCTACGTTGTTCAAGAGGAACAGTCGCCACATGACCAGTTTTGCCGAAGAAACAGGCGACCATTTGCTTCGAAGTGCTTCTTCCACGAACAACTTTCGTTGGATTTGGCTCGTCTTCGAAGACCCACACGGTCGATTGCTGTTTTGTTTCGGGCTCATACGCATAGATCCATGATTCGTCACCTGTGGCGATCTTATAAACGTCTTTTGAAGCACCGCGATCGTATTTTTTCTACATTTCTTTGCACCAATCGACACGAGCCTTTTTTTGAGGGATTGTCAAATTGTGCGGGATCCAACGAGAAAAAACCTTTTTTACGGCCAGGTGTTCATGCAATATCGAATGTATTGGAGTGGAACTAATGCCCAAAAATGCCTCTATCTCACGGTATGTCACATGACGATCTTGCATTATCAGTTCACGCACGGCATCAATGTTCTCTGACACAACGGCCGTTTTAGGACGACCTTCACGGAATTCGACTTTGAGCGAGCGTCGGCCACGATTGAATTCATTAAATTAGTTTTTCACAGTGCTATAGGATGGTGTTTCATCGCCATATAAAGATTAAAGTTCATCGATGCACTCTTGTTGTGATAATCCACGTCGAAAGTTGTGAAAAATTATCGCACGAAAATGTTTACGAGTTAATTCCATTTTTTTGCCAATTTGATTTTTTCAAGTCACTGTAAACAACACAAATGATGGTCGCACGTCAAAACGTTCTGAGTACGTTTATGCTAAAAAATATCAAACTTTCCAATAGAAATGTCAGATTGCACCTGGCAACACTTAGTGTTGCTTTGACCAGAAATATATCGAGCAGCCTACGTATCAATCACTCGGCTTTAGATGTCGACATAATTCGACATCATGCGCCTTGTTTTGTTATTTTCTTTTTGTGCTTTAAACTCCCAAAAATAAAATAACATACTTTCAAGATATTCAAAAAAAGGGTGATGTTTAAATTAAAGTGGTACAGGAATAAGAATCCCATGTCGGACGAATAACGAAATGTCAAGTTCAGATTTCAAAATACTAATTATATTTTCATAAAAATTATGTTCCAAATGTGTTGCAGAGAAGTTTGTTTGTAAAAATTTTTGGCGCAGCGCGATACTAGACTTAACATATATGTAAAAAAAAATACTTTTTTTCAACTCATATTCAATTGATTTAATATTAACCATTACCACCCTAAAATCCAGCTTACTTATGGTTACATCTGTGTATGACTTAGCTAAAGGAAGAATTCCAGCGGAAACAAGCAGCGCTACAATGCTGCATCTGTTCATGACGACAATACTTACGCATGCCTCGTCGTTGGCTTATTTATGTACATAAGTATGTCATGAGAAGAAGCACGCTTAGCCATTGCAGTGGAACAAATGCCAATGTAAAATTGTGTATTGTTTTTGAATTCGAAAACAAATGGGACGCTTTGAAAGTTATGAACTAGTGACGAATTTATTTTTGACCATGTGAAAAATTAAATACTGTGTCAGTATAAAATTTGGGTATGTTGTCACACCCTTCGGATCAAATTCTTAACATTTTCTTTTGAAGCCTTTATAGAACTTTGCATCTTTGTGAAATTTGGTTGGATTAGCTTAAATAACGTTGTTAGTATAGCGTTCTTGAGATTTTGGTTCTATGGAAGGTGATAACATCCTTTAGTCAAATTCTGGTCAAAACCAGTCTTAGTATTTGTTTGAAGATTTTGCTTATTCGATAGGTTCTACTCCCCAATTTTGTCCTTTTTTTAGTTCGGAGCTTGATTGAATTATTCCTAGTATAAGACTGAAATTTGGTTGAACTTACTCAAATAAGTATATCGTTTAAAGCATTTCGCACCTTATGGTGGTATCATTTCGCGAACTCACTAAATTTTTGTTCGGATATTGATCGAGTCGTTTCAGGTTGGACTATCCGAAATAATGCTCTTGGTATGTACAGCGTTTTAAAGTTTTTGCTTTTAAAAACATGCCACGCCTTCATCTTCCGACTTCGCCCGGTTTTGTCACAAAGCGTGATCAGACCATTGCCATTATTTTTGAACAATTTGTTTGAACTTTTTTTTTGTTGCTTCTGATTGATCTTTTTTCTCAGTGTTACTCTACTAATTTAAAATAAACGACACCAAAAGTTTCCGCTTTTACAGTTACACAATATCCAGGCGCAGAATGTTGTTGTTAACTGTCAACTGTCATACATCAATGTGCGATTAAAACCTCATTCCTTATTCCGTTTCAAAAAAATTAGATCCTGCTCAGGAATAAGCATACTACCAATGACCAACAACCAGCATCCATCGAATTCTAAAGGTCCAATTTATTTGTTGTTACCCAGCAACTCGTTGCCAATGCGCAACCAAAAATCTGAAAATCACAAAATCTCCTCATGAAAACATCACAATCCATACAACTGGAGCACAAATGATTTATGAATTTCTGAGTGTATACGACGAGTTGGTATTTCGCATCATACAGCATTGCCAACTATGTACACCAAATGAATGCAATAACGATAAAACGGTTGTGATGACGGTTGGCTGATTGTATATTTGGCTGTTGCTAGGAAACTCGATGTTGCAGCAGCTTTTGTTGGCTTTTAATGCATCTTAGTGTTGCCAGTTGATTTTATAAAGTTTCAGGTTCTTTTTGTACAAGCACAATTTTAGCAAAACTTTGTTGTCTGGCAACATTCTATGGCTGCACGCACATAAATAAAAATGATGATGATATTCAAGTTGCTGTTATATCAGCCACATCCTCTTTTTCTCTCACATTTATGCCAAGGAATTATGTTCCTCTTTGTAGCTGTGCGATCCGTTGTACAAGATGGCAATGTTTCGTTTCTTTTCATTTCCATTCATTTTCAATGTTTCTTTGTTCAAAGGATTTTCTTTTAACCAGAGAGAATTCAACCAGCTTATGTTGTTGCTGGTCTGCCGCCTGTCTGTCTGTATGTTTGCGTCATGTCCAAGCAATGCAGCAACTTCATCATCGAATTTATGCTTATTGTGTACCTCAAGAAGTATCAGTTAAATTCAACAAGAATTCTATTGTATGAAGGGACAAAATTCAAATTTAATTGGAGTAAATCCGGCGAGTTGCGTGAATGCCATCAAAAGAGGGAATAATATTATTTGTAAGCATATTATGTTGAAATGCTCGTTAAAAATTTGAAAAATATTAAAAGGACTGTCACACAATGAACGTTTTTTATGTTTATTAATGAGTAGCATACAAAATATGTACAAAAAACATTAAGACTGAGGTGTCCCATACTTCACGCAAAATTTGAATTTCCCGCCATTTGTGCGGCACAGTGTTGCCAACCAAAAAAAGAAAACAGTTTAACAGCTGACAGTTGAGGGTTAGTAAAAATGTTAAGAGTTAGTACACGGAGAGAAAAAATGTTTTAAAATCACATAATTTTCTTAAATGAAATATTCAGAATTGAGCTCAATAAACAGTGAGCACAAAAATTATTCGTACAGCAATCATTGCATTCAAAAAACAGTAGTAAACTGAATTTACACAATTTGTTCGAAGTTTTTTTTCTTGCAGACTGTTAGAATGATTACTGAAAAAAATTACCTCCATACAAAAAATGAGTTAAAAATGCAAAAATGAGACAAATCTACCCACAAAAATTATTCGTACAATGTCTGTACATGATATTTAATTCTCAAATATCACTGTAACCATGGAATTTGTTTTATAACATAACCTTTTCTTTGCATTTTTCATTTATTTAAAAACAGTTTTCGTATAAACTTTCGATTGAATTAGGTAAAGTAGGGCGAAGTGCAAATCTGCATCCCTTGATTTGCGTTAATTAATCCTGAAATTATTTTTAGTGGACAAAAATCTCCGCGAAATTGGCATTGAAATTGGAAGATCACTTCTACCGTGCAAAGTGTAATCAATAACTATATAAAATGCGGTCAATTGGGTCCAAATCACAGAATGCGGGAAGGCCCAAAATACTTATTTTACAAGAAGAGCGCGTTGTAGTAGCTGCGGTAATCCAGAACCCAAAAATAACCAGCACAAAGCTTTGCCAAGACTTCGAAGAATCCTTACAAAAAAAGTTTGTCCGCGAACTATACGGAATACGCTGCATAGTGCTGAATCTCACGGTCGAGTCTCTCGTCGCAAACCTTGCACTTATGATCTCAATAAGAAAAAGAGGTTGGAATCCGCTTAACTGTACAGAAATGAACCGGATTCTTTTTGGAAAAAGTACTATTTAGCGACGAATCAAAATTTAACATTTTTGGACCAGAAAGTTTGGCGAAAAGTAAACGAAGAAATGAAGAAGAAAGATCTTATTTCTACTGTAAAAGAAAAGTAGTGGTTTATAACTTTCAAAATGGACAAGTTCATATATTTGAACATTTTAAAATATATCTTGTGAGTCACAAAAGTAGGGCTAGATCCAAGCATATTTTTATTCCAGCAAGACAATGACCAAAAACATTCGTCATATATTGTACGTAAGTGACTTATTTATCACTGCAAGCAGCTGAAAACTCAACTTCAGTCACCAGACCTAAGCCCCATTGAGCATTTCTGGGAATTATTGGAAATGAGGATCCGGAAACACAGCACAACTTCAAAAGAATCATTGAAAACTGCTTTAAATGTGGAATGGGATAAAATTTTTGCTAATGACATCAAAATATCCTGGTAAACAGTATGCGTCGACGTTTAGAAGCAGTTATTAAAGCTAAAGGCGGTTCAACGAAGTATTAAGCACAAAATTTGTTATAGTTTTTGTCTCAACAATATTTGATATTGTTCTCTGTACAAATAATTTTTTGCGCAAAATTGTATTTTATTTTACCTTTTCTAAGATTTTTCATAGTCCTAAGTAAAATTTTATGGTTTTTTCTTTTAAAGTATATAAATAAAATATTACTTTTTTAGAAAATTGGATTTTTGGCTTGAACTTCCTATGGCCGCCATCTTGAAAATTTCGGAATTTCGGAAAATCATTTTACCACAAAAATCTGTGTGTCAAGTATAAACTTTTCACCAATTTTCATATAAGTCGAATCTTGGTCGGTTACGCAAAGAAAGACGCAGTGTATTTTTGCAGAACACTTTTACCCATTATAACAAATTCTTTTTGAAAAAAGTGTCAAAAGGACCTTAAAACAGGGTACAATGGGTATATGTATTTCAAGAAAACGCTTCTCGTACGATTTTATTATGGCCTTAAGATAACAAGACTTTGGATAAGTAGTATGTAGTTTTAGAATTTAACAGTAGAATGAAATTCAAAAACAAGTTACTTCCAAGCCAAAAGTGACGAACGTGACCAACTTTAAATAGCTTTAAATTTACTTACTAAAAAAGAAAAACTACACTTGTGCAACTTTGGTCGGTTTGATCATCATGGTTAATGAATTTATGTGTGAATCGCTTAAATTTTTAATAACTTTTAATATTTTGGTCATGATGGACCTTTTGGCGGAAATGCCGATGTCCACATTTTTAATATGTATTTACCAGTACCGGATTAAGCCAAATGGGGGCCCGAGGCCATTCAATTTTTGGGGCCCTCTTTATAGAATTTAAACAGCTTATTCATATCATTTAAAGTTTTTTTTTCTGACAAATTCTATTTTTTTTTGATTTAACATAATTTACAGTATAGTAATTCATAAAATAATCTTTAAACATCTCTTTTAAATATTAAAACGACGTTCCTCCTTAAAAAACTTTTCTCCTACATTTCAGATAACTATAATCATTAATGAAATCATCAAAATCAATTTCACGAAGAACATCCGATTCAATGGACATCAGACTTAGCATGTCCAATTGTTCTTGACCCATAACACTTCTTTACTCGTTTTTTATGCGTTTCAACTTTGAAAAAGAGCGGTCTGTTGTACAATTTGTAATCATAAGAGTTAAAAAAAATGCGAAGAGCATTGTCCACGTTTGGGAAAACAGTTTCAAGATTATCTCGAATCAAACTTTCATAGAGTTCAGAGTGAGTGAACTTAGGTTTTGATGGAAATTTTGATTTGATAAAATCGTGAAACTGTTTGAGTTCAGGATAAAAATCTTCCAAATCGTCAAGGTAAAAGTCAACTAAACCGGCAATTTTTTCGCGGTACTCATTTTCTGTCAAACTAAAGTCAGCCAAAAATGAAAATCTCTTCAAAACCTCTAAGTACACTTGGCTTCGGCTGTTGATTTCGATCTTGAGCGTATCGAAAATTAAAAGAAAACCGTTGACACGAAAATATTCTCGCCCATTTAATACAACTTCTGGAGCATTGCCATCGTTTGGGTGTCTTGTTCTTCGTCGAACTCGCGATGCAACATTGGCATAATCCGTCTCATCCTATCTTACAAATTTTCTACTGACGAGCACATCAACGCGTAGGTGTCCAGATCAATCTTTTCTGACTGCAATCCTTTGTTCGTTGCCCGAACGTTATTCAAAATATCGCTCCACAAGACAAGCATAAAAACGAATTCAAAGGTTTGAATTTTATCCGATATACTTTCAGCTTCGTGTTTTTTGTGACAAATCATCAGCAATTTTCTATAATGCTGCTAGGATTTCGTTCAAAGATTTGAGAGCTGTCACAGTGGCGTTCGTATGAGCTTCCCAACTAGTTTCGGATAACGATTTCAGTACCTTTTCGTTTCCGATAGGTTTCTTTAAACATGTGTCGAGCTTGAGAAAAAAGCGTACAATAATTGTACGATAGAAAAAAAATTCACTGAGAACAAGCAGCACTTCACTGCAGTTTCTCCAACTACTTAGGTTTAGCGAATGCGCTGCGCACTGTAAATAAATCGCGCATTTGTTGAGATTTAACAAAATCGCTTGAATACCTGAGTAAATACCGGACAATCATAAGATTGACCCTGCAGTATTTAAAATCAAGAAATTCTAAAACATGTTCAGCTATCTCGACACCTCTATGACCATCAAGGTTTAAAAATGTTAAAAATCTTTCAACAGGCTTTCCATTCTTAGCAACATATCGGATAACTATACTAAGTTGATCAACGTGAGCGATATCTGGAGTTGAATCGACTGAAAGACTAAAACATCGCGCGGCTATAACCTCCTGTACAATTTGACATCTAATACCCTATTCTCACTCGCCTGATTAACCAGATGAATGCTGATTAAGGACTAACCAGGATAGTTTTCCATACAAAAAGCTTTTCTATTTGTATGGAAAAGATAAGCTAGTTTTTAAATAATTAGATCATTTAACCCGAAAAATCGGCAGGTGGCATCTCCAAATTCAAAAAATCCCAGGGAAATTTGGAAATTTCCTTTTCTTTTGACAAATGCGAAATGTAAAAAGCAAATTAAAGCTAAAATCAAAAATGTGTTCGTCTAAATTGTTTTAAAAAAAATTTAAATAACGAAATATATAAAAATATATTTGAAAAAAGTGAAAATAGTGTCTTGATTTGGTAAACGCCAAAAAAGTGTCATTCAAATCATAGATGATTCATCCAGGTAAAAGGTGTGAACGTGGTTCTGTGATTATCAAGATTTTCTGATTTTAGGCTGGTTAACCACGCAAGTGAGAATAGGGTATTACTATCGTGGGGGCCCCTGCTCGTCGGGGGCCCTAGGCCATGGTCTAATCTGGCCTAAGGGGTAATCCAGCACTAGTATTTACCCTTATGAATATTAGTAAAGTAAAGCATTTTACTGCACAACAAAAGATCAAATATTCATGTAAATTAAAAATCAAAATTTACAACTTTATTATAGCTTTTTCCGGAAGTTAAACTGCTACTTTTTTGTGTTTGTTTTTCATTCTCTCAAAGAACGTAGCAGCGCCATTTTTAATTTCATTTATATTTCCATATGAAACAGAACAAATCTTGAGGCATGAATTTTTCATGGCAAATTTTCCAGCACAGCACAGTTTACCTTCTGCTGTACGGTTCCGTCATGGCGCTAAAACTCATAGTCGTTGTATGGTATAAGTCAAGAGAATGCAAACAGTAAATGAAGTAACAAACGAAAACATAATGAAATAAACTTTAACGGCGGAAAAAAAAGATAAAAATATGCGCCTTGCGCGTATGCAATAAAAATTTACAAGCAGAAAAGATATGGAAGTAAACATACACATACCCACACGGTGGAAATTATTATTGTGTTTGTGTTTATATTTGCATTTTATTTTTGTTAAAATGTTACACATACATATGCATATGTCTATGTTTGTCTTTTGTTTTGTTAACTACTATCTCTTTCACACATTCTCTTACTAACTTTTTAATGTAATTTTTGGCAATTTGGTATTGTGGGAAATTCTTTGGAAACTGCAAATCCTAACAACTTACATTTTACATGGTATACTTTAGTAATGAAACAAGAGAAATTTAATTATTTTGCATAAATTTTCAAAGGATTGTTTGCATAAAAAAGAATATTTTGCCTTAAGCCGTATTGTAATGCTATTTTCACTACCATGCTCTGTTTTCTGTATAGTTGTATAGTTATTCAAAGGTTTCTGAAGCTCTTCATCTAGTTGTTATTCCAACAGCATTGGTATTGAAATGACTAGATATTGTAAAGTGAATTTTAGTCTTTCTTAAATTACTTAAATTAGTTATATGTATGTATACCTTAATGGAACTTTTAGTTTCCAGTTTCTTAAAGTATGAAATTCTCAAGACAAAAGCTATTAAGGTACATAATTGGTACTTTTAGTTTCCTTTTAATGTCATTTAAGAAGTTACACAATATCCCATATTTTCACTACACTGTGCCACTAAATTCAAATTTTTCTGAAATGTTCGTCAAACTACTGCATAACACATCCCTTCTTAAAAACAGTGAACTTGGTAAAAAACGGACACCCTACAGTACTGTATAAATGGAAAAACAAAAACAAAAAAAAAAAAAAAAAAAAATATGTAAGGTACGTGTAGGGGAGATGTGTGTACCTTGGTCCGCTTTTCAGTTTTTTCAATGTGCTGGATTTTCCAAAAAAGTTTCTGTAGTTTTTTGACTAAGCTATATTTCTAGAATGCTTGCAGCATCAAATGACGTGACAATGATATTTCTATGTCTCACCATTGAGTAGAAATATTACTTTTTCCTTTGCAATCTCAAACGGTCCAAGGTACACCATACAAGTGTACCTTGGACTATTGAAAATAAAAAAGAATACATTGTATTTAGGTACTAAATTATGAAAGAACCATTTATAATGTAATCAAAAGTAACATTTTTTTCAATAAAAAAAAAATAATAATCATATGCAAAAATTATAACGCAAAAAAGTGCATTTAGTAAAAAACAATTAATTAAACAAAAATGGTTGCATATAAATACATCAATCACGCAAATAATAATAATAATATTATATTGAGAGGCGATTATGGCTTCCTAGTTGACCGTCGAAAAAGGCTCGCTGGTCAATAAGCATAGGTCCAAGGTACACACAGACAGCATGTTTTAAAAACTGTCAACACCCATAACATATATTAATGAAAATACATCTAAAACTCACTAAAAGCTTAAAACAATAACTAAACTTCCTTCCTGATGGTGTAAAACTGAAATATTTCAAGTAAGTTTCTTACAAAACGTTTCGTAGTTTACTCCAAAAACAAATTTTTACACACAAAAAACACTTTTTCCGTCGCTTTTTATACACGCATACAGCTTGACGGTCTGAAGTCTACTAATATAAGTCACCGGTATGAGGGGAAAATTCCATAGAAGAACATTATCGTACACGTGCAACTGTTGAGTGGCAACCGACACTCGGACCGAGGTACACTCGGACCAAGGTACACACATCTCCCCTACCGAATTACGGCATGTTAAAGTACTCACCACTTTTGGAATTGTTTTCAGCCATATACAACTCAATTCTCTTAACAATTGATTTATCTGTGATCGATTGTAACTCAATTTGAGAATCATAATGCTGATATTGTAATGAATTTTTATATTTTAAGAAACATTGCATTTGTACTTAATTCCGGACTAAAATTTTGCGTTGAACCTAATTCCGCACTTGGGTGCACCTTATTCCGTGCTAACTTAATATATGATATTCTTTCATTACACAACAATCGAAAACGTCAAGTTTCTTCATTTTATACATGTTATCATTTATTTAACTTTAATTATGTTCAAACATACCTTTTTTTTTCTTCAAGAAATATATATGGGCATATCCGAAAATAATCTTCCCTTATGTGACCCAGGTTTTAAGAAAAATTTTCGTTCATGTTTAATAACCAATTGTGGTGAAATAAATTCCTAGGCGTGTAAAATGATATTTCCAAAAGGTGTAGAATAAAATTTCGACGCGGTGTCAGGAGGTCGTTTTATCTGAAAATTTTTTGAAATCGAGAATTCCGATAATATACGGGAGAACACATATTTGAGAAGTAGTAGACATGTTACGGGGTACCTTTTCATATATTCTGAAGTAAAATTAAAAAAAATCATATGTTTATCGTGGCGACAAAATGGGTTAAAAAGTTTAAATCGCTCATAATGGCCTGGCCGTATTACAGGTCCTAAAATTCAAGCAAATTCTTTGATAAAAAATAAATCGACTTTGCTTAGGGTGTTTTTTTAATTTAAGCGCCCCCTGCTGAGTAAAAAACGAAAAACGCTTAATTTTGGCAATATGCGATCGAGCACTCCTTAGCGACATATACGGAAAGATAGCGGGATATCTAACAAATATTCTGGAGTAAAATTCAGAAAAATCGTAAGTGGGTCGAGGCGGCAAAATGGGTTTAAAAGCTTAAATCGCTCACTATGGTCTTAAAATTCTAAAAAAAAAATTCAAGCAAACTCCTTGATGAAAAATAAATCGACTTTGCTTATGATGTTTTTTTAACCCCACATGCCGAGTAAAAAACGAAAAACTTCAAATTTCTCATATCGTCAAAAATCGTGTTTCTTACCAAAACTTGGCGTTTTTAATTTTTAACTCGGCAAGGGGAACGAATTACGTTCACTCTCACAAATTTATGCACCTAATTACGTCATAAAGAAAATCGAAGTTTTTTGGTAAAATATAACTCGTTTTATCTTAAACTTATTCGAAATCTTTTCTTTAGGTCAATATCAATTAATAATTTCACAAATTTATATTTGAAAACTGTATTTTACTTTAATTTATAAGAATTTTTGTATTATTATTCACATTATTCGCAAGTATTTAGGATTTTCAAAGAGCAAATGTTATGCCGTAATTACGTCACTATATTCACTGTTCGCGTTGCAGTCAAAAAGTTGCATGCGACACTTTGGCCGCAAAGCGACCAAAAAGTTGCATGCGACACTTTGGCTGCAACGCGACTTGCACACTATTGTGAACGCGCCCTGCGGTGCTGCCAACAATAACATGCGAAATGGCAATACGTGACAATGGACTTTTCCATTGCCACGTCATTCCGTGTGCAATGCTTCTTCTTATTCTATGACTTCATTTTTTCTCTGACAGCAGCGAGCACAAGTTCTTTCCTTTTTTTCTTATACAATACTTAAAACTAAAAAGATAGAAACTAAATAACTTAAATCTAGAAAATAAGTAAAGTAAATAATATTAAAGAGGAAATAATAAATTTAACGCAAAACTGAAATATAAGGAGTTTCTTTTTGAGCGGGACAGTTCGGAGCGGTGCAGACATTTCCTGAGACATCTAGCGCACGGTGTGGCGGAGCACCCTTTTGTACGGAGGTGTATTTTGGCGATCGGCAGGTGAATTTGGTGCGTATTAAGCGTTTTAACGCCAACATAATTTGGTCCTTCGAGCCGGCACCTGTCTCAACGACATTCTTCACACAGGCCCTGTATTACAAAGTGACCTTACGCTTTTAATCCTTAAATGGAGATTTTTTGCCTACGTCTTTAACGCCGACATACAAAAAATGTATAGGCAAATCCTGGTTAACCCTGCGCACACTCCTTTTCAGAGGATTGTGTTTCGTGACTCTATTCATGATAAAGTACAAGATTTCGAACTAAAAACAGTCACTTTTGGCGTAAATTGCGCCCCATTTCTTGCAATCAGAACGCTGCTTCAGCTCGCCGAAGATGAAAAGTTAAATTTTCCACTTGGGTCAGAAATAATTAAAGGCTCAATGTACGTTGATGACGTTTTGGCGGGTTCGCATGACTGCGCAAGCGCAATTGAGGCTCGAAATCAGCTAATTGGCATTCTCAAAACTGCTGGTTTCGATTTGAGAAAATGGACATCGAATTCTAAAAGTATTTTGCAAGATTTGCCTGTTGACCATTTACTAAATGAAAATTTTTTGTCCCTCGAAGATAAAAGTACGGCGAAGACTCTTGGTATTTTATGGAACGCAACTTCTGACTCATTCTGCTTTCAAGCACTACCTTTTGAGCTCAAACAATCTTACACGAAGAGAGAAGTTCTCAGTATGATAGCAAAATTATTCGATCCAGCTGGCTGGCTTTCTCCGGTTGTTATAACAGCAAAAATAATCATGCAGCAGCTGTGGCTCGATAAAATCGACTGGGACGATATATTAAAACCTTTAGCTCTTCAAAAATGGCAAAATTTCGTGTCAAACTATACAAAAGTCAAACTTATATCAATACCACGTTGGGTTCAGTATTGCCCTACAAGCGATATTGAATTTCACGGCTTTTGCGACGCCTCAGAAAAGGCATATGCCGCAGCACTTTACGTGCGAATAATTATTGACAATAAAATTAGTTGCAATCTTCTTGTGGCGAAAACAAAAGTGGCTCCTATAAAAACTTTATCTTTACCTCGCTTAGAGCTGTGTGGTGCTGTGTTACTCGCTAACATGATAGATTCAATAGCACCACAGTTAAATGTGGATTCGAGTTCATTATTTTTATGGTCGGACTCAACCATTGTTTTATCGTGGCTCAAAAAACCACCATGCACTTGGGCGACATTTGTCGCGAATAGGATATCAACAATTGGTGAGAAAGTCGGTAGCGGTAATTGGTCACATATTGACACACATTCAAATCCCGCCGATCTAGCAACCCGGGGGGCATACCCTGCGGATCTGATATCTAACGAATTGTGGTGGCATGGACCTTCTTGGCTCCAATTGCCTAAGAGTCAATGGCCAGATAGTAAATTTAGTCAAGAATTAGATACCACTATTGAAATGAGAAAAATTAAAACTCATTTTACTAGCTCGTCGTTAACCGAAGATATTCTAGATCGGTTTTCATCGCTACCTAAGGCATTGAGAATTATTTCATATATATTTCGTTTCTTTAAACGAACTCATCCAGCGACTAAAACTGAAGCCATTTATCCCACAGAAGTAATTTCAGCTGTTGAAATAAATTTCGTCAAAACACGTCTCATTATACTTTCTCAACAGCACCAATTTCCAAATGAATATTTCAGTTTAATGAACCATAAAGCTATTTCTTCTAAAAGTGCAGTTCTGACATTGACTCCATTTTTGGATGCTCATAAAGTAATCCGAGCAAATGGGCGTTTAGCGTCGTCTTTGTCTCTTACATACAATGAACGACATCCTATCATTCTTGCTCATAATAGCCGATTAGCTCGCTTATACGTACAATTTATACATGAACTGTCCCTTCATGGGGGAAATCAGCTCGTTCTTCGGCTCATCCGCCAAGAATTTTGGGTTCCTAAAATCAAAAACCTAATAAAAACATGCATTCACAACTGTAAGGTATGCGTTGTGCATCGCAAAAAGCTTCATGGCCAAATGATGGCTGCTTTGCCACCTTCAAGGACATTTTTAGATCGACCATTTACCAATACGGGACTCGATTTTGCTGGGCCCTTCGAAATTAAAAGTTTCACTGGCCGTTATTGTCGCATCACAAAGGGATACGCATGTCTCTTTGTTTGCTTTGCCACGAAAGCTATACACTTAGAGCCAGTCAGCGATTTGTCAAGCCCTGCGTTCTTAGCTGCACTCTCACGATTTGTCTCTAGGCGTGGTTGTCCTAGTAACATTTACTCCGACAACGGCCGAAATTTCGTTGGTGCATCGAAGGAATTAGCTAGAGATTTAGAAAACTTCATCAAGTGCGTACGCGATGAATCTGTCTCAAAATACGGCTTACAAAAACTTTCGTGGCACTTTATACCAGCATCGGCACCTCACATGAGAGGACTTTGGGAGGCCGGCGTAAAAAGTTTCAAACTACACTTCAGAAAAACTGCAGGTCACATCAAATACACCTTTGAAGAGTTTGCAACCTTACTGTCGCGTATCGAAGCCTGCTTGAATTCACGTCCGTTATGTCCCGAATCTGAAAATGTCTCAAATTTGGCCGTACTGACTCCTGGTCATTTCCTAATTGGGTCACCACTTTTGGCTCCTGCTGAACCGGAAGAAAACGCTTCAATAAGCATAAATAATCGTTGGCGACGCTTGAAAGCAATCCAGCAGGAGTTGTCTCGTCGATGGAAAGACGAGTATCTAAAAGAATTGCATAAACGAAACAAATGGAAAGACCCACAGAGAAACTTACAAATTGATGACCTAGTCATTGTACGGAATGAACTTGTCGGTCCGCTTGAATGGCGCTTAGGTCTCATAACAAAGGTTTATTATGGCTCTGATAATCGCGTTCGCGTAGCAGACATCAAAACCCAAAACGGTGTACTTACACGACCAGTTCATAAACTTGTTATTTTGCCTCAACGTCAAAATGAATAAGGTGTCCCTATAAATTCTCTATAAAACGTACTCCCTTCCACATGACTCTATATATCGAATTAGACATACATTGAACTTTATTCCCTATGAATCTTGTAATCTATCAACTTTCTATCTACTTAACAGAATGAGCCGTCGATTATATAATCGGGAGTATCAATGCCCCATTTGTCGCAATGACCACTCACTCAACCACTGTCGTCGATTCGAAGCCTTGGGTGTTGTTGAACGATTGCGGCTTGTTAACCAAGCGTCAGCCTGTTCTAACTGCCTCGCCATGTCTCACGAGATAGATCGCTGTAGGAGTTCGTCGTCATGCCGTAAGTGCAACAGGGCACATCACACACTGCTTCACCTTGCTGAGCCCTATTCTGACAACAAGATGATGCTGCCTCCGCCATCAATGGGTTCCCATACCACCATTCTCACAATGACGGTGTTCGTGGAAATTAAAACTCCATATGGTACCTGCGAGGTTCGTGGTTTAGTTAATCCGGGTAAGGCCCGAACAACCATCATGTTCTCGGAGGTGCAAAAACTTGGCTTAGACATAAGCGGTGGAGACACAAATCCCACATGTCAACTTATAATGCTCTCGAGACACGATCTCAGCAAATTCGTCCAATGTACGGCGTTGGTCGTAAATGGTGAATATGGCAAACACCCTCTACACCAAGCTGACAAGGAAGCCATCACTAAAAACTATCCTCTGTTGTGTTTAGCCGACAAGTACTTTTGGGGTTCCTACCAGGTCCGCTTTATCATTGGTGCTGACCTGTTTCCTAAGATTCTATGTGGCGCACCGCGCACCGCCGAGGGAGCACCAGCAGCAATACCGACTATCTTCGGGTGGTCATTCTGCGGTGAAATAAAAAGAGCCACTGCCGACACATATTAACAGGTTGTATTGTATAGTACTGTATAATATTGTAATATGTTGTTAACCTTGCTAAACTTCACCTGTAAATCCTTTGCAACTATTTTCACGAATTTTTATTTTTTGTCTCATACGTACATCTTTCAACGATTTTTCTGGCCTCTTTGGGCGTTATCATATCTCAAATAAAACAAGGTGTGAAAAGTAGCTTCTCCGTGGCTCGCCTTGACGATTTAAAAACAAAATTAGATTTTAATACAGTTGCAAAGGAGTCTGAAGTTGCACAATTTGCTTAAATTCTCCTCACTAATGATCCTCTATTTCAAATTTAATGGTCTTTCACACTCTTACATACCATACAGTCACTGAATCAACATTACTGTTATGAGTCATGTGGCAAGGCCACTTCTATTATTTGTTTTTTTTCCTTATAAGTGAATTAATTTTTTATATTATTGAAGTACTTATTTTATAAGCCAGTTTAAAACTTGCAAACCATCATTTGAATTTATATTTTTTAAGATAGGTGGCAACACCGCTTAACAATTTCCATATAAATATTTTTTTTAAACAAAACTATAATACATTGAACATACATATATATATTGAAGTATCGCCTTAAGAATACTGTTCTATCAACATATACTTTAATACATAGCATAAGTTTCATAATTTTAAAGTTCCTTGATTGAAATCTCATTTTCTTTTTTTTCCAATTTTTTCGTCACTTATCAAAGTTTGCTGCCTCATATTTATACATTTTCTTTCCGTTGCAGTGCCTTGCAAGGCGGGCGGCATGTTCGCGTTGCAGTCAAAAAGTTGCATGCGACACTTTGGCCGCAAAGCGACCAAAAAGTTGCATGCGACACTTTGGCTGCAACGCGACTTGCACACTATTGTGAACGCGCCCTGCGGTGCTGCCAACAATAACATGCGAAATGGCAATACGTGACAATGGACTTTTCCATTGCCACGTCATTCCGTGTGCAATGCTTCTTCTTATTCTATGACTTCATTTTTTCTCTGACAGCAGCGAGCACAAGTTCTTTCCTTTTTTTCTTATACAATACTTAAAACTAAAAAGATAGAAACTAAATAACTTAAATCTAGAAAATAAGTAAAGTAAATAATATTAAAGAGGAAATAATAAATTTAACGCAAAACTGAAATATAAGGAGTTTCTTTTTGAGCGGGACAGTTCGGAGCGGTGCAGACATTTCCTGAGACATCTAGCGCACGGTGTGGCGGAGCACCCTTTTGTACGGAGGTGTATTTTGGCGATCGGCAGGTGAATTTGGTGCGTATTAAGCGTTTTAACGCCAACATTCACAAAAGTTTTCTTATTTCATGACAAATGAATATTATGAATATATAACTTAATTTTACACCGATTAATAATTAAATTTCGAAAACTAAATGTCTCTTATTTTTAATAATTGCGTGATATTCACGGAATTACGTTCACTCACACATTTTTATGCACCTAATTACGTCATAAAGAAAATCTCCGTTTTTTAGTAAAATATTATTCGTTTTGTCTTAAACTTATTAAGGCAACACAAATTAACAACTTAACAAATTTTTATTAAAAATACTTACATGGAATCCTAGAAACGCTTACAAAAATTCCGATGTTACTTTATACTTTCACACAACACGCGCGTTCAAAATGACGGTTCGAATTTTCTTATTTTTCAACAAAACTCAAAAAGTGACAGAATTGGATACTATCCCGTAATTCGGTACACCTAACTTAATTGACAGTAGCTTGCGAAACCAATAAGCTGCAGTTTTACTTGAAGCAGTTTTATTATCCTGAAATCAGTAACAACACATCCCCATATCCCGATTTCGTAGTCATCATAGTCAAACTCAAAACACGTAAAAGAGCCCACTGTGACAGTGAGTTAAATATCACTTCCACTTTTTCAAAAAAATTACTGTACTGTAAAGTTATTCGAAACTTTTCTAAAACAGTAAGGTATTATTTATTGTATTAGGGAGTTGTTGCTATTTTGACTTGAAATGCTAGTAAAATTTACTAGAGTTTCAGAAACTTTCTTATATATTTGTTGATGTGCAATTCTCTAATATTCTTCGTTTACTGTCGATTATATAATAAACTTTTTGCGTTAGTATACAATTCTACAATCAACTGGAATAGTCTTCGTTAACATAAAAAACAAAAAAAAAAAATAAATAAAATTTCTCTTTCCCCAGTGTTTTTTCCTCTGACTTGCATTAAATTAGGCAACAATAAACTTTATGCCTTAATACCCAACCCCCTCTCCCCAAAAAAACAAGAACAATAATAAAGCGCACAAAAAACAAAGAATAAAGACGACGTAAATAAAAAAAAAGCAAAAACATAATGAAAAGGTTAAATACGAAAATTAAGGAAATTCTAATTAAATTCATATCCTTTGTCATATTTTGCACAATAAATAAGAATTTCGCTTTATTTTACCAAAAACTTTTTCGCTCTTATTTATTTTTTCCTTTTCGCGCTCTCTTTCTCTCTCTCTCTTTTTGTTTTGCAAAATTCATTACGTATACAATTAGCAAGTTAGCAAACAAAAAAGATGTGAAAGACAGAAAAAAACCATAGTAAAGTTTTAGGCGGCTTAAAGCGTAGAACAGTAACATAGCAAGCGTTGGAAAATCATTTCATTTTTGAAGAGAAAAGGTAAATAGCAGCGAAGCAAGTGAAACAAAACAAAAAAGTTGCATCAAAACAATTAAAAGGATTCAAAAAATTCCGGGAAAAAATTTAACAAATTGTTTAAGAAAAGTTTCTATGAAACATTTTCAAAAGAAAAATAGTTCGAATGGTGACGGACGAAGAGATCGCAAAATTAATTAGTTAAACTGGACATCTGTCTAGCAATGGCTTAGTAACATCACTGAAAGTCGCATCTCTGCAATATGAGCTTGTCTAGAAATCGATATGTTAATACGCAAGACAAAAACTTGTCCATCTTTTTTTACTATGTTAGAAATAAAGTACGACTTTAGATTATACACCATAAGAAATGTATTTTTGTGTAGATGTGCACAAAGTTCAAATTAAGTAAATATTTTGATGTTAAGCCAGGTAAAATTAAATACAAATTTTTCAATATTAACAACAACAAAGAGCTGAAAAAAGGATAAAGCATAGAGAGAAACAAAAAGCATAGCACTGAACTTCATGTTTTTGCATATTCCACTTGAATTATATCAGTTATGAAGGCCTCTGACAATTTTCCGAGAAAAAATAAAAATTAAAAAAAGTTTGTAGTTACGTGGTTAAGGCTGACGATTTGTGGTCGAATTTTAAACACTGGGCGATTCTAGAAATTATAAAGCAATGAAAAGTCAAATTTCGTATATGAGTTATTTGGGCTTATCATGAATTAGTCTAAAAACTGTTGCAATCGTGAATATTTTAGAATGGAAATTTATAAATCCAACAGGGATGCTTTTTTCTTCTAAAATTTTTGCAATTTTCTTTCCAATTGACTTTGACACAGTGATGCCAGCTTAGTGCTTTTCGCACCAGATTTAGTGTTTTTTGAAAATTATTAAGCGAAAAATCTAGGTTAGTGCTCAGTGCATTTTTGTGCTTTTTCTCAATTCCAAACACACTATTAAAGTTGTTCAAATCGCTAAATGAGTTGTATGCATTGTAGATACCAATTTAAACTACAAAATAAACTGAAATTTATGGAATTTAATAAATACATATATAGCCTTTATATTGAATATATTTAAATTGTTTTCTTAGGAATGCAAAATTTTATATAAAAACTAGCTGGCCTGGTTGCGACTTCGTTCGCCCGTTCCCGATGCCTTTTACTTATGAAGTCCATCCATGTATCAACTTTTATAATCATAGCTCCCATATGTACAGAGATATTTTTATATATTTTTTGTATGAAAGTTGCAACTCCCTTTCTCTCCCCCCCCCAAATTGTTCAAGGTGAATGGTAGATAGAATATACAACCATGTATGTACCAAGTTTTATTACGATATCTGAAGAAATATAGCATTTTGTATATTTTTTGTAAAGAGGATGCAATTTTCCCACACCTAATATCCGCCAAGTTTTGCATTGTGAATGGTAGATACATTATGCATAAGTTCACCAACTTTTATAATCAAAGCTTGTATAAGCGCAGAGATATAGCATTTTTTGTATTTTTTTGTATGGGGGGTGCAACCCCCGTCGCCCTCATCAGCATCTCACCCCCTTAAGAACCTTTTACAGACCATAAGAAACAATTTTAAAAAAAATTCGTGTAAATCGACCGTGTAGTTTCCGCGTCCATACGAGTAAGCTACATACGGACACCATATCATTTTTATATATATTAGAGCTGTTCAAAAAAAAAAATTTTTCGAATTTCCAAGATATACTTTGGCATCACGATCTACATCATGACAGAATATCCCAAAAAATTTTTCAGATTTTTAAATTCATATTTAAAGGTGGCTCAAAGCAGAAATATATTTTTATTTTTTTAGCATTAATTACAAAATGTTGTCAAACAATTTGAAAAATTTGTTTTAGAGTTATTTAAAAACATTTATTTTGTTTGTTTTTTAATGAACTTTAAAACCTACGTTGTAATTTTGACAAAAAAAAATTTGACACTTCTTAAAAAATGAAAAACTGCTCTAAGAAGGCGAAATTTTACGGTTTTTCAAAGAAAAAAAGTCATCATGCTTTAAACGAAATGAACATTTTTTAATTTACAAGATTTCATTCAAAAGAGCTCTTAAAAACGTTCAAGACCAGACATGTTAAGACATTTTTGGGCCAGCAGGCTCGATGACAGAACGTTTGAAACATAGTAATGCAGCCCTGTAAAAGGCAAAACGCTTTTTACTCTAGAGGGAGGCATCTTACAAAAAAGTGCCCATGGCATAAAATGCTTAAAATCATCCAAGGAACAAGTGTGAGTTGTTTTTTTTTTTTTTTTGAAAGTTTATTAGAAATGACGTTAAACATTTTTTTTTTCTAAAATTAAGTAAAAAAAAAAAAAACAATTCACACTTGTTCCTTGGATGATTTTAAGCATTTTATGCCATGGGCACTTTTTTGTAAGATGCCTCCCTCTTGAGTAAAAAGCGTTTTGCCTTTCACAGGGCTGCATTACTATGTTTCAAACGTTCTGTCATCGAGCCTGCTGGCCCAAAAATGTCTTAACATGTCTGGTCTTGAAGGTTTTTAAGAGCTCTTTTGAATGAAATCTTGTAAATTAAAAAATGTTCAATTCGTTTAAAGCACGATGACTTTTTTCTTTGAAAAACCGTAAAATTTCGCCTTATTAGGGCAGTTTTTCGTTTTTTAAGAAGTGTAAATTTTTTTTTGTCAAAATTACAACGTAGGTTTTAAAGTTCATTAAAAAACAAACAAAATGAATGTTTTTAAATTACTCTAAAACAAATTTTTCAAATTGTTTGACAACATTTTGTAATTAATGCTAAAAAAAAATAATAAAAATATATTTCTGCTTTGAGCCACCTTTAAATATGAATTTAAAAATCTGAAAATTTTTTTGGGATATTCTGTCATGATGTAGATCGTGATGCCAAAGTATATCTTGGAAATTCGAAAAATTTTTTTTTTTTGAACAGCCCTAATATATATAGATAGCGAGAACGCCATATCGTAAAAATTCCTTAACTGAGCCTCCTAAACTTTAAAGTCTTTCAATTTGATGTTTGATGAATTGGTCAATATTCCCATTTAGTAATTAATTTAATTTTCAGTTGTTCTATTTATTCAGAAATAATTAATTTTTGAAACAAAATGTAAAGATTGGTGAAAATATATATATACTTATTTATTACTTGGAATCGAACGGTATTTTTTTCTGAAATAAAAACTTGATTTTTTTAAATAAATTAAATGTCTTGTTATAACCTTGCCGATAACCATGCTTTCCAGCAAATTTTGCACTTCCGAGAAAACGATTTTCGAGAATTTTTATTCATGATAAGGTCCATTAAAGCTTAGTAACTTCAGTAAAGCGTTTCATTTTCCAATATCGATTCGAGTATTCAAGCTCGATACTGCTTGATACAGTTGAAATGTTATTAGTTTAGTTAAAAATTTTTAATTTGCTTTAAAAGAATTCACAATACAATCAAAATCATTTGCTTTTATTTATAATTAGTTTTGCATTTTAAAAATTTAAAAGGACTTTGTGATTCCTAATAAGTTTTTCGCTGTGTTTTTTGGATACATACTTACCGAGAAAACGGTATGAATATATTTATCAAAATTTGGTATTAATTAACAAATGATATATTTCATATGGGCGAATCGAATATATGATATTATTTAATGAACAGCATATTTGAGTTTATAAATTGACGTTAAAATTCTTTATTGACTACAAAAATTGTTAATAAAAACAAAAAAAAAAAAAAAAAAGAAGAAACACAAGATTTTTTTTCTTTTTGATTTAAAATTTTTATTTATTGTATAAATTATGCGAATGCATTTCGGAGACGGATTTATTTTGTGACCTATGACCTGTGACTAATTCGAAAACAAAAAGGTAAAAATCAAGTCTTTTTAGAAAGAAACAAAAAATTCGAGTAATACTATTGGTTCAACCGTATATTCGTTAATAATTACCAAATATATGTTTGAATCTGAAGATCTTTATTATTATTAATATTTGTATTAATTATGAACTAACATGCCAATATTTGCTAGGATCACAGCGGCAATAAATGTTATAAGTTAAAAAAAAAACACTTCTCTGAAATTTGAATGCACTCGCCAAGTTAGCAAAAAAATTAAAAAAATAAAAATAAAAAAAAAATCTTGTCTGTGTGGGGATCGAACTCATTCCTCCTTGTTGAATTTTTTGTTTGACTTTTTGTTTAAAATTAATTTTAAACTACAATCAATACAAATGTAGATAGAGTTAGCTGAATGTATAAGTATGTTCGAATCACAGACAAGAAAGCTTTTTCTTTAATTATTTTATTTTTTTAATACCCAGAGAGAGTGCATTACAACATTTCAAAGTCCAATTAAATTAAAAAATATTTTTTAGAATGTTCAATCAAATATATTCTGCGAGGGAAACATATTCTTTTCTCAGTTTACGACATAACACTCTGTACTATTGTTCAGAAGTTTACTGTAAGGTCTATTAGTTTACGTCCGTTCAATATAACCAACCGCCGAAAGATCCAATACGCGTGGTACAGTTTCAGTTCGCTTAACATGAACTTACGCTTATGTTCGCTTTGAAGGAATATGCTTAAGTCCAGAGTACTTAAAAAAAAAATTTTTTAAATTTTATAAATCAACTTTATTTATTTTGTAAAATTTTTTCTGTAAAAAGAAAATGAAAACAATCACAAACAGAAAGAAGTAGACGAAGAAGAACAAAACTCTGTTTCAAAAAAGAACTGACAACAAACTGTCATGTCTGACAAACGAGCAGCAACAAAATACTGAGCGCACTCTAGCGGGCAAAAAAAGCAGCACAAAAAAAAAAAACCCTAAATACAACAATAATAAAGATAAGTAAACAAATGACACTACTGTTGACAGTTTATTTATTTTTCATATCAAAAAATTGGATAATAAAAAAAGTTCCTGCAATTTTGTTGCTATTCCTATCCATGTTATGGCAAAAAGTGTCAAAAAGAACAAATAGAAACTGAAAACAAAAATAATATTTGTCCCACCATGTCACCAAAAAAAAATATTTAAATAAATGAAATATTCATAAAAACTGTTAGAAAGAAAAAAATAATGTTTGAGTCTTATTGAAATCCAGGACACTGAAGAAAGAGTTCTTTCTAAAATGCCTAATCTTATTATAGTAATTTTTTGGACATTATATTCAAAAAGTACTGAGGTGATTCTACACAAAGTACTATAGAAGAATTTCAAGCTTTGACTTTGTGTTATTAGACCTAAACAAAGTGCATTTCCTGAGCGTCATTTCAGTTTGAACCCTTAATTTTTAATTTCACAAACCTAAAATTTTCAATATTCCCTGATTATAAACAATTTTTTTCATTTCTGAAACGGAGTGGAAATCAGAAACCGGTAATTGCAGTGTTAGCATTTCTTTCCCACTTTTTATATTTTGTCAACTCCAGCAGAGTAGTGAGAGCAACAGTGCTGCCATCGCTACGGATGCAGCCAATTCACTAAATAACCATTTACTTTCCTTCCAAACTACTCGTAGATGCAAACACCCTTTTCATTGTTGCCCTCTTGACATTCATTGAATAATTTTCTCTTCTCAAGTTTTGTACTTTTCCTTGAGCTTTTGGTCTTTCCACGATAAACTTGAGTGAAATGTCAAATTATTACGACAACAGCGACGACGACAATGTTGGTTTTCGGTTGAGAATGTCAGAAAAATTCCAAATATTTGCATTCACGCGAGTGCCAGGAATAAACTTAACGTAAATTCTTCAAATGGCCAATGGGTGGTGGTTCTTTGTTTAGTCCATTTATAGAATACAATTTATCATTAAATTATTTAAACTATTTGTATAGAAGTTCATTAAATGGCAATTTTTTACCTAGTCATTTATTATTGCTTCAAACGTAGCAAAAAACTATGTATTTTGAGCTTTTTACGATATCTCAAAATGTTGATTTCTGAAAAAAATGATGTAGTATTTTACTTCGTACTAGAGCTGGGCACGGGTCGTGTTTTTTTTTTCGTGGCCCGCGGGCCTTTACTCTTCAGCTACGGGCTCGGGCCTGCAAATCGAGTTTTGTGCAGGCTTCGTGCGGGCTCGGGCCTAACCTCAAAAGCCCGAAAATTAGAGGCCCGTAAATCACGGGAAGATTGGTAGTATAAACTTGGAAAAAATTTTGTTCTTACATAAAAATATGTAAAGTTTTTCATAAATATGAGGCTGAGAATGACAATGTAGTAAGTCAAGTCAAACAGATCATCTTATTAGATAAGAATGTTGGTTTTTTCCTCATATGAAAATCATTGATTTAGCTTCATCGATAAGTTACAATTTGTTAAAGTGAATCTGTAATAATATGGTTGATTTGGGCCGGGCCGGGCTCGGACCTGAACAAAAAATATTCTTTCGGGCCCGGGCCTTTTTTCAAGTGCTTGTTTAGTGGGAACGACCGGGTGGGCCTAATTTTTGAGGTCCGTGCCCAGCTCTACTTCGTACCAAAAAATATCTTGCTTCAACGCCGTGAATGTTTTTTGTCGTTCTGTCGTGATGCTACATTTTATTGTTTTTCTGGAGAACCACTGGCAAGCTATTCCAATGTTTGGTTGACTTGTAAGTTACACTTGTAGAAAAATAAGAAAAAAGGAAGATGACGTATTTTGGGAAACTCAATTTAAAATTTTTTTTTAAGTCTAAACTATTTATGAAGCACTCCATGCCAAGTGTACCAGGTTTAAATTTTTTTTTTCTCCGATTTCGCTCAAATTTGGCAAAAGGGTAGATCCGGTGTGCAAGAACAACAATCCGGGAGAATTTGGTCCTAGTACCATTTGTTGTTAAAATACAGGGTGTTGAAGTTGGCGTTTTTAGTCATTTTCATGAAAAGGGTGTTTTTTCAAAAATTTATAGCTTGCACAAAAGTTTGTAAATTGATAAATCTAAGTTACTGGTCCTAATTATTTTGAAGTGTTCTTTTTTTTTTTCACCGAAATTTTTTACACTTAAAAATACTTTTGAATTTTTTTTAAAAAAAGCCTTTAAATCAAAGCATTATTTATAAGCTTTAAAATGATGTATGACTCAAGATGGGATTCGGACGTTAAATGGGAGTTTTTGGCTTCTGAACGCCTGCGGAAGGCAAAAAATCTCTTTTTCTCAAGAGGAAAGCATCTTATGAAAAAGGTGTACAGGGAAAAAAATGTAAACCTGGTACACTTGGCATGGAGTGCTTTATATATAAAAAAAAAAAATATATATGATAGTTTCTATTTTAAGGCCTGTTTCAAGACAAATCATTTAACACCTTAAAATTGAGAATTGGATAAATGCAACTATGTAATAGCTTCTCAACAAAAAAAAACTAACCTAAAAATTTCAAAGTCCCATATCTCCGCCATTTGTTGAAGTTTTGAAAAAATATTTAGTATTAATTTTCTCCACTCTGATATTATTGCTTATGCCAATTTATAGCCAAATCGGATTCCATCAACAAGTTTCTTGATCGTTTTGACATGGTTTACACCATATATTAAATTTTTTTTTTAATACTTTCTTACTATATATTTCTAGCCTAGGCAACACTAAGTGTTGCCAGGTGCAATCTGACATTTCCATTGGAAAGTTTGACATTTTTTAGCATAAACGTACTCACAACGTTTTGATGTCCAAGTGCTATTTGTTTTGTTTACAGTGAGTTAAGAAAATCAATTTTTCCATTGATAATTTAAGCGATTGATAAATTATGCGGTTTCCAACGAGAACAAACGTTTTTTACAACTAAGTGTTCATGCAGAATCGAATGTATTGGAGTGGAACTAATATGCAAGGATGGCACAACAACTGATTTTGAACGACCTTCACGGAATTCGTCTTTGAGCGTGCGTCGACCACGATTGAATTCATTAAACCAGTTTTTCACAGTGCTATAGGATAGTGCTTCATCGTCATACAAAGATTTAAGTTCATTAATGCACTTTTGTCGTGATAATCCACGTCGAAAGTTGTGAAAAATGATTGCGCGAAAATGTTCACGAGTTAATTCCATTTTTTTGCCAAATTGATTTTTTCAAGTCACTGTAAACAACACAAATGATGGTCGTACGTCAAAACGTTCTGAGTACGTTTATGCTAAAAAATGTCAAACTTTCCAATGGAAATGTCAGATTGCACCTGGCAGCACTTAGGGTTGCCTTGGCCAGAAATATATATATCTGCCCACGTATACGGCGCACAGTTTCTCGTATAAGTGAGCTAGACGAGCAAAATTCAAAATCTAAATTTTAAATTCCTTTTATGCAGAATTCTTAGAATCTGTCCACCTAGCTCCAAAAAATACACTTTGAAAATTGTACCAGATTTTATAATTGCTACACTGAGTGCTAAGGTAAAACATTGCAACTGTTTTTTCAGTATGAGGTGCAGCGCCTCCTTCTTAAATTTTCCACAAAATGTTTGAAAGACGTCATGTATATTTATCTATGTACCAAAATTTATAATGATATAAGTATATACTCGCAAAAAAATGATCCGCAAAAATTGATTTTCAAATAGTACAAAGAAATTATAATCTCATGAAAAATTACGATTTGTTCCAGTAATTCAATAATTTTACTTAATTCTCATGAAAAAGCAATGGTCCGAAAGTAAAATATTCGGTTTATACTTCAAAAAGTACAGTAAAAAACTGTAAAAAAATGCTGAATAGAATAGTAAAAAGTGCGCACATAAAAAAACACCAGTGGGCTCTGCAATGTTTGCTTAGAATACCCTTCAATTACACTATGCAACAAATGAGTAAAAATTTTTTCCCCAGGGAATGCCATTATTCATTTTATATGTAAAATGGGCTGCTGATTCCGAAAATCGCATTATTTTTTTTTTTTTTCGTGTCGTTTTCGAGATATCGGTCATTTTCGGTTTTCGGACCAAAAAAAAAGATAGTTCCATTTAAATACAAATATCTCAAGAACCAATGTTTGTATTCAAACGTGTTATATGTCATATTAAAGGTAATTAAATTACCTACAAATGATATTCACATCTCTTTTTGGTTGATTTGTTATTTTCGGCGAAATAAATTGATTTCTAAAAAAAAACATTTTTTTTTTTTTGGAAAAATTAACAAAATATCATAATCAACTGCAGATTTATACAAGAAGAAATAACTTTTTTATAATTTTTTTTGTTTTGTATCATAGGCTATATATTTGTGAAGAAAATAAGATAACACTTAAAAAAATCCATGGAAAAATGCAAAAGTTGCATACAATTCATTGAAATGTTACCAAAATGCGTTTTTCCCTTTTTTTTTCGTTTTTTTGTAATAAACTGTTCGATAGTTAAAACTTTTTGTAAACCACATGAGAAAATCCAAAAATTCTTAAAGTAGGCGTTAAAAAAAAATACCCTTGTCTCGTCGTTTTTCTCCAGCACGTCAGATTTTTTTTTAATCGATTTTTGAAGTTTTTTAATCCACTGTACATGAAAAATACAAAAATAGCGCATTCTTGTGTTAAATCGATGAATTTAACTATATGATCCTTACATTTGAGGTGTATTATATGTTCAGTAAACTTATGCAGGATATTACGAGGAATATTTTTGTAGGAAATTTTAACCCTCTAAAACCCTTACAAGTGTGTCATTTTGACCTAAATGTGGGGGGGTCAAAATGACTGCGCTATTTTTGTATTTTTCATGTACAGTGGATTAAAAAACTTCAAAAATCGATTAAAAAAAAAATCTGACGTGCTGGAGAAAAACGACGAGACACGAGTATTTTTTTTTAAAAAAGTTATTTCTTCTTGTATAAATCTGCAGTTGATTTTGATTTTTTGTTAATTTTTTCGAAAAAAAAAAATTTTTTTTTTAGAAATCAATTTATTTCGCCGAAACTAACAAACCAACCAAAAAGTGATGTGTATATCATTTGTAGGTAATTTAATTACCTTTAATATTACCTTTGAATACAAACATTAGTTGTTGAGATATTTGTATTTAAATGGAACTATCTTTTTTTTTGGTCCGAAAGCCGAAAATGAGATTTTCGGAATCAGCAGCCTATTTTACATATGAAATGGATAGTGGCATTCACTGGGAGATTTGGCTGTTGCATAGTGTTATTACTGATTGAGTTTGTAAAAAATTTTATTTCAAAATAATTTAAATAAAACAATAAGCGATAAAAATTAAAGCGTCGCCTATAAACACTAAGCTCTTAAGTTCGATACTCGCCTCGTCAAAAAAATGTATTGTGTGTAATCAGTAAAAATGATTTTTCTTTACGTGCGCACAGTTACCGAAAAAATCAGTAAAAATGACAGATTATCAAAAAATTTTTACGGTTTAGTTTTTTCCGTGTTTATAGGTGCAGAGATAAACTAAAGGGTGATCCAATACGAGGTCCCTTTTCCAACTGGTTTGTTTTGGCAGCTGTTATGTGTCAAATGGCTTGTCCATATGACATATTTGTTCAGTATTCAATACGACTCAATCATGAATAGACTAACTCCTGAACAACGTTTATTAATTGTGGAAACTTACAACCAAAATCAGTCATCAGTTAGAGTACGATATAGAGTTCTTGAACATCATTTTGGTCATTAGGAGCGTTCAACTGAGCGCAATATTCGTAACACCATCACCAGATTTCGAAGAAATTTTACACTATTGGACGTTCAATCGCTTTATTGAGGGAAACGTGTATGTATTTTTATATGGGGGTTCAACGGCCCCTTGTTCAATTTCCTCCAATTTTTGCAAGACATTTGGTAAACACTATTGCTTCCGTGTACAAAGTTTTGTAATAATACATAACTGCTACTGGTGGGTTTTTTTTTTTTCATTTGGGGATTACCCCCTACCTCCCGCCAACACTATTCACTCTATTTCGTGTGGTCAGTGGACATATTTTAATAGTTCTGCATACAAAAAAATTTTTTTTTGAATTTTTCACTCCTAAATAAAGTAAATTAATTCAATTATTTCTATAATACTCGTAAATAAACTGTTCTACAAAAGTTTGTGCATAAACAAATAGCGACAACTTGGC
Organism: Calliopum simillimum; assembly: GCA_951812925.1. Classification (NCBI taxonomy): domain Eukaryota; kingdom Metazoa; phylum Arthropoda; class Insecta; order Diptera; family Lauxaniidae; genus Calliopum; species Calliopum simillimum. The sequence continues at coordinate 39,807,788 of OX638368.1, forward strand.
ATTGTTTTAAAGTCAAATCTATTATAAAAATAATGTAATGGAAAAGTAGCTTATTCATACAAAAAACTACTACAATGTAGCATACAACATTGTCACACATCACGTGACTCCATTAGAATAATGTGCTTCTGAAAATTCTGTCAGCACTTGGGATTCCAAAAATGTGCAACAAGCTAAGTAAATAAAAAAAAAAAAAAAAAAAATAAGCAGAGATGAAAAAAAAATGTCACGTAAAATAATATAGTAGTAAAAATAGTGGCATCATAGTAAACAAATGTCTAGCGAAAAAATTCTAAAATGCGCTTTTTTCCACAGTTGAAGTTGTGCGGGCGACACTTGTGCCAGTTGTTTGTTATTTTTATCATTAGAACTTGTTATTTCTTTCGTTTTTTTTTTGTAGGTCACGATACAAATAAAATGAAAACTTAAAAAAAAAAAAATTACAACACAATGTTGGCAATTTTCTGACACAAAAACTTTGTCGAATGAAAAATGCAAGGTGTGGAAAAACAGAGACTTCTTTTATTGTAAAATGTTAGAAATCGTTGGCAGATAAAGTGTAAATTGGTTTTGGTACCTTTTCTCAAAATCTTGTCTCTTTCCAAAATACAAAATTTCCCTAAAAGGCTCAATTTTTAAAGTTTTATACTCTATCAACAGAAATGGCTACAATACATTGGCCAATACAGCACGTTTCTTTGAACTTTAAAGCATATACTAGTAAATTTGCAATTTTCTCCCCTTAAACTATGCAACATGAAAACGTTTCACACAAATTTTTTCCACAAAATTTTGATATATGCCAATTTACTGCTATTGTTTTTGTTATTGTTGTTGCTCTTGTGTCAAATGTGTAAAATATGCTGCACGAATTTAGATCACTTTACTTCCAAGTAACACATTCCTATACACCTAGAGAGGATGAACATAAATAGACATCACTAACAGTAGGTAATGGGAAATGTAGAAAATGAAGCATATGTCAGAAAGAGCGAGTTCAACTGTCAACAATATGGTACGGGCATTATGGGGGCACCACCAATGAGGACGTATCCTTCGTAGGCTTTGCAATTTGCAATAAATTTTAAAGTTGCTTGAAAATTGTACACTCAACTGAAACTTCAAACAATTTTGTGTGACAGTTTTGCGACAGAAAGCAGCGGCAGCAGCGACTACTTAAAAGTAGTGACTGACTGACAGACTCAGCTGGCACGTTTCAAGTGGATGACACAAAATGTGACTGACTGTCAAGTAGAGGGTGTCTTTTTGTATGAAATTACAATTTTGTGAAAAAAAAGTCTACTGGTTAGGGAGAATTAGGCAGGCAGACTACTTTTATTGGGAAGATAACATCATAAAAAGTAATAAAACCCATATCTGCCATGTCTATAATGCTTCAAAAAATATCTATAATTTTGTAAAATTGTTAAAAAAAAAATTGCTAAGCTAAATTATTTTAATAATTCTCTCGAGTGTCCTGCGTATAAAAATTAAAAAAGCAGAAGAATTGTGCACTGATTTTTAAAATGCAGACTTTTTTATTATATGGACTAGTGGTCTGCACAAGATGTCTTGTTGAATTTTTAAGGCATTTCTTTCACGGTATGTTATGTCTTATACCAGATTTATGTTTATCAAATACTTCGGTTCAGTGTCGCGTGAAAATGTCTTGACAGTACTTGGATATGGGCACTTCCCAGGTGACGACCGTGATCGTCGTACACATTTAAAGTGCAAAAAAATTGAAAGTAAAACATATTTTTATTTTTATGATGGTTTTTACTTTATATTATAGCTCTTAGGTAGCACTATAATTAGTGCCAACGTTAATAGCAGGCGAAGTCCTGGTTCTAAGATACACGCAACGAACGTGCCAAAAATAGAAGTAGTTTTCGTGCCTATTCAATGAAAGTCAGAATTCAGCCAAACAAGTCAGAATTTTTTAGTGCGACTAACCTTAGAATCTTATGCAATAATGTAACTTTATAAAGTATTTTGTTTGTATCAAATATTTTCTGTAATTTTCTTTGTTTTGATCATAATCCGAATCGATACGTGACAATATGAACGTGACATTTTTATCACCATACAAATTTTTAATTGAAAATATTTCAACCAGGATTTCTCAGTGTATGTTGGATCACCTTATCTTGTTAAGTTGACATTGCATCACCAATATTTCCAAAAGATGTCATTTGTCCCTACATGTGTACCAAATCTCATAAATTATGAATTTCTTTTTTTAGGGGCGTGGCATCGCCCATTTTCCAAAAGAACATTATTTGTCTTGGCGCTTTCTATACACGTATAAAATCTCGATCATTTGTGATAAACGTTTTCGGAGATATGATGAACTGATTTTTGTGGGGGCGTGATACCCCCATTTTTCCCAGTACACATTATTTGTCTTGTTTATTTTGACATACTAGAGTTCGCCTTGTGCCCGAAATTCGACCATTTCGATTTGACCATAAAATAAAGGAAAAAGTCTTTATACCCTTCCTTGGTCGATAAAACACAAAAAGCTTTTAATATTCTTCCTTAGGGTTCGGATTATCTCCATCGGTGCAGCAGCTAAGTTGCAATATCGCACTTTCCATTTAGAGGCGTGTAACTCCTACTAAAGAGCAAACAGTTTTTGATATCTTTCTATACCAAATTTCATAAAAATCGTATGCAGTATTTTCGCCATGAGAGCGTTTTTTCCATTTAGTGGCGTGGCACTGCCCACTAAAAACATAATGGTCATGTTATCGTTCCTTGGTGCCAATCCTATCTCCATACCAAATTTCGTTGAAACCGATGCAGCGGTTTAGCTGTGACAGCGTTGTTTTCATTTAGGGGCGTGGCACCGCCCACTGAAAATTATATCTTTTGAGAACTAACGAGATTACGAGGTTTTTAAGGCATTTAAACGTATTACACTCGCTATACGTCAAGATGTCTTGTTCAGACCCCTAATATAAACATATGCCGGAGTTTACTGTGTTATGGATAAGAGAGCTGGTTTAAGTTTAATATCTCCTCAACTGTTAGTCTTACGAAAAAAAAAAACTACTGAATCTTTTTCGTAGGAAAGTTTTTAAGCTATTGTATAAAATTGACGTTATTAATTTTTCCGTAAAAGTTCGCGATATATGCAAAAAATGTACAATCACACAAAAAATCAGCGCTATCTGAGGTAACCACTTACTTTTTCTTAATTACAAGAATGTTAAAAGGTGGCTTCCGCTTCCTAACTCTCCTGGCTTTACCGTACTCTTGTCACTAGTATCGTTTCAAGACTTGTATTTTTCTTAGTTAAGCCCCACCCTAATGTATAAATGCACATTTGTATGCTCTTCACATCACAGTGAAGTCAGTTTGTCAGCAGGAGGCATGCGACATAAAGCGTAGTAGTCTATTTTCTCTAAAGTATAGTTGATGGAACAACTATTTTCCCCAAAAAAGAAAAACTGCACTAAACTTATGCTCATTTAGTTGCACATACGATGATTTATGTTGGCAGCACTGGCAGCAAAAAGCAAGTGCAGTAAACCTTCTTGTAAAATTAGTTTAAAGTGCAACGTGGTGGTGCCTAACAGCGCAACTGCTATGATGGTAGACCAACAACAACAAAATCATCATCAACTTTACCACCATCATCATCGTCTTTTAACATACCATAGTCAAAATTATCATCACTGCCGCCATCATCTTCAACAAACCAACAACACTATAATAATCATCATCATCCATCTACAACTGCATAACACGTAAAATATTTTTGGTGGCATAGTGTGCTAATGATGTTGCGTTTGCAGTTTGTGGCAACAGTGGTTGTCCCCAAATGTTACTGTGAACTAATTGTAATTGTTGTTGCTCTAGTTGTTGTTATGTTTATTGTTGCTGTGATGTTGGTCATTGTGGAATGCATTAACGTAACTCTTGTGTGTTATTTATTTTAATGTAAAATTTAGAATTTGTTATAAGCCAAAGTTATACCGCACCACTATGAGGCAGTTTTCTTTCATTTGAAATTAACATGGTTTATGTTGATTATTTGAAAATTATACTAATTTTATGAAATTTTAGTCATTATTAGCAGTCCAGTAGTTTTTTTCTCTTATCCCAATTGTCATAATTTTCTTAGTTGAAAAATTCATGGATACTTCGATTCTTGCGATAATGACTAAAAGTTCATAAAACTAGTATCATTTGAAGTTTTATTTTGCCTCTGACATTTACACTAATCACTCCTGCATTTTCTTTTCTTTCAGGTAAGCAACTCTCGAATTAAGGAAAATAAGCGTGAGTTAAAATTGTTTTTACAAAAAACTGACACTATAAAAAAAATTATCTACTTTGAAGGTCCTGAACTTTGTAAAATCATAATAAACCCTATAACGACATACACACTTAGAAAGCCCATATAGAATTAGCCAAAAGATTCCCATAAAAAATTTTCTCTTAAACGTTCGTGTGAGCCAAGAAATTTTTTTTTTTTTGTGAAACAAGTCAGAAAATCAGTTTTAACCCTATAACTCCTCAGGGGTACATTTAAGACCCTTTTTTGTTATTTAGGCCTCCGACTATCACCTCTCAGAAGCTTCGTAACCTTATTTCCGATTAAGTTGCATTCTTATTCAATGAAAATTCAATAATATTCATCTTTCCCAAATCGACCTCTTGGATAGGATCGACCATTAAATATATTGGGTGTACAACTTAAAAACCGGAATTTGACGGTGGATGTCCGTACTAAAAAATATCGTGAAAGCTCGAACTTTATATATATGTCATTTTGAAGGTACATTTGACAGCTGTCAAAATCAGTCAACAAAACAATTTTATCTTGTGTGCATCATTATTATTTTTCACGATGAATATCTTCGAAAATTGGAGAAAAAGACAGCATTTTCGGGGGGGTTCTAGTGGGTCATTTTTTTGCAAAGAAAACAGCTGCCGAAAGTCATCGCATTCTTGTAGAAGTTTATGGGGACTATGCTCCAGCTGAATCAAGCTGTCGTGAGTGGTTTAAAAGTGGTTATTTTGATGTCGAAGACAAAGAACGTCCTGGTCAGGACCAGCTAGGTGTGATCCATTATGAGCTGTTGCCAGGTGGCCAAACCATTAATGATCAATTCTATCGTCAACAATTGATCCAATTGAAGCAGAAAATCCAGGCAGAGCGGCCAACGTATGCGACCAGACATGAGTCAATCATTTTCCACCACGATAACACTCGGCCACATATTGCTGCCCCTGTCAAAAATTACCTGGAAAACAACGGATGGGAAATTTTGCCTCACCCGCTTTATAGCCCAGACCTTGCACCATCAGACTACCATTTGTTCCGATCGATGCAGAATGCCCCGTCAGGAATACGCTTCACTTAAGTTCAAGATATCGAAAATTGGCTCGATTCATTTTTGGCCGCAAAGCCGGCGCAATTTTTTTGGGATGGAATTCATAAATTGCCCGAAAGATGGGGAAATGTTGTAGCTTTTAATGGACAATACTTTGAATAAAATATATTGTAACATTTTTCCACAATAAAGCATCAAATTTCGCTAAAAAATTCCGGTTTTTAAGTTGTACACCCAATATTATATTTTATTATTATTTTATAAAATGAATATGAAAACCATAAAGAAGCGCCAAATACGAAAATGCTCTTGAAATACGATACACCTACCTGACAGTTCTCTTAATTCTGTATAAATTTGCTGTATATTCTTTAACCAGTTTAGACAATCATTTTTGTACCATTAAGGACTTTACTTTTCTTTCATCTTTTTAAGTGTGGGAAATCACCATCAAAATTTAATGCATTCCTTGAGGCACCAACCAGAATAGCTCGCTAAAGAATGTTGCTTTTGATGATACTTAATATTTTAATGAATTATATACACTGAAAACAAACACAAAAGCTTAAATACCTATTAAATTATATGTATGCACACACAAAGGGCACATAGACAATTCACAAACACATACAGATCAGTGCACAACAAGGACAATGCGCATTAGAAACCATTTCCAAATGAATTCGAATAAAACGTTTTCACACAGACGAACATTGCTGTGATGCTCTCAAACGAATGCTGCATTATTGTGATGGCTGCAATTCCATTTTTATCCCTATCAACTTAACTTCCTGTCATATGTCCTTTTCTCTCTTACACTTTGATGTCTCTCTCTCTCACTTTAATGCATTTGAAGAAATGGATTTTTAATTACATTGCTCAGTCTGTGGAGACTGTGATGAGCAGGAAATGAGAAAAATTTAGTTATTAAAAAGTGACTCGTGACGTTGCAGTCAGTCAGTCGTCTATCAGTGTGAAGTGGAGGAATTTTTTTTTTCATTTTACGCGCCTTAAAGTATGCATAATTTTATTTCCATAACATTTATGCACAATACAATGCATGCAATGATTCAACGAATTTAACACACTTTGAGCACATTAGAGTAGAATGAACTTTAAGGATTATGGCCTTTTTTTGGGTCAAAGTTCATGTTATTTATTAATTCATGAAAAATTTGTTTTATTCTTAAATCACTCCACCATAACTGATTTCATTGCTGAAATCGTGATTATTATGTGAATGTCAATTTTGTGTTAATATGTCAGATTATTATGTCAAATTAATAAATAAAAAAAAAATTGTTTCTGATATTTATTCCATAACACATCTTACTTAGGAAAATTAGAAATTTATTCGCCTGAAAACATAACATTGATATGACTCTTTGAGTTCTTATTATGTTTGCATGTACGTAGACAAACTATTTAACAGAGAAGCATTACATTACCCGGGTGTATTTTGTACTTTTTGTTGGCAACAGTGCCACAATCATTTCCGTCCAGGCAGAGACTTTACTCCTAAATGTGAAATCTTAATTTAATTACTCATGTGCCTCATTTTGTTGGAGTTTTGTTTAATTTAATAAGTTCTCCAACCATTGCTTGTAATTTTGGTAATTTTCTTAATTTGTAACACTTTTGTATCATGATTTCTACACAGAGAAAATAACGTTGTCAAAAGTGGCTGAAACGTGGTTATTTTAACCACGTTGCGACCCATATTTTGAATATGGCTCAATTGTGTCAGTTTTAACAATGCGTGTTGCTAAATGGGTTTCACCTACGTTTGTGAGTGATTTAACAACGCGCGTTGCTAAATAAAATACAAAAGAAAAAAAAAATGTTTTTTGAATTAATTTTAAATTTTTTCCTGAAAAACTGAGTGACATTGTTTTCTTTTTTTATTTTCAATTTTATGCTTTACACACTGGCATCGAAAACGGCTTGTTTTTCATATCATTTCTTTTCGAGGTAAAAACAAGTCAAAAACGGCTGGTTTTCCATACAAATAAAACGTCAAACAAAAACATCTGAGAAGCTGTTTTTTACTAAAACGAGCCAAACTGTCATTGAAAACAGATGAAATTGTGAATAAATGTAGTAAATTGTGAATGAGGGGAATTTTTTAATGCCAGTATTGACATCATTGAAAAAATAAAAAAAACAGTGGTTTTTTGAAGGATGTCTGTGAAACGGTTTTTTATATTTTGAAAAATTATTGACTTGTTTATTTTTAGTTTCCTGATGACCCAATGTGCACAAAAACGGATGAGGATCCGTTTCGAACCCGTTACGAGTTCATAAAGGTATAAAAAACGTAATCCGCGGTAACGGATCCATTTCGAACTCGTACGCACATCAAAAACGAATTCAAAACGCTTTGTTTAAATAAAAAAAAAAAAAACATTTTGAAGCGCTTATTAGCGATTATGAAAAATAGATAAAAAGAAAAAAATTATCGATCTGCTTATGGTAGAATTCGAACCCGGGTTATTCCGCAGTGCGGGCCCGTTTCGAATCCGAAACGTATGCAAAAACGAATTCAAAATGGATTTGCTTTTAAATATGTTAATGCTGTATGTTTACAGAAAAAAACCGTTTTGATGCGCTTATTAGCAATTAAAAAATAATAAAAAGAAAAAAAAGGAAGAAAAATAAAGGGTAAAAATCTACTTGTGGTAGGATTCGAACCTGGGAAAATCCGTTTCGAATCCGTAAATACTTCAAATACGAACTCAAAACGGATTTGCTTTAATTAATTTTAATGATGATAAAAAAAATATTTTTGATTTGTTTTTTTTTTATCTTTTTATTTTATTGCGTATGATTTTTTGTAAATTTTTCAAACTGTTTGAAGAAATGTTTTGATTGCAAATTTGAGTACATAATATTTTTTATCAAAAGAAGGGTAGAGAAAAAAACAACAGAAATTTGTTTAATATACAAACTTTAAATCTCAACATCAAATAAGTCTACATCAGATAAGTCAACATTATATCGGTCAGTAGCCTAGTTGTCTAATGTCTCGTGTATGAAAGAGTAATACCCCGGGAGCCTGGGTTCGCCTCCCGGCCGGGCTAGTAATTTTTTTTTTTTTCATTTTGTTTTTTTTTAATTAAAAATAAGCGCTTCACCCTTTTTTCTTTTTTATTTATAAGCAGCATTAACATTATTAAAAGCGAATCCGTTTTGAATTCGTTTTTGATGTATGTTACAGGTTCGAAACGGATCCATAAAAGTAGAAAAAACGATTCGTTTTTTTTTTAGGAATCCTTCTTGCAAACGGATTAGTAACGGATACGTAACGGTTTCCGTAACGGATAAAAAGTACGAAAATATGAACCCGTTACGGATCCGTAACGAGTCCGTTTGGCACACTGGGGATATAACAAATAAAAATTTCAAGATAAGTATACATTCTAGCCAAATAGTTCACTCGGATCTCTCTGTCGCATTTCATTTGTACCAATATTTCATTTCTTAAAGCTCGGCAACCCTGGCTTAAAACGGGTTTGTCACAGGCAACCCTGCATCACCGTCTTCGCAATGACACTATCTTTACTTTAACACAAAATTTATTTATTAAACAGATGAGTGCAAATTTGTGGTATTGACCGATCTTTCAAAGCCTGCTAACCCTATGCCTCGCCAGGAAAAAAATGGGCAACCCTACTTTAACATATTGTTGAGGCTCTAAACTTTCGAATGGGATATAATTTTTTCATTAAACAGATGAGTGCATTTTTTGAAAAAAATGCACTTTTGAATATGGAATGAACCATAGCCTTGCCAGGATTTTTTTAGACAACCCACTCACAATACGTTTCTTAACGTATTTACTTCCATATAAAATAGTTTTCATCCATTAAACAGATGGGTGCAAATCTCTCCTTATTTGTATATCCTACTATTTCATCTTTAATGTGATGAGAGTAAATCCCAAAGCTTATTACGAGTACCAGTATTGAAGGTTGATGCACTTTCAGACATAAATATGAGTTACATTTATTTCGTCATTTTCAAGACAATAGCTTTCGGACAATCCCTCCTCCAAAAAAATAAACCTATCTACACGCCCCTGCTTGAACTTATCGTAGCTCGTTCTCTACAGAAAAGTGTCCAGACTGGAATCTTTAATATCACTTTGAAACAGTCTGCTTTCGTTCCAATTTGGAGTTCATTAATAACACAGGCCCACAAAAAAAAAAAAAAAAAAGTACCCTGTGTGAAAGATCAGACCACATGAACTTTATGTTTTCAGGGTCGCTGAATCCGAATATGGTGCCAGAAAAGCGAAGTTGGTTCGCGTTTTTTCAAAAATCAACAATAATAATGCTGAAAATTAGCGTGATGAACTGACTGAGAGCGACCTCTAGGTGACCTACAAAAAATTTGGAAGAATTCTTATCTCACTTTCTGACACCATCTTTAGATTTTCAGAAAAAATCGTAGAATTTGCAAAACTGTTTTTTTTTTTTTTTAATCAGTCTAGTATCTATGAATAGATCGCTGTCCATAGATTTCTGAGTATAACCAATTTTAATGAAATTTTGTAGCACTATAAAAAATGCAAATTTGTAATACTTAATGCATTGATGTAAACTCCAATAGTTTAGGAGTAAAACATTTAACAAAAGAATTCGCAATGCATCATTCATTAATGATATTAAACTTTAGTACTCCAAGGGACCTTTAATCTGAAAATAATAATGGTATTTCCTGGTTAACAGTATAATTATATTATGTATGCGTAAATTATTAACATTTTTGCAGTCAATATTTATTGTAAAAAGGTAATGAAATTAATTATATGAGTAAATTCCGTTACAAAGGGGTTTTAATAAAAAAAAATAAAAACTAAGTAAATAAATGATGGTTACAAAATAAATACATTAAAGCAGACATTGATAACAATGTAAAATATGCGAAAGATTAAAAGTTAAATTTATTATTTACGGTAATAAATACTTGTTGGATAATTTACGGTAAAATTGCAAACAAATAGAGTAGAATTTAATTTGAATATTTAAGAGTTTAAGTTGTTTTTTTTATGGCTCTGCCACATCCTGTTAATTTATTCGATATTCTGTTTATTTATTGGTATCGTACTAACTGGCCTATCTATTGTGCTTAACTCTAAAAGGTTAATTTTACGAAAAGCCTGTAATAAACTGGTCTATTATTATTGGCTAACTTAGTGCATGCTAGTTCGGACCTGGTCTAAGCTCTTCGGGTGGGGTAGGATCTTGTTAGCCAATTGAGTTCTTTTATTAATTTTTTTAAATAAACCGATTTACATAAAAAAAATATTCATGCACATATGATTAAATATTCTTAAATTTGTGGTTAACAAAAAACAAAATTAATTTTCCTATGGGGAAACTGAGCACCAAAACGAATATGGTAAAAATCAAATAACCAAAACAAAATCCAAAAATTCCGGAGATCTACACAATACGAAGCATGGAGATGTTGTTGCTTCGTTTACTCTCCCGTTCCCAACCAGTAAAGTAAAAAGTTACTCACCATCCCAACCATAGCGTTAGCTAATGCAAAGAGATCAAATTCGCAAATTCAAAACAATTTATTTATTCATGTTGATTCTCACAAAAAGAAACCAAAAGAATCAGGAACATAATAAAAAAATGAAACATTACACTTACAGAGAGAGTGCATGTAATTTTAAACAATGCCTAAATTATATTTAACCCTTGCATGCTTACTCTTAATTTTTTTTTTATAAGTATTTAATATGTATTAACGTTAACCTTGACTTCTTACAGTCTGTTAAATAAGAGCGTGGTCACGATTACTCGCGATCGGTAAAGTATAATGCTGTAATTTTTTTTTTCTCACACAGAGGGCAGTATTGTCCTTCATGCTTCGTGAAAGTGAATCAGCTGACCACTCTTTTCAATGCGTTCTCAGCATTTTTCCAAAATGAGTACCGCGTACGCGTCGCGCTTTGAAGCCATTTTTTTGTGTTTGCACCCCAAAGGTCCCAAAATGACCCAAGCGGCGGCTGCGAAGTATATGCAAAAGTCGAAACAGTTTGTGAGTAAGTGGGTGAATCGCTTCAAAGAAGAAAAAAATGTCGATAACTTTCCAAATCGCGGGTCTGTCGGTGTAGTGACGGAAAAACAGGAAAAACTGATCTGTGCTCTATTTTCGAAGAATCCAACATTAACTTTGCGTGAAGGTGCTTCGAAATTGTCCTAAAAAGGTTTGAATATCTCCCACGGAACTATTCGTAATCATTTGATTGCAAATAGTGTGAAATACCGAAGTACTTTGCAAAAACCGATGCTCAGTGAAAAACATGTCCAAAAACGTCTTGAATGGGCCAAAGACAAAATGGTGTCGTGACTTTGGATTGGCCGTCTCAGTCGCCCGATGCCAATCCAATTGAAAACGTTTGGGCGCAAATGAAGATTAAGCTTCAGAAAAACCGACCCTGCAACTTGAAACAGCTGGTTCGACGCATTCACAAAATTTGGAGGTCGTTTTCAGAAGAGTATGCGCAAAATCTTGTTCAAAGTATGTCGCGAAGATGTCAAGCTATAATTGATGCTGGGGGTGATTGGACCTGCTATTAATGTATTTGCATTGAAGTTTTCGATCAAATAAATCAATATTAAAAAGAATTTTCGCAATGGGTATTTTCATTTTCTCACAACAATGACCACGCTCTTATTTAACAGACTGTATATGTATGTGTAAGTGTTTTATGTAGCCATTTAATCCATTATTTATTTTAAACCATATAAAAAGTCAATATATTAGATTTAAAAATATAGTTTTACGAAGTTTAAAGCAATTAAATATATGGAAAAAAAATCAAATTTTATACATCATAATCATTAAAAAAACTTACAGCAAGGCGATTTCCAACGGTGCTAGCGCTAACAACTGGAACCCAGGCTTTGATGTACATAGTTTTTGTACATAAAATTTTTAAACGTACATATATATATATCTTCAATTATACGTATGTTTGTTAAACATAAATATTTTAAGTTAGTTTTAGTTACTTTAAACAACCATTTAAACTATTTACAAAAAGACTATTTTAGATTAAACTTATTCGACGAATCTAAACATTTTAATCACTTTTTTTTTCTTTTATATGAAAATTAACTTTTTAAATCAAAACTTTTAAATCTTAATTTTAATATCAAAATTGAAACTAGCTTTTCCTTCTTTTTCTATGTAATCATAGATTTCAAGAAAAATTTTAACAATAAGCACTAGGTTTCAGAAAATTTTACGATGTCACGCACAATTTTATAATTTGACAATTTTTTTAGGTATGGTTTACGCAAAAGTTATGCTGCAGAAATGCATGTATATGACTTATGTATTACCTTTGATTTTAATACATAGCCTAAACATATATAATGCATAAAATTATGCACATGCATTCCACAGCATATGAAGCAAAAATTTTTCGGGGTTTTTCCCTCTTTTCTTTGAAAACTATTTTTTCTCTAGTTTCTTAACAAAAAGCACTTTACGAAAACACTGCAGGTTATTGTGGTTCAAACTTAATTCTGGGCCTGTTGTTTTTGATCGGCAACTGTTCCGTTTCTGGCACTATTCGCAACGAAAAGACACGTACAACTGATCTACTTGCGTTGGTGATAGCAAGACTTTGCTAACTTTTTTGGCAACTTCTTTCTCGTATCACTTCTTATTCCTATTTTACACAACAAAACCATTATTAGAAAACAAGAATTCGGACAGCATTAAAACTCTCTTACCGAATTTTGATTTTACTTTGATAAGATCAAGTTAAAAATATGGATTATGATGATATAAAACCATATAATAAGATTAACTGAATCGCGTGTCCGATCCAATATAAGTACGAGAATAAGTATAATATTCAATTTCTTCAGAATTTTCACGTTTTGAAAATTGTTCCTTTGTTTAAAAGGTTAAAGACTTTTGTTCACTGCAATAATTGGCATTGATTGATAAAAATTTCAAAGATTTAGTTTATGAAAATGAATTAACTTACTTGATCATGCAACTTCTTAAACGTGAAAGACGGAAATGAAAGATTAAACCGAAGTTGACTACTTAGGCGAGTAAAATATCACATAATCGATAACTTTTGATCAGAAATTTTCAATATCGAATATTGCGATATTATGAGTGATTCACACTAAGCGATTTTAATCAAATATTTTAAAACAATTATAGATTGAAATTAGTTTTCCAAAGATAAGAAAAAAAAACACCTGAATCTTGCCATCACAAGCCTCAGATAATATATGTAAGTCCATTATTGGATTCACATTACATAAATACATATTGTGAAAGTTAGCTTTTCCGCAAAATGGACAAAATAGCTCCTCCCTTTCGTAATATGAACGTATGTATTGTCATAAGAAGATGCCCTCCGTCATCAAGCAGCTTTAGTGTGACACTTCAAATGTGACAATAATGTTAATTATGTTGATAAAATGTTATTTTTCTCACACTCTGCTACACACGAAATGAAAGTTGACACATCACGTGACAGCCACAAGAAGTGAAACTACTAAACTAAAGAAGATTTTCGAAGGAAAACAAAAAAAATGCCACAATATTATACGTTTAATATGTATATATTTTCGTACAATGCAACACAATAGCGTGTCCTCGACCCCACTCTACTATAATTTTTTTTTTTGCGATTCGTTTTATGAAGCTTCTGCTACGACCTTCAAAAATTTTTCAGGATAAATGAATGAAAATGTTACATACGACGTTTATGTAGTAGTGAAAAAGAAGAGGAAAATGCAAACATAACAACTACTTAGTAAGGGTGCTATATTTGGCGTGCCCAAAAATAAAATACCCTACATCGTAACATTTTTAAAGCTTTACTTGGAACGGTGGTGCCGTGATGAGTTGTGCAAATTCACCTAGTTTTCATTATGAGCTTCCTTTGACTATTTCAAGTGTCTGTACGAAATTTGATTGTATTATCTCAAATAACGCTTGAGCTACGGCATTTTGAAAAATTGAAATGGGTTTTTTTGTATGGGCGGTTAGCGTGTCCTCTGACCGATTTCGCTCATTTTCAACCCCATGAGCTATGTTTTACGACAGAAGTAGCGTTCAACATTTAATCGAATTATCTTGCTCTCCAAAAATATTAAAATGATTTCCACAGCCAACCAGACGGACATAGCTATATCGACTCAGTAGGTGACGCTAATTAAGAATGCATATAGGTGGTTTTCCAATGTTTTCATTCAATGCCCTGGCGCTCAGACCCATGTTAAAATTTAAAAGTAGATATTTTAACTATTTAAAACAGATACTTAACCAGAGTTTCTATACGAATTGCTTGAAAAAAAAAAAAAAAAAATTTTATTATTACTAAATTACAATACTAAACATATTATTTTATCCATATATGTATTTAAACAATGAACAATTACGAGGGCTATCTACCAGTTTCAAGTTTTTAAAAAATTGCTATTTTCATTGCGATATTGCTGTTTTTGAAACATTTCGTCATTCTCCGTTTTATCATTCTCCGTCGTTTTTTTGCAACATTTCGACATTCTCCGTTTAGGAATTCTCCACTTTTTTTTTAAACTATTTATTTAAAAAATAAAAACTTAAATTTTGTCTTAAAACACTTAAATAAACTTTTCAAAAATCCAACATAAGTTTTAAGGGTTGCCACCTAGTTACAATAAATTCAATTTAGTCAAAAAAAAAAAAGCTGGTAACAACCTTAAAAATTTATGTTGGATTTTTCAAAAGTTTGTTTGCGATCATTAAAAAAAAAAACATGGCAATACTGTGTTCTTTTTCTAACAATGTAGCAGAAGTTTAAATCATCATACCTTCAAGTAATAAAAAACTACAAAAAGTAAAAAATAAAAATAGACATGTTGTGGTGTATTTCTTGGAGATTTACCCATATACTTTTCCATACCTGCCACGCCTCCAGCTCTGCGTTACAAATGGAAGGGTAAAGTGAATATACCCCGTGCGTAGGGTATAATAAAATGCTGCATGCAGTGAGAATGAAAGAACAACGTACAGTGGGTCAAAACGTTTGAAATCAATGATTTCAGTTACTGAAAGCATTAATGGACTGATGTCAAAAAAATGTAAGCCAGAGCATTGAATTTTTTTCTTTTCTGATTTCAATGAATTCCGTTAATTAGATTTCAAGAAAAATTTTGGTGTTTATGCCTTGGATGATTTTAATGATTGAAATGATTTCTATATGATTGCATTGATTTCAAATATTCGAATGATTTGATTCAATATGTGACTGCAATGACTTGAATATTTCGAATGACTTGCTGCTGGAATGCCTTTAATAGTTTCAACGATTAAAATGAAATGAAAGGGGGCATTATGAACGCCTTATTAAGGTTTTAAACGACACAGGCTTGATGCTTTCTTGAATTGGCCACGGCTTTTAAAAAAAACTTCTTTTCAAGAGTTATTTTTGAACAGAAAGCGTAGTTAAAAAAAAACGTTTGGTGCAGACTGTATCTAACCTCAAAAATAGACAAATGGCAAATGGCGAATTTTATTTCGCAAAACTTGAATTAATACGATAATGATTTTAAAGGCTCTAAAAACTTTGAATCTAAGCGATTTGCCTAGAAAGATTTCAATGGCTTGAAATGGGTCAACTTAATTGCCTTCAATGATTTAAGCACTAAGCACGAGAATCACTATAATCTATAAAATGCAATTTTCAATCCACTGTGCAATGATGGCCTTCTAAGCTTTTTCAATAGCGGGTATCAAAGTGATGAGCACAAGAAACTCTTCATTGTCTGTGTGTGTGTGGCACTGTGTTATACATGCGTTTGTGTGCATTTGTTTTGTGTGTGGTGCACACAAGTCAATTGTCAAGTAAAAGTGAAACTTTATCTGACCTTGTGATGTCACCCTGTGTTTGTTGATTGTGTGCATGAAAAGTTTTCTTAGTGAAGCTTAGCATTCTTTTCTTTTTTTATGGTTTGACTAGAAAAACCTCAGCATAGTGCCAAAGATAAAGATAACACACACAAGAAAAGGAGCAACAACTAATGGAAAAACGATTGATTGCACCTGAAAAGAAGCATTGAAAGGAAGCATAGAAAAGAGCATTTACATTAACTAAAAATGTGCTTTGTCAACAGATTTCTCTTGATAACTTCGCACACTACAGAGTGATTGCTTTAATTCTTAGAAATCCCCATGATTTACTCGTATTTTTGCTTGTATGTAGGTTGGCCATTAGAGTGGCACAAAAAAAAAAATCTCCAAAATTTCAAGGTCTCTTCAAGATCTGAAAAGTTTCTTTGGTATCATATGAAATAAAATTTCGAACTTAAATTTGGAATTTTAGTTCCCTGCAAATATGCGTGGGACAAAACATGGGGCTATGGCGGGGGGTCCAAAGATAAAAAACTGAAGAAGAAAAGGGACAAAAAAGTTTCTGTTGGTGCAGGAGAACCTAGAGATCAAAAAAAAACCCTATAATTTTTCCGTATTCAACATTTTTCTGAAATATGCCATACCATTGTTTCCATCCACTAGACGAGCTCTCATACGAAATTAATATTTGCATGTAATCAATCATTCTCAAATCCTTCTAAGAGTGAGATATTTTTACCGACCTTCGTATTTTTGGCTGGTTTTGTTGTTGTTTTGGCTGTATTCTATATATTAGACCAAAATTTGTCCTACCTTTTTTACCATGTTGGAAATGAAGCACGACTTTGAATTATACACCATTAGAAAGGTATTTGTGTGTAAATGTGTACAAAGCTAAAATTTTTTTAATATTTTGCCGATGAGCCAGGTAAAACTAAATGCAAATTTTTCAATATTAACAACGAAAAAATAAGCGGACACACAGAGTTAAAAAGAGGATACAGCACAAAGAGAAAGACAAAAAGCTGACTGGCATTGACTTCATGTTTTTTGTTTTCTTTTCGTTTCACATTTATCATTGTGCCAGGGATGATAAATGAGCTTTTTTATTTTGTACTAAATAGCAAAAAAGTACTAGAACTGTCCAAAAAGTACCAAAATTATTTAATACATTTTTGCTAAAATTTTGACCATTGGGCGATTCTAGTAGCTGTTAAAATTCAAGAAAACTTTTTGGGTGCATTTTTTTGTTTTTCTAATGAAACAATTTCAGGCTCATGTGGCATATCAAGAGGAAAGGAACAAACTTATTTTATTATTTTTTGGATAAAAAAATTTTATATTTTCGGAAAATCATCTCGAAAAATATAACTCGAATGAAAAACTTTTATTGCTAAATTTTATATTTTGATAAAATTCTTTTCATACGACACCAATATTTATTGAAATTCCTCTAGACGTTCCCAACTTATACCGGTTTTTTTTAAAGTTTTATCTGAAACTTCTGATGGGTATATCTTCTAAACTGCGTCCGAACGACACTTTATAATAAACTACTCTTTTTTGACCCGAAATTTTTTTTTCTACATATAAGACGATTCTTTAACCGCGACGCAGTCTAACTGATTTGCCATTAAAATCAAATCTTTCAGTATGAGAAGAAAAATGCAATGAAAATGGGTCTACTTGGGGTCATTTACACCGGCGATTAAGACCGCCTGATAAATAATAAATTCAAACTCACAACTCAAACTCTCTCCAAAGGTACGGCTCCGAGAGTATATAATGAGAGGTTTGTTTTTATTTCAAACTTTTAACCAAGGATTCAGCAAGGTGCATATTTACAGGCTAATCGTATCTCATCTATCTAATTATCAGAATTATCCCTATAGCACCACGAACTATTTTTAAACCACACCATGGGGGCGACCGACTGGTCTAAATTCTGGTCCCATCACATGCAAGGTTTTATTAACGTTTTTATTGCTTGTCATTGGACCTATCCAATTGTCTCCTTTTGTATTACATTGAGACTAAAAAAAGGGCAATTTTCTCTGTTTCATTACAAATAGATCGTTCTACGATCAATCCAAAATCTATTGATAAAAATTTGATTCAAAAATTAATTTTACACAAAAACGTCAGAAGGTTCTACAGCTGGTGTGCTAAAGAGTTTGTGATTTACAATATATCTGAGCATTGTGTTCAGGGTTCGAATCCCAGTGCGTGTGAAATTTTTTTTATTTACTTATTTATTTGTTTTATTATTTTATACTTCGGCTATGTTGACAAGTGTTTCATTTTCCGCTCCGAATTCTCTTTAGACGAATAATGTTTAATTAATAGATATTGAAAAACTGGACCCGGGTCACTCCATGTAGTTCAAGCTATTAGACAGTGGACGAACTGCCAAAAGCTGACGAAATCGATATACAATTGAACCACCTTTAGTACTAATGCCGGATTATGCATTGCATTTGGATAATTTTTGATACAAATAACTGACTTTGCGTAACACTTAGACCATTTTTGTTACAATTGATAATTCTAGTGAGTTTATTCAAGTTTCAGGTGTAGTTAATTTTTAGTACTAACAAAACAACTAGACAACATATTTGACTAATGATACAATTGAGGAGTGGCTGTACCAATACGAGGCCAAAGTTATGTCATTATATGAAAGGGTAAACATTTTGTTAGAAATGATTTAATTTTTTTTTTTTATTTTCATGAAAATCTTACATGATGACGTTTAATTTATGGCATTATGTTGAAAAAATGATATCTGTTAAATAACCAAGCACCTTTGGTACGACCACTCCTCAATTGTCTCAACCAGTCCTACAGGGATATTTTAAATTTTCTTCTCACTTCTTACTATAAAGTAGTATCTTTTGGGAAGTAGTGCACACATATGTATCTCAAGTACACTAATTTTGTGCTTTTACCGACACCAATTCAAATAAACACTTAACATTGACATTGTGTCACATTATCTACTGTTGATTACCTTATCTCACACACATAGCAGACGGCATTGATCGCATACACATCAATACATACAAAGTACAACGCACATAGTACACTGACGACATGAGAAGTCCTTTACGAAATGAAATAAAAGAAGAGAATAAATCATACTAAAGCCAAAGCAAAGCATTAAAGCGCTTAACTGTATAGTGTACTCTTAAGTATGTGTTCGAACTGTATGTGTGGGCGTATTTGAAAACAATTGTTTGTCTGGCTTTACCATGTGGGTGTAAATGTGCTTACGTACATTATGTATGTATGTGTTTATGTGTGTGTATGAGTGTAAAAGAATATTTGTGCTAAAAAATAAAAACTAAGAAATCTGCTGGTGTGACACTTGATAAGAAACAGCAAAAAAATAAAAAAAGGAGCTTAAAGCAAAACTGACATTTGTCGATTTCTTTGCAGAAATTTTGGTTTTTTTTCATCTTTTTTTTCTCTCTACGCAATAAGACGACGTAACAGCAAAGTGGCTGCTCGATTTGGTCACGCTGTGTGGTAAATGTAAGACGTGATAATTTTTTTTAATAAGTGTGGGTAGAATATCCTGCCCATTTTTTGCAATTTTTGTCAGGGTAAGGAAGTAAAAAAAAAACCCAACTGTCAAGTCCTAATTGATTTGCAATGTTTTTCTAAGTCATGCATTAAATTTTGTTAAAACAACTTGCTGACATTTGTGACAACAGGCGTGACTTTGATTCACAAAGATGTTTTTTTGATTTTTTTTTTTTTAAGGAAATGTCAATTTACCAAAAGGTTAAAGAACGATCTTTTTAAATTTAAGAATAAAGGTTTTCCTTCTTTTTTCGTACTACACTTTAAACTTTTTCATGAAATTGGAGTCGTAATATAAAGCTTCTCAAATTTTCAGTGTAACTCGCAAATTTTTACCCAAAAGTTCAGTTTTGCCTTAAGCAAAACTTATAGTAAAATAAATTTTGTTGCACTTTGTGAATGTGGTGGAGAGAAACAACGAGAAGGGTTGAGAATGTTTTGCTAACTATCCTGCAGAAATACGGACTAGTTTAAGTGTAGTTCATTAACTAGTCATTTATCAACCAGTACTAGTCCGAGTTCAACCCTTTTTACATATAAGCAACTATTATGTTTTGTGTGTTGATGTCCTACGAAATTTCAATAGACCCCTTTCGCATTACTTTTACACCATTCTGTGACTAGTTGTGGTCTTTTTCTGTATTTCTCTTTCCTGATGTCACAAATGCTTGGCTTCTTTTGCCACAACTGCAAATGGCTTGCCCCACAAGAAACTGATTAAGGAATTTTGTTTGCTTTTTTGTCCGGTATTGTGCCTGAATATTACCTCGTCCATCAGCCACTTAAAAATCTTGACCCGGAAGTTGTAAAAAGTCTGCCAGAACATAGGTTCCATCATCCATCACACAGCACGTACATTTTTTTTTTATAAAATTAGACCTCAGTTTTTTAGCTCGTTTTTTTGATTCTAAATTCTTTACCGCATTGCGATCTGGAACTTTCTGAACTTTATACGACTTCTGCCCAGCATTAGCTTTCGGTCTGCACACAAAAGAATCAGAGCATTTAACTACAATACATTAGCTGCTTTTTTGACAGAAGTGTTCGGATCTCTTCGAACGAGTTGTTCGATATCTTTTGCTTTATCAATATTTGTTCGACCTTTTTTTCTTCCTGATCCAGGTTTTCGTGCAATGCTTAAGTCTTCTTTATACTGTTTAGTGGCTTTTGAAACAGTGTGACGATGAAGCTTGAGATCTGCTGCTATTTTCTTGAGTCCACAATGGATTTTTTTGAAAAGTTTTAATTATTTTTTCACGTCACCTTCTGAGTCGATATATCTATATATAAATAGGCAAACGAAATCGGTTAGGTCCCTGTTTCTATACCTAAATCTCAACCGATTTGCTTGATTTTTTTTTTGTTGGAAAGGTTGTGAGGAGGAGCAGTGCATAGGACTATATTTATTTTTAAAGTGGGAGGTGCCACGCCCCTAAATGGAAAAAACGATCTCACGGCTAAACCGCTGCATCGATTTTAACGAAATTTGGTATGGAGATAGGGTTAGCACTAAGGAACAATAATATGACCCTAAATGGAAAAAACGCTCTCACAGCTAAACCGCTGCATCGGTTTCAACGAAATTTGATATGGAGATAGGATTGGCACTAAGGAACGATAAAATGACCATTATATTTTTAGTGGGCAGTGCCACGCCCCTAAATGGAAAAAACGCTCTTATTGCGAAAATACTGCATACGATTTTTATGAAATTCGGTAAAGATATAGAGTTAGCACTATATAGCACGATAACATGATTGATTTTTATGAATTTTGGTATAGATAGATATCAAAAACTGTTTGCTCTTTAGTAGGAGTTACACGCCTCTAAATGGAAAGTACGATATTGCAACTTAGCTGCTGCACCGATGCAGATAACCCGAACCCTAAGGAAGAATATTAAAAGTTTTTTGTGTTTTATCGACCAAGGAAGGGAATAAAAACTTTTTCCTTTATTTTATGGTCAAATCGAAATGGGCGAATTTCGGCCACAAGGCGAACTCTAGTTAAGAAAATTTGGTGAAATTTGGTACACTGCCATCGTCGTCGAAGTTAGCCCGTCGGATTGAAAATGAACGAAACCGGTAAACGCCTACCGCTCATGGAGGGTTTTTATAGTTTAAGTACCAAACATGTACTTAAGATAGTAATTTTCGACAAAATTAAATAACAATATCTTTCTGAAATTGGTCTGAACGTGAAAATTGTTTACGAAATGTTCAAGTTATAGATAACTATTTGAAGCATTATTTGTCATTATTTGCCGATATGGTTATTTTATCTACCTTTCTGGTCCAAGTGGTTAAGTCTTTACTTGCCGGCAGCGTACTGCATCAGTCAAAAGTTTTGTATTCGGCAGAAGCGCCCCACTTAATGCTACACAAGCTTTCTGGGGTGTTGATTCAAGGCTGGCTGGTCCTGTGCTCTCCATATGCCCTTGGTTCGTTAACCAAGTACAGTTCGACGCATTATACGAAAAGTAGGATGATTCAATTCTCCTACGAAAAGTAGGTTGTTGTATATTCTTGGACGAAAAGTAGGACGTTTCAAACTTATTTGGACGAAAACTAGGTTGTTTCATTATATATGACGAAAAATAGGTTTCTTCGAAGTTTTGTGTATAAAAATAGGACGTTAAAGTTTTTATGTCGAAAAATAGGATGTTTGAACATTTTGGACGAAAACTAGGACGTTTCGATGCCTTGCACGAAAACTAGGTTGACGTTGATTCTTGCAGCCTATTTTTGGCAAAAACTAGGGTGTTTCTTATTTGTTACATCAATTTCTTAATGTAAATGAAATATTAATATCAGGTATAAGTTA
The DNA here is from genome assembly GCA_951812925.1 of Calliopum simillimum. Taxonomy (NCBI): domain Eukaryota; kingdom Metazoa; phylum Arthropoda; class Insecta; order Diptera; family Lauxaniidae; genus Calliopum; species Calliopum simillimum. The sequence goes on from OX638368.1 coordinate 39,830,431, forward strand.
TTAAGTGAAAGAACGATGAGAAAATATAACATATCTATATAATATAAAGAGGTAAACGAAATCGGTTCAGTCCTTTTCTATGCCTAAATTTCAACATATTCACTTGATTTTTTTTGCTGGAAAGGCTGTGAAAAGCAGCAGTGCATAGAATATTTTTTTTTTTTTTAAGTGGACGGTGCCACGCCCCTAAATAGAAAAAACCTTCTCACGTCTAAGCCACGGCATCGATTTTTATGAAATTTGGTATGGAGATAGGGTTAGCACTTAGGAACGATAACATGACCATAATGTTTTAGATACGCGGTGCCACGCCCCTTAATAGAATACACGTTTTCACGTCAAACACTAATTTTTGGCTCTTTTAGACGGTTTGCTATAAACACAATAAGTATCCAAGGATAGAAATAAGGTTATACTTTACGGATAAGCATTTTTGAAAACATTCTGAATTTAATCATATTCATCCGTTATGTGATTGTTCGTTTGCTGTAGTTTTGTTTAGGCTTATCCACGTTTTATTTTAGCCATCATTGCTAATGTATGTTTAATTCGAGTATCAAAACAATAAAAATGTAAGCATATTTGTCGATGAAACGAGCATTTTATGTCATGCATAAACTAAAAGAAGCTCACAGGGAAGGTAAAGGCTCATTTAAATACATAAAATAAGTTAACAAATTTTTATATGCGCTTACGTATATGAAATGATCCACCTTTTTTTTTGTCGTTCGATATGAAACATCCTATATTTCGTCTAAAAGTTGAACACAACCTACTTTTCGTAACAAATTATGAAACATCCTACTTTTCGTAAAAAAGTTTGAAACGTCCTACTTTTCGTCCAAGAATGTAAAACATCCTATTTTTCATAAAAAAGTATGAAACATCATACTATTGTTTAAAAATTCTGAAACGTCCTACTTTTCGTCCAAGAATATAAAACAAACTACTTTTCGTAGGAGAATTGAATCATCCTACTTTTCGAATCATGCGTCGAGTTGTACTGTATCATATCGACGCATGATACGAAAAGTAGGATGATTCAATTCTCCTACGAAAAGTAGGTTGTTTTACATTCTTGGAAGAAAAGTAGGACGTTCAACGTATCATTCACGAAATTTCCTGTTCATCATACATCGAGGCGAAACAAACATATCTTCTGATTTACTTAACCTTTTCGGGCTTCCAACCCAAAACATTATGTCATTTCTTCATATAAACATTGTTTGGTTCATACCTCTTAGCCTACACTGACTGCTTTTTATTGATGTTTAAAAAAAGCAAAACCAACTTTATCCTTACACCTGCATATCTTATAAATCAGAGCCATGATAAAAGCAACAAAATATTACCTCATGCTGCGGCCTATCACCATCCATGATGTTTTTTTGGCCTTTCTTCAAGAACTTGACATCTCTAATCAATTACCAACGTTAATGACGCCACTTTAAATTCAAATTTCATTTCTGCTTCGTTAATTTTATGCATTTTAGCAGAAAATAAAAAATGGTGGCAATTTTCTGCAAATGTAATTTATTTAAATGGCCTCTAAATTCTCCTCAAGAACACGGAACACAGTTTGACAGAAGAAGCAAAGAACTTAAGAGAGAGACAAGAGTGTGCCGTTATTGCCGTTGAAGAAAAGAAAAATACGAAAAAAACACTGAAAGGCCCAAACAAAAGAAACAGATTCGAAAAGGAGACGCCGCGTGCCACTCAACGCTGTGCGGAAAATAAAAACCCCCACTACCCACATTACCATAATCAACGTTTTGTGGAAACACAGAACACAAAAAGCAGTCAACATTCAACGTTTTAAAGCAACAAATAGCAAAAATCATGAAGAAAATAACGAAAAACAAAAAATGGTCGCACCAGCGCAACAGGAAAACGGTAAAGCATCGCGAACAGGAAACGGAAATGCGTTCGCCGCGCAAAATATTTTAAATGTTGTAAATTTTTTACCATCTTCTTTTTTATCGCCATTTTTTGTTTTACTTTTTCACTTTGTTTTGCTTTGTTTACACTTTTGGTTCTGTTTTTAAATGACTTCATCAATTAATGATGGTCTCGTGGTGGTGTGAAACAGATAGGTATCGAAGCTTTACGAAAACATGGTGCTGTCCGAAATCTTTAAATTTTGCATTTAGTGATCTACTTAGAAATTGTTCACTGACAACAAATTGAGAGTATGTTCCTGGAATGTATACGATTTTTTTATACGTCCAAATTTTTAAAGAACTTGAGAGAGCCGACTTGACGGCTCCACGGAAAATACAATAGACTGTTATGGTTAACTTAATTTAAATAAGAAAAACCAAAGCCAGCGTTCCCACTAAATTGCTTGGTTTTTTGGTTTGTTGTAAACCAAATTACAACATTTTCTCATTTTTATTTTTGAACTATTTCCCTGTAGGACCACAGACTATTCCGAAACTAGTTTGTAAACTACGCCATTGTGGCGACCGACTACTCCGAATTCTGTTTCCATCACATATAAAGCTCTATTTTTGTTTTGCATTGTTTGTCATTGAACGTAACCAATTGTCTCCCTAAACATTACATTGAGACCAGAAAAAGGCCAAAATTTTTTCTTATTTTATTTATTAATTTCAAAAAATTTAATTTCAAACACAAATTTTCGGGTTCGAATCTCAGTACGGGTGAAAATTTTTTTATTTATTTGTTTTTATTATTTTATGTCTCGTCTATGTCGGACATGTGTTTTATTTTCTGCTTCAGAAAAATTGGGTTTAATTAATAGAAATTTGAGCATTCTAATTTGAAATCACCGAGGTTTTGAACCTGGGTCTCTCCATTCAGTGCAAGTCATTAGACCGATACACTATCGTTTATTCTTCTCCATAATAGATGTAAGAAGGTAGTCGGTTTGTCAGCAGTAGTCAACAGCCGTAGTTATCTTTTATCAGCACTGATCAATTGTCAGTAAGCATCGTGAGTCAGCAGTCAGTCGTTTTTTAACCATCGTCGTTCGCAGTTGATCCGTTGTTAAGTAGTCGCAGTCGTTATAACTTAAAGACTTTGTATTAAAATTCGATTGTCAGTTGCTTTAGTTTGAAGTTGTTTCAGTTGATTTAATTTAAATTCAGTTGCCTCAGTTGTTTTTCTTAATTATCTTTAATTTAATTATAATTCAATTTAATCGTTTTTTTCTAAATATTATAATTTAAGACTTGAATTTGTGAAATATTATTTTCCCAAAAATACTCTTTAATAAAACTTATTGAAATCATCATTGAGTGTTTTAACACACTTTACATAGATGAACTGCCAAACAGTACGTAGTCAATAACGTTATAATTTCACTGATACAATCAAAACACATTGGACCACTTTTGGTACTAATGACGGATTATGCATTACATTTGGACCATTTCTGATACTAATGACCGACGATGCATTACACTTGGACCATTTTTGAAACAATTCATAATTTTAATGATTTTATTCTAGTTTAAGGTGTAGTCCATATTGGGCTACTTACAAAACAACTAGTCCCGAGATGGAACTGCTTATTTAAATTTTAGCTTGTTTCTTTTGGTTTATTTTTTATTTTGACATAACATTACATAATGTGAAAAAAATAGATTTTTTTAAGTTAGTATGGTCATCCTGAAAATTTGTTTGATTTCCTATCCAGCGCGTTTGAAACTTACTAAAATTTCGTATAGGATTTATAAAACTCTATACGGTAAACTTATTCGGTTTGTGGGTAACTAAGCATAAACCAACAATATTGCTTTAACCAAGCAAGTGGATATAGACTATTACATAGATCGTTTAGCAACCTTATACTTCCCTCCCAACAAAACCATCGACTATTCAGTCTTATTGGGCCTTGCAGATCTGGAAGAAGCTTTCAATTCCTTCCCACTAATGTTAGGAAATGAATATGTAACACCGCTGCTCAGGGTTTGCCGATAGGAGGCTGTGAGCTGAGGTAGGCTGGCACACGTTACACAAAACACCAACTGTTGTTAAAGCAATTATGTTACTGAAGAATACAAACAAGTCAACATTCTCATTTCGCTCTGCTGTACATAGTTCTGTTATCGCTCTGTTATTACTCCGCTAGTACTCTGCTATCCCTCTGTAACAACTTTAATCGAAGCAAAAAATTGCAAAAAAACGAAATATTTTTCTGAATGTAACATTGATTTCTCCCAGATCCAACCTATCCAAACCATCACTGATTTAAAGTACATATCGTGTAACTTTACACAACGCCAAAAAATCTTTAAAATGTTGAAGTGAAAAAGCACAAGGCGGCACTTGATTTTGAGATGAACATCAAAAAGGCAAACAAAATAATCGATACTTGGAAAATCCTATAGCTTTTGTATAACGTTGTTAGGCAGACGCTTTAGAGGATAATCGCACACATAAGGCAGGCATAAAGCCAGCGACGCCTCAAACCTCTTCTCTTGACGTTAAGCTGCCTTGTAACACAACATCTAGTAACAGCAAAATACTGTTATTGTTATATTGTGCTGTAGGTACATTTAATTTTATGCTACTGTTAAGATTTTAAACATTTTATTTAAGATCTTAGAATTTTATTATTATTGCTCCGTTTTGTTGTTGCTGTCGCTGATGGGTGATGGTGTTGGTAGTGGTCGTGGTTGTGCCTAATGTTTGTATTAAAGAAAAGAAATAAAATAAAACAAAATAGCAATAGACATAAAAGTTTACATGACATAAAAGTTAATTAATTTAGTGAAGTCTTTAGCCGTGGCTGTTGAGAGAGAAAGGTGAAAGAAAATAAGGTGCAAAAAGAGAGATATGAAAAGCTTACACTTATTTAACAAAACTGAATACTAAGCAGCTAAGACTTAGCTTGAATCAAAATAACCATAAAAAATGGCAATACAAGGGTACTAAAAGTATTGCCTCTTAAAAAACATATTTAATTTAAAAGACATTTTATTGCATAGTTTTATGCAGCAGTTCGATTTTTATAAATGATTTGACTCTATTAAAAGTCATATAAAAAATTTTAGGAAAGCTGGGTAAAAATTCCGACTCAATAATTTTTATGTGTCCAACAGGAAATATTCATAGCTGTTACAGTTATAATCGTATTGAGCTTCAGTCAATTTAAATAATATAATGATCTCAGTGGTGATAATGTATAATGCGCGCATCTATCACACCGCGCATATCTAACACACGACAGGTTTTTGCGGTTCACATCTCCACCAATGAAAAATCTCTAGATAAAAAAATGGATATTTTCTTTGAGGCTTTTGCCACTGGTAGAGTAGAACGGGGCAATGTCGTGCACTCAACTTTCACATGCTCGTAAAGCCGTACATCTCAAGCGAATGCAACGAGTAAGCATCCGATCGAAAGATAATTTCATTGGTTACATCCATGTGTAACAACATTTGTGTAGCGAGAAATTGTGTTTGTATAAGTGAATGTGCACGACATTACCCCAATGGTCGTTTTAAAGGTCAACTTCGATAACTCGGTGAAGCCCAAAATTTTTTTCGAAAACCAAATACTTCTTTCCTTTGGCAGGATATTTCGTTTCAGAAAACACTTACCTGGTATATTTTCCCGAAAGGAAAATTATTTTTCTGACCCGATAAAAAAACACTTTTATCGTCCCGAAAGCGTGCGTTTTGAAAAAAAGGTTACTCTGTAGAGACGAACTGGTGAAAATTGCTAGTATTATATGCATAAGCTCAGTAGGTCAGCAGGTCCCTACCTTACGAACAGTTGGTAAATCATTCAATTCTTTGGGCTAAAACAGCCAGTGCACGACATTACCCCCTGCACGACATTACCCCGTTCTACTCTACAAAACAAACCTTTTACTTAAAAGTTAATGTAGAAGTTTGAAGAGACTGTAGAAAACGTGTCAATCGCCGAAATCAGAGATTTTGTTAAACTATCGCTTGCACAATGTGTCTGCTCCCGAGAAATGCGTTCACACATAAAGCAAAATATAAACTTTCTTTTGGGACACCCTTTACCTAAAGTGATGAACATTTTTTTATTTCTTTCTCCAGCGTTTTCTAACATAAAATAAATAAGCACAGTACAGTATAAAATAATTGAAATAAAACCAACATAACTACTGTTACCGACGAAAAGGCTAGTTTATACCACAAAGCGCATAGAACATTGAGAAAGTTCGTGTACAGCATAAAGTACATTTTATATAACTACGAAGAGTTTGTATAGTCTATTGATTAGGTCGTAAAAAACATGCCAAGTAGGAAGTAAGATGTTCACGGGTTTTCTTTACAGAAATCGGTCAATTGAAGAAAAATTTCCGCGGAGTGCCATTAAAAAAAATATTCAATTATTCAAAAAATTAAAAAAGAAAAATTTTTAAGCCAAAAATTTTGAAACAAAAAAGACAAAAAAAAATTTCCTTTAAAATGACTTATTAAAAAATTTCGTAGGTTAAAAATGTGCCGAAATATGGTCAATGGAACATGGAAATTTTCTTTATGCGGTTGGAAAAATGTGTGTAAGGCGAAAAATGCTTAGAATCATTCCAGAAATACGTGAGAATTTTTTGGAACTTTTTTAATTTTTTTCTTTTGACCAAGTATTGAGAAATTTGAAAGGAAATTTTATCTCCTTTTTGTTTATGTTGCGCAATGTCTTTACCTATCTCTGACTCTAAAAAAGTTATAGGCAAAAGTGTAAAAAAACATTAGAATTCGTTTTTTCGCAGATGGTTTAAAAGAGCTTATACGTTTGATTGCAGTTTAGTCGAGATGTGATTGCAGTGCACTTAAGTATAATTGTTGACCGTTGAATAAATAACATCTGCTCAATAAACTAAAAATCAATACTATTTTGTAAAAAGAACAGTAAATTATTGAAAAGTGTTTTAAATTAGTTGCGTTCTATGAAGGATAATAAATTTGAAGTTGTTATAATTCTATGCAAATCACTTAAATTTGAACACCTTATGTCTACATACAAAATTGAATCTATAAATAAAACAATTTGATTAGATACTTTAAAGCAAAATCTGTCATATTATTGTTGTTTTAACTTTAGGATTTGTAACTTCCGACACACACTCACTCACACATATGCACAAAATCATTTTTGATAAATATTCGAGATACAACCAATACACACAGAGCATAAATTAAACATACGACTGACACTAGAAATATTGTTGCAATAAAATTTCGACAGCCAGTTCATTGCTGTGTTCCACTTTTCGTGTTGTCGATGTTGTTGTGTCTTTCCACCATCACCACCCTCTCAGATATTAAAGACAAATGAACGCCGCCGCCCACAACATGTGGTTGAATGCATAATCAAAATTGGGATATATCCAAATTCGAGAACTTTGCCAATATAAGCCAAAAATGTTTATTTGTATTTGTTTATAATGTCCATATAAGTATTTCCCTTTTTTTTTCCAAATTTTTTGTTTATAAAATTTATGGTCTATTTTTGGAATGTATCTCGAATGTATGTTGGCATTTGTGTTCTCGTATCTATCAGCGGGTGGGTTGTACGATTTGTTTACTCTACCATAAACTTAAGTTTTATCGTCGTTTTTCTTTTTCTATTCCACTCTTTTTAGAATACAACAATTTAAACGCTTATAATTTACTTTGAAGGTAAAATCTTCTTAAAAGACGAAAGCATAATTCCTCTTCAAAGTTTTTCTTTTTCGTTTTTTCTTGTTCCCATTGGATACGTTGAAAACTTTGGAAAAACACTTGCTCTCACTTGCAACAATACGATTCTCTATCGCATTTAGGAAACATCTTTAAGCTACTCAAATATAATATTTATGTTTATAGTTTCATCCATCAACACCTAGCAGCTATCGACTGCTCGCACTGACTACAAGAGCGACCGACTTCACTTGGATAATGTGTGGTAAATGTTGAGTTTTGGGATTTGTTTCTACCATGCGGCTTAGAAAAACATTAGTACAGCTTGGCATTCTTTAAGATTATATGTTACTTTTTCATTTATCCTGCTTTTGACAGGATGCTCCTGCTTTTTGAAGACTCTTTGAATTAAAACCTGCTACCGGCGTTTTCGTTTAAAAACACTGGTTTTTGGTTTAAAAACCCTGGTTTGGTCGTTTAGATTCGAAATTAGAAAAATCCGGTTTTTATTCAAAATGAACGTGGTCGACTTGAGACAAAAGCAGAAAAATTATAAACAAAAGGATATGCGTGCTCGCTCCTAAAGGCTGAAAATTAGGGCGTAAGTTTGTTCGGTGAAAATGTTAAGGGGAAAACATAATGCGTTCTACTTTACCAAGGGCACTCTGAAAGAGCTGGAATTGTGGAATATTATTTTTGAAGGGGAGCCCTCTATATGCTTCAGTTGATCAAACCTCTCAAAATGAAGGAATGAAGCGTGTCCAAATTCCATCATTAAGTATCTCTATACGTGTACAATACTAAATCATGTCTAATGCATACGTATGTATGTATGTATGTATTTCTCTTTAATCCTCTTATGTACATAACTTTAAGTGTATTTTAGTAATCAAATAACTTTCCTGTCAAAAATACTGTTTTTTAATTACGAAAACCTGGTAAATTTTTCCTGTTTTTCAATCAAAACTAGTAAGGGTGTAACTTTTGGCCTGGCCAAACATAAACTACCCTACACTGCAGTATTTTTACAATTTTGCTTATATGGTGCCACGCTATCTTGTCCGATTTCAATCAGTTTTTGCTCAGAGCTTCCATTAATAGTCCTTAGTACCTGAGTAAAATTTAGTTCGATTATCTCAAAAAGCGCTTTCAGCATCGCGTTTTGAAGCTTTTGCCTATACGGGATGTGCCACGCCCTCTTGTCCGAGTTTTCTTGTTTTAGCTCAGGGCGTGCATTTATAGTCCTTAATATCTGAGTGAAATTTGATTGGATTATCTCAAAAACTCTTTTAGTGTAGCATTTTGAATCTTTTGCTTATTTCAGAGTTGCCACGCTCTCTTGTCCGATTTCACCGTTTTTGCTCAGAGCTTGCATTTATAGTTCGCAGTGACTGAGTAAAATTTAGTTCGATTATCTCAAAAAACGCTTTTAGTATAGCGTGTTGAAGCTTTTGCTTATATAGGAGGTGCCACGCCCTGTTGTCCGAATTCGCACAGTTTTTTCTCAGAGCTTGGGCTTGCAATTCGTAGTATATGTGTGTATTTTGGTTGCATTGTCGTGCAAAATATTCTTAAAAGTGCATTTTGAATATATTTTTGTATGGGCGGTAGGCGTGTCCTTCGAACAATTTCGCTCATTTTCAATTTCACGAGCTTACTTTGACGATGGAGGCAGTGTACCAAATTTCATGGAGTTATCTTGCTCAGTTTTCTCAACAAATGTGTTTCCACGCACACCCAGCCAGCCTGACAGACATGGACATGGCTATATCGACTCAGGAGGTTACGCTGTTCAGAAATATATGTACTTTTCTATATCTGCCACGCCTCCTTCTCTGCATTATAAACGGAAGGACCAAGTGAATATACCCTGGGTGTAGGGTATAAAAATCTAAGATACAGTGGCGGATCCAGCACTGTCAACGGGGGGGCCGATTGACTACATTTCTAGATAATAACAGAATGTTTTTTAAAATCTTTACATATAATTTTCAAAAAAATGTAATCACTTGGCCTGAGAGGGGGGCCGATCGACCCCCCTTAGATCCGCCACTGCTAAGATATTTCAAATAAATGAGCTTTGAATTTTTTTTATATTTTTTGAAGGCCATTTTGGGGCCGCTCAAAGCCGTTTCATGCAAAATCTCGGCAAAACTACATTTCGTTCGTTGAGAGGGGGGCCGATGGGGCCGATCGACCCCCCTTAGATCCGCCACTGCTAAGACATTTCAAATAAATGAGCTTTGAATTTTTTTTAGATTTTTTGAAGGCCATTTTGGGGCCGCTCAAAGCCGTTTCATGCAAAATCTCGGCAAAACTACATTTCGTTCGGATAAAATTAGTTGTCCAAAAATAATTATAAAATCACACAATGAACACTTTTGTAAAATACCTAAGGTCTGTTTTTCTAGGTTTTTTGACTTTGTTTTTCTTTTCCAAAAATGAAATGGGTTAAAATTGAGCGACAAAAATATTCAACGAAAAATCTCACTATGGTTTATCAAGGACAAAAATGCTGAAAACTTAATTATGTATAATGCATAGTAATGCGTCATAAAAATCCAATAAATACAGAACAAAATTTATTGAAGTACACTTTAGGTACACTTAAGCTACACTTCAATTACACATCAGATATTCTTCAGCTACACTTTGAGTAAACCTCAGCTGCACATTAGCATTCATTTCATTTTTTGAAGTGAAACTTCTTTCACCGCGTTAGCTGTAAAATTTCAAGATCGCGACACTTTTTTGTGACACTTTTTTCAACACTTTTCGTTACATCCCATAATATCTCGCAAACCATAGAAGCTATCTTGATAAAATTTGTTTGAAAGGTGCCGATTGTTAATAAACTGGCCATACACTGGCCGTAAAATGATCGCAAGGAAATTAATGCTACGCCCACTTTTTAACGATTGAAAATTTTAACAAGTTATATCTTACAAGCTATGCAAGTTCTATTGATAAAATTTTGTAGGTAACGCCCGATTTTGAGTACCATGCCTTGGATGAAAAATTGGCGTAAAAATAAAATGTCGCTTCTACTTTTTTTCTGAAATATGAATACGTTATATCTCGAAAATTATAAAAGCTATTTTGATAAAATATGGTATGTAAGCGCCTATCATGAAAAAAATGCACTTGTCGAAAAATTGCCATGATAAGATGAGTGCCACGCCCACTTTTTAATGAAAATATTAGCACGTTATATCTATTTTGATGATACTTGGTCAGTAGGCGCCGAAAGTGAATGCCATACCCTGGTCGCAGTGTGGGCGCGAGCAGTTTAGTGCCACGCCCACTTTTAAGTTTCTTTTTAAGCTCCATCACGTGTACTAAGTTGCATGCGTCATTTTTATTATTATTCATGTTTACTAATTTTTCCCTGTGTTCCTATTATTCGAACAAAATTCTGTTCAGTTTATATTTTAAAGTGTTCGGTTCATGTTTCTAGTGGTATTAACCCCCATCAATGTTAAAAGTTCATAAATTTTGCTAAAATCTTTTTATCCTTGTTTTTGTACATCTTCTCTTCATTGGTTTTGTAAACTAAATGGTATCCCTACATATATTTTGCTTTAAAATCAGTTGTATTTCGTTACTTTTATTTTTATTTTAAAAAGTAAAAGTTCGATGTGTTTTTTGTTTCTTTTTTAGTTGGATACAAACTTTTGCTGCTGCTGCTATTCTTCCTTTTTGTCTCTGTGTGTGTATGTTTCATTTGGAAGTCTTTGATTAATGGTTTACGGGTCACAATCACATTGTAGCAATAAACGTGCATTGCTGTTGTCGAATTTGTATGGGTTTTTTAGGAAGGAAGGAAGGAACTTATTTATATATTTTTTTATTTTTTAATTTAAACATTTTATTCGTTATAAGCTTTTACTCTTTAATTGGAATGTAATTTATTTTAGATTACAATTGAGACTTTTTAAAGACCGCTATTACCATTTTGAACTGGCCGTTTAGCTGTTTTTTTTCCTGGTCGTCCATTAATTAGTTATTCAACAAAATTTTATTAATAAAAAAATCACAATTAAAAACAATCATAATTTTCTTTCTAACCCATAACGCAAAGAAGGAGGCGTGGCAGGTACGGAAAAGTATATATATTCTTGATCAGCGTCACTTTCTGAGTCGATATAGCCGGAAATACATTTTTTGGGAAAACTGAGCGAGATAATTCAATGAAATTTGGTACTCTGGCTCCATTGTCAAAGTTAGCTCATGGGATTGAAAATGAGCGAAATCGATCAACTGCCAAGCCTATCGCCTATACAAAAAATATATTCAAAATGCAACTTAAGGAGTATTTATCACGGCAATACAACCAAAATACACATAAATACTAGGAATAGTTAGCGCAAGCTCAGAGGAAAAACTAGGCGAATTTGGACTAGAGGGCGCGGCACCTCCCATACAAGCAAAAGTTTCAAAATGATATACTGAAAGAGTTTTTTGAGATAATTCAACTAAATTTCACCCAAACACTAATGACTACACGTTTTGAGTAAAACTGGGTGAACTCGGACAAGAGGCCATGGCACCTCCCATTTCAGCAAAAGTTTCAAACTGCTATGCTGAAAGTGTTTTTTGAGATAATCTAACTAAATTTCATTCAAATAATAAGAACAGTAAAAACAGGCTCTCAACAAAAAAAGGACAAAATCAGACACCAGGTTGTAGCACCTCCCATATAACCAAAAGTTTCAAAATGCTTGAGATAATCCAACTAAATTTCACCCAAACACTGAGGGAAATAAATGTAAGCTCTGAGCAGAAAGTGGGTGAACTCGGAGAAGAGGGCGTGGCACCTTTCATATTAGCAAAATTTTCGAAATAATGCAGTGTAGAGTATTTAGTGTTTGGCCAGGCCAAAGGTAACACGCTTACTAGTTTCCTCTCACGTCTAAGATCCGAACTATCCTTCGTTAAAAGTACAGAAAACGCTAATTTGAGAAATATGGCATACATCCCGGAAGTCAAATTTAATAAAGTCCTTTACAGGGATTTGCGATACCTTTAGTTCAGTCGATGATATCTCAAAAAGTAATGAACCAATTCGAAAAACTAAATTTATAGCTTAAAGAGGAAAGGAAGTGCTATTAAAAGCAGTTAACAAAAAGAAACACACTACTTCCTGGATGTACGCCATATGTCTGAAAAAAGCGTTTTCTGCACTTTAAATTAAGGATAACTCGGAAGCATGATAGATTATAGAGATACAGATTGGTTTCCACTCAATTTGTTGCACTATGTAATTGATTTTAAACAAATATTTAAATATGCTAACAACAATTTGATTAATCCATAATATACAAAAATATTATTGTTTTAAATTTATATAAAATCTCAGTGTTCTGGAAACATTCATAAAATATTTATAGTTTTCCGCTTTAGATTAATAGAATACCATTATTTGCACAATTAATTAAAATTTATTCATTAATGCTGTATAAATAAATCATTTCACTTTAGTGCACGTTTTTTTATCAACTATTTTAGCTACACGGAAATTTTTTTTTTTTGTAAAACGTTAATAAAATTACATCTGTACAACATATAATAAACACAAAAACGAATGTCTGTGTGTTATTTTTTTAGCGAATTTTTATATCCAACTGTAACAGACATTTGTCAAAAAAAATAGGAAAATTAAATGTATTTTTTTAATGTACCTACTGCCAATAAAAAAATTTAAATAAACAATCCAGATTCTGTTGAAAATAACTAAATATACATACGTTTATTGAAATGTTTCCTCACAATCAATATAAAACACACAAATGAAACACAATAATTTGTGAATATGCTAAAAGTTCGTGTTAAAACAAATAAATTACGCAAAACATTGGTGGTGTTGGTGGTGGCGGCATCGATATTATCCACAGCGCGGAATCATCATTTTAAAATAAAATTCCAATGTTCTAATGGCAAACTTTAATTGTAAAACCACTGCATCATTACAGCAATGGTGTTATATACTTACACAGTATAGATTTTGTTTTACATTATTAATTTGAAAAGCAATATTTCATTTTTGGAAGGCTGCTAATAAAGAGATAAATAAAATTCCGCCTAAAATCGCACATCTATTGCCCATAAATGCTGTGATAAATAATTTAGAAATTAATTTTATTGGTGTTTCAATATGTGAGAAAAAAAAGACTAAAACTCTGTTTAGCCATTTGTTGATATCGTTTTAAATGACTATTAAACTAATATGTTTTTAATTATTGAAATGATCAATGTTTCGGCACAAAATTTATGTAGTAGAATTTGTACTTGACATTAAGACAAATTGTCTCCTTGATTTCTCGAATCACACCTCCATACATATATGTATGTAAACATACAAGGAAAACAAAAGGAATATTTAAGGGGACATTCGCTTTCGTAATTGAAAAGAAAAACACTTTTTAAAAGTTTTACTATGAAAAAACTATTATATTTATTGACAAAATTTCTTTTGGACATAGTTATATAATATTTTAAGAATATGAAAAACATTTTTTTTTTATTTTTAGTTTCCCTTGGCTGCTGTAGAGGGCGTCATCCAAAATTCACTTTTAAAACGGTAGGACATGTTGTGGACCTACTGTAACAGATTTTTAAAAAATTTAAAATGGATTTTATTCTTGAGACTCAATACTAAACAATAAGCCTTTAAAATTTATACTTTTTTATATTTTGAAGTTTTTGTATGAATATTTATGAAAAATGCGAAAAAATTTAGGGACTTACCCTCAAAAAATGCCCCGTAAAAAAAAGGGGGCGCTATTTTTTAAAACTTTCAGAGGCTTATTGTTTAATATTTTTTATGAGTAATCGAATGCTTTTTGGTTTTTTGAAATCGGTCGATTAGGTTCGGAGAAAAGTGTCCTACCATTTTGAAAAGTAACTTTTGGATGACGCCCTCTGCAGCAGCCAAGGGAAACTAAAAATAAAAAAAATTAAAAATTTTTCATATTTTCTAGGCAATATTTAACAATGTCCAAAAGAAATTTTGTCAATAAATATAATATTTTTTTCATAATAAAATTTTTAAAAAGTATTTTTTTGTTTTCAATTACAAAAGCGAATGTCCCCTTAAGCGTAGATATGTACTTTTTTCCCACGCTCTTAACTAATTACTATTCCCCTCCCCCATTATCTGCTCGAGCTCAACCGGAAAAAAGTGTTAAATACTTTGATCAATCTTTGCGTAATTGTTTAAGATTTGGGTTTATATTTCCGATTTTTATGAAAATTGGTGAAAAGTTAATATTTGACATAACTTTGGTAAAAAAATCCAAGATGGCGGCCATATGAAATCCGATCCAACTTTTAGATACTCAAATGTTTGAAAATTCGTAGCCCTACTGATTTTGATTTGATTCTAATAAAACTTTCAGGGTTAATGCGTTAAGATATGAGCTACTGAAAAAAAAAAAAATTTATTTTAAGTGGAAAAAAAACTTTTTTTTTAAAGCCAATTTGGGACTTGGTGCACCCATCTTATTTTTTTAAGATATTTTTATTTAAAAGTAAATTTTATTATAATTATTTACCAACGTTAAAAATTGTGGTATCTTTTACGGTTATTAAATTATGAATTTTTGTAGTTTTTTAATGTTGTGTTTATCATTAGTCGTTGGTGCACGTGCGCTACCATATAGGGTTGCCACCGTCCGGGCGGCATTTTTTTTTCGGTGGCACCTAGTAAAATTTTTTTAGAATATTTTCGGAGAATATTTTAACACATTTCAACCAAGCTTTTTACTTACAAGTGGCATAGTCTCTTTAAGCAAGGCAGGGAATCACTTAAAAACGACCCATGAATGGGGCGCCCCGTCAAATTTTTTGTGGCCAGTTCTTTTGATTTGGAACCAAAACGTAATGTCATTGTAACGTCTTTTATGTTTATTGTTTATGATACAAACCCTATTTCGCTACTGAAAAAAAATTGATATACTGTCACTCTTCAGCAGAGCTATCAAAATGCTTTTAAGCAATAAAATGAAAACTCACCAACATAAGAAGATACTACTAAAAATCAGTCAGTTTATTTTCAGCATGGTTTGATCTGCTGACTATGAAATAGCTATAGCAACGAAAATTTGCTAAACGTGCTGCATCAGTTATTGCGTTTTACATTTTGGGCTTACTGCTTGCTGTGCTTTTTTTTAACGAACGAAGTCAAAGCAATTCAAGCAAGCACATTTTTGTTTTTGTGCTCTGCTATTGCTTTTGTTATTGAAAATAGCAAACTTTTAACCAAGCAAGCACAAACACGAAGCGAAGCGTAACTCCGATTGTGCTTTTGCTTTTTGTTTAACTCGGCTGTTTGAACTTCGGCTTTTCGCTGTACACAGCAGAAACAACTTTCAGGATTGCCACATGTTTTTTTTTTTTTTAATTTGCTTAAACCATACATCTCAAAAAAAAAAAAAATTAATTTTAGCCTTAAACCCCTTAGATAAACTTTTAAAAAATCCAACATATTTTTTTAGGGTTGCCGCCTGGTTGTTTAATAAAATCAAAATTTTCTTTCAATAAATTGCTCAAATCATAATTTTTTCTCTACGAATTGACATCTTGGGCCCAAAAACAACGAAACAAAAATTTAGGGTTGCCATATTGGGGTTGCCAGAAGTTTTTTTGCAAAATTGCATTTCTTTGTCAACTTTCTTTATTGAATGTTACAGAATCGACCCAAAAACCCATAGTACATTTTTTGGGGCTGCCACCTGATTTTTTCAATAAAATCAAAATTTTCTATCAATAAATTGCTAAAATCATAATTTTCTCTCTATAAATTAACATCTTGGGTCCAAAAACGACGAAACAAAAATTTAGGCTTGCTATATTAGGGTTGCCAGATGTTTTTTTTGCAAAATTGCATTTATTTCATTTACTATGGGTTTTTGGGTCGATTCTATAACATTCAATAAAGAAAAATGGCAAAGAAATGCAATTTTTCAAAAACACATGGCAACCCTAAACTTTTGTTTCGTCGTTTTTGGACCCAAGATGTCAATTTATAGAGAGAAAATGATGATTTTAAGCATTTTATTGAAAAAAATTTTGTTATTATTAAAAAAACCAGGGGCAACCCTAAAAAATGTGTTAGAATTTTTAAAAGTTTGTCTAAGCGGCTTAAGGCTAATATAATTTTTTTTTTTTTTAAATGTATTGTTTAAGCTAATTTTACAAAAAAAAAAAACCAGGTGGCAACCTGAATGTTTTTGTTTCCTTTTGCTATCGCTTCGTTCTCTTTCGAAAATCATAGCGGCAGCGAAGCAAACATTTTGAAATAATCGACTTCAACTGTAGCAGCAAGCGATCGGATTTCGTAAAAGAGCTTCGGCTCTTCTACTGCTTATGAATTGAAAAAACAGCACAGCACAGCAGACAGTTCAATTTTAAATTTGTGCTTCGACTGAAGTGCTGTGCTGTGTATTTTTTCTATAGTCGCAGCACAGCAAATCAATAGGCTAAAAAATAGCTCAGCAAAATCAAACCCTGATTTTCAGAAGGAACTCTTTTTTTTTATTTGTTTTTACTATTACATACATTTACTTATATGAATCTGCCAAAGATACTTATACCTATTTTTATTTTATTTTCACGTACGTTATCGGTTTATCCTTTAAATACTTATGTGGTAAGAAAACTATAATCTTCTTATAACGAAATCTCATGTAGCGAATTTCACTTTGCAGCAAACAAATTTTGCAACAAGAAATTGAACTCTCATGCATTTTTAATCTTCATAGAAACTTCGGACAGAGCGAGATTTAATTCAAATAGCTGTCCATAAACCGATTTTTTATATAACACTGTTCGACAATTTCAAACTTTTTGTAAAGCACATGAGAGAATCCCAAAAATTCTTAAAATAGACGTTAAAAAAAAAATACCTGTGTCTCGTAGTTTTTTTCCAGCACGTCAGATTTTTTTTTTAATCGATTTTTGAAGTTTTTTAACCACTGTACATGGAAAAACAAAAATATCGCATTCTTTTGTTAAATCGATGCATTGTACTACATGACCCTTACATCTGAGGTGAATCATATAATTCAGTAAACTTATGCAAGATACTGCGAGGAATATTTTTGTACAAAATTTTATCCCTCTAAAACCCCCACATTTAGGTTATTTTGACCTTTTTCTTAAAAAGCTACAAAAACGACTCCTAAAACGGGAATTTTGAGTCAGAATGTACTACAAAAATATTTGCTATAAAAATTCACTGTTAGCTGTTGAACACTTAAAAGTCAAAATTTTATCCCGAAACATAAAAAATCGTTAAAATTAATTAGGATTTTTTTACATTGTATATTTATTACATCCCTGCCGCACTTTCTGTAAGTTTTCAGAATTTTTCGTCTGTAGTAACACCTATTGAAATTTTTCGTAGAATATTTTTGCAGAATTCTTTAACCCATTGTAACCCAGTTTTTAGAGAAAGGGTTAAAAAGACCCTTAAAACAAAATATAATGGGTTAATATGTTCTAGGAAAACGATCCTTATGTGATTTCGTTATGATCTTGTGAGAGCTTGCATTGCATCCATCCAGCACAATTTTCACTATAGTTATACATCCCTTATCTAAGTTAACAGCTTTAATTAATTGCACCAATGCTTTAAGAATAAACAGAAAATAAAAATACTAGTGAATTAAAAAGTGTCTCTTCCTTGGTGGGAAAAATTTTTGTATTCGAACCCTGGACGGCTATACCCCGGCTAACGGCAAAAAGTTCGTTACATAGTGAAATTTATAAAGTACATTATATACACATCGAAAAAATTTTCTTTTGGTATTATATTTTCAAATTTAGATATGTAAAGTCTATGATGAAAATATTCTGTTCATAATGCGTATAATATTTTTACAAATTATGTACATATATTATTAAAATGGCTACTTACAAACAGAACCCTATTTTCAAGCCTTAACAAAATTATACAAAATTAAATGGATATGAAAGAAATTCGATTAAATAGGTGCGTCGTTGACGTCTTCTTATCATGAAAGGACACACATTTTGACCCCTATAGCTACTAACACGTTTACAATGCGGCTTCCTTATGCTATTGCATACGCACGCACAAAATTAATCTACTCATTCCTTTCATTGTGGGTGTAAAGCATAAAAAAATTGAATAAAATAAAAATCACTTCATTAAGGCATGAAAGTCATAAAAACTAAAGAAGTAAACGGAAAACATACTTACATAGATATGTATGTTTAAGCAAATACCTTGGACGGAGCTATTGACGGATATACAATCTGGTCAGAACTCAATTGAGTGAAAAGGCCAAAAAATACTTTATTCAATTTGGATGTAAAGTACGTGAAATTCAAGCGGCGTGTTAAGAATATAGGCAGAAAAAAAAAAAATGAGAATAAATGATGGAAAAAATTACGAAAACATGCTGCATACGAATTTTTGTTCCCTTTTTTCTCTCCTTACAGGACTTTAACTGTAGCTTCTTTGGTTATTAGGGTGTTTCTTTACAAATCATTTAACTCATTTTGCGTTTTATTGCTACGAAGTTGAAGCAAATATTCAAGCCACCCTTGCAGTTAAATGCTTATAAAAAGAGGACTCGAAATTGTGGTTGTATGTGGCTTGCTTATCTGTAAGTGACCAAACGACAAACAAATCGTTGGAGGTATATACTACATGTGTACGAATATGATATAAAAGTGTGAGTATGCGGCACTTTTTTTTCCTACATAAATATGTGTGTCTGTCATCAAAAAATTTCCAACTTTGTACTGTTGTTTTAAGCCTTCCGTGATTTTCGCAATAAAAAAATGTATTATTTTTACAGACATTGGCATATTTATGTTGTTCTTTCTTTCTCTCTTTTTTTTACGAGAGCTGTTTCATAAGTTCGAAACTTTTTGAATAAGATATATTTTTTCGGCAATAAAGTGTTGCATTTTTCGACATAGTCTTCTTTAAATTTAGTTCAGCATTTTTCAAATTTTTGTACTACTTTTAAATAATAGGTTTTCTCAAGGCCGTCAAAATAGGCATTTCTTTTATTAACGACCTCTTAACTCGACCCAAATCTCTAACTACCCAGCCATTTATTCAGGTCTATAAACATCAAATATGTACTTAGTTTCAGGGAGTTAAATCTGTAGAATATGCTGGATGGTGTAGAAATTCGTAGCCGAATTTATGTGTTTTTGCCACAGTGATTACAAACTTGTGCACCCGTCGTAGATTGTCTTGATAAAATAGCACTTTTTCCTTCGCAAAATGCGGTCAGTTCTCCTTTAAATCCATATCGAATCTGTTCAAAAGGTCGGAATATTATTCCGCAGTGATCCTTTTACCCTTTTCAACATTATGAATGTGAATGAAACTGCGTGCATCCTAAAATCTCGTACTTATCAAACTGCCCTCGTATTCTTTCTTTTTTCAACATTTTCCATGAAAACAATCGTTTCTGTTGTTGAATAATTTCCTCTCTATATTTCAACTCAATTGAAGTAGTTTTCCTTTGCTGAAGAATATTTATTTTTTGTGTAATTGAAACTCTGTTGAACTATTTCAAGAATTTTGCCAAGGTACTTAATTCTGTTGAAGACCTTTTTATATGCTAAAGTGCGTCAAATCTGATGAAAAAATGTAGCATGTTTAAATATAAAGTAGCTTTTTAAAATCAGCTGAAGTGCCTTGGATCAAGATAGTTAGTTTTGATCTGTTGAGATAATTCGACCCTGAGCTGATATAAAAAACGTATTTTTAATCTTCGTTCATTTTACATAATTACACTGTACAACACAAAAATCTGAATTTGATCTCGATAGCTTTTTTTTGACAAAGTATATAAGGGTCTCTAATTCCAAATCTGGCAACCATATTTTTTACGTATCACGTCTAGGATCCGAGTAATCCTTGATTTAAAGTGCAGGAAATGTTTTTTTCAGATATATGGCGTACATCCAGGGAGTAGTGTAGATCATTTTTGTCAGCGACGTTTTTTCAGAATTTTTTAAGACCATTTATTACTTTTCAAAAAATTGGTCAAAAAAAAAAAAAAAAAAAATTCCAAAAATTCTGAAAACATTTACGCGTATACTTTGGATGATTCTAAGCATTTGTTGTTTTATACAATTTTTTTGCTTCATACAAATTGATCCAGTTTGTTGTACCTGTTTATTTTTTCGACAAAAAATCGATATGGTCTTACTTCACTGAAACCCTAATAATTTAAAAAAAAAAATCCGATTTTGGTAAACTTGGGCTAAAAAAATTTACAATTAGGCACACAAATAAATAAAAAAAAATATTTTTGTATTTGCAATGGGCCAAAAACCGTGTTTTATTTGGCTTTAATTTGAAAAATTGTAAAAAACTGCTATAAAAATGAACTTTGCGCAGTTATAACATACCCAATTTTAGTCAAATCTCAGTTATAGTTGCATTTGTTGGAAGATTGATGTTTTTCTTCAAAACAGTGTAAAAATATTTAAATTCGATCGAAGTCGGGTTTCTCGAATTATATTCTTAAAAATAGAGCTCAAAAATCGAAATATTCGATTATCTCAAGAACGGCCTATAGGAAAACAAAAACTAGTAAGTGTGTAAAATTTGGCCTGGCCAAACATTAAATACCCTACACTGCAGTATTTTTAAAATTTTGCTCATATGGGAGGTGCTACGCCCTCTTGTTCGAGTTCACCCAGTTTTTGTTCAGAGCTTGCATTTATAGGTTTAAATGTCTGAGTGAAAAATGTTTTCTGCATAGTGTTTTGAAGCTTTTGCTTATATAGGAGGTGCCACGCCCTCTTGTCCGAGTTCCTCTAGTTTTAGCTTGGAGCGTGCATTTATAGTCTTTAGTATTTGAGTGAAATTTGTTTGGATTATCTCAAAAAACTCTTTCCGTATGGCATTTTGAAACTTTTGCTCATATGGGAGGTGCTACGCCCCCTTGTCCGATTTCACCCAATTTTTGTTGAGAGCTTTCATTTATAGTTCTTAGTGCCTGAGTGAAATTTGGTTCGAATATCTCAAAAATCGCTTTCAGTATAGCGTTTTGAAGCTTTTGCTTATATGGGAGGTGCCACGCCCCCTTATCCGATTTCACCCAATTTTTGTTGAGAGCTTTCATTTATAGTTACGGTGACCAACCGTCCTGTATTTCCGGGGACAGTTCTGTATTTCGGCTACGTGCCCCCGGAATTTATTTGAGAAATACGGGACATACAAATGTTCTGTATTTTATTTTGTGTCCCCTATTTGTCCTGTATTTGCGCAGTTCATTTATTTATATGTATAAAATATCATTAAAAACCGTAATTGTTTAGCTAATTCATCACATATGAAGTTGCATATTTTCATATTTTTTATCAATAGCCTAAAAACCTCTTGAGAATATGCAAACTTAAACTGTGATTATATAGTTTCGCGACAGATAGAATCATTTCATAAACGGCTCTTTGACAATTAACAAATGAAATGTTAAAATCATCTGTATAACCTTTTTTTTTTTTTAAAAAATATTGTTGAGTTTAGCTTGTGTTTGCCAGGATCAAATGCTTCCACGGAAATAATTTTCTCCATTATGAATTCACACAAAAAAAAAAAAACAACATAATATTAATGAAAAATTCATAGAATTTGAGCCGAGATCAACATTCATTGACTATATGAATCATTTCATAAAATTTAAGAACGAAATTCATAAATTTTTTTATTTTTTGAAACATAAAATAAAAATTTATAAATTTATCAATGAATTTTTTCATTAATTTTATGTTCTATTTTTTGTGTGTATAATGTAGACACAGCTTCGAGCAGCACCATACGCAGAAATTGCTGCTCTGGAAGGAGTTTTTCATATACTTAGATTAATTTCATTACATTTTATTCAATTCATATATAATTTATATGGGAAAAAGATCTTCCTGGGGGGTTGAAGCTCCAAAACCACGTGTGCACAATCCGGCTTACAGTAAAGACACTTAAAATTTTTTTAAAAACAAAATGTAATTATCATTTAAACTTTCTCGAGCTCAAAGAATATTTGAGGTCACACGGAGACATTTTGAAAATAATTTCTTTTGCCAAAAAATACTAAGAGCCGTTTTAACAATATCTGTGTAAAATTTAACTTGTGGATTGATATAAATTTTATATAAAATTTAATATCTAAGTGCCAGTTAAGGTGAAAGTCAATTTAAATGTAATACAAGTTAAAGAAATAAATGTTTTTATTAACGAGCAATAAATAAAGTTTAAATTTTAAATTTACGAAGAAAATTGTACAGTTAAGGTCCTCGTACGTAGGTATACTTTTACGCTTTGAAAGAGGTTACATTAAGAGGGGAAATCCTTTTTTTATTGCTCATCAGTCTTTGTTTGCCCCAATATTTATCTGTCCCCGATTTGTCCCCGATTTTCTCCCGACTGTCCCCGATTGTCCCCGTTTTTTTTTCGCATAAATATCGTTTTGTCCCCGATTTTGCTCACACAGACATGGTCACCGTATTTATAGTTCTTAGTGTCTGAGTTAAATTTGGTTCGAATATCTCAAAAATCGCTTTCAGTATAGCGTTTTGAAGCTTTTGCTTATATGGGAGGTGCCACGCCCTTTTGTCCGAGTTCGCTCAGTTTTTTCTCAGAGCTTGCGCTTACAATTTCTAGTATTTATGTGTATTTTGGTTGCATTGTCGTGAAAAATACTCCTAAAATTGCATTTTGAATATATTTTTTGTATGGGCGGTAGGCGTGTCTGTTAACCGATTTTGCTCATTTTCAATCCCCCGAGCTATCTTTGATGACGGAGGCAGGGTACCAAATTTCATTGAATTATCTTGCTTAGTTTTCCCAAAAAGTGTATTTCCACACACATCACCCAGCCAGCCAGCCAGCCAGCCAGCCAGCCAGCCAGCCAGCCAGCCAGCCAGCCAGCCAGCCAGCCAGACAGACGGACATAGCTATATCGACTCAAGAGGTGACGCTGATCAAGAATATATATACTTTTCTATACCTGCCACGCCTCCTTCTCTGCGTTACAAACGGAAGGACAAAGTGATATACCCTGGGTGTAGGGTATAAAAATCGATTTTCGGACTCAGCAACTCTCTCAAGTTAGTTTAAACTAGTAAGGGTGTAACTTTTAGCCTGGCCAAAAAATAAATACCGTACACTGCAATATTTTGAAAATTTTGCTTATATGGGAGGTGCCACGCCCTCTTGTCCGAGTTCACCCAGTTTTTGCGCAGAGCTTGCATTTATATTTCTTAGTGTCTGAGGGAAATTTGGTTGAATTATCTCAAAAAACGTTTTCAGTATAGAGTTTTGAAACTTTTGCTTATATAGGAGGTACCACGCCCTCTTGTCCGAGTTCGTCTAGTTTTAGTTTAGAGCGTGCATTTATAGTTTTCTGTATTTGAGTGAAGTTTAGTTGGATTATCTCAAAAAACGCTTTCAGTATAGCATTTTGAAGCTTTTGCTTATATGGGAGGAGCCACGCCCCCATGTCTGATTTCACTCAATTTTTGTTGAGAGCTTTCATTTATTATTTTGAGTGTCTGAGTCAAATTTGGTTCGATTATCTCAAAAAACGCTTTAAGTATAGCGTTTCGAAGCTTTTGCTTATATGGGAGGTGCCACGCCCTCTCCTCCGAATTCGCTCAGTTTTTTCTCAGAGCTTGCGCTTTTGATTCGTAGTATTTGTGTGCATTTTGGTTGCATTGTCGTAAAAACTACTCCTAAAGTTGCATTTTGAATATACTTTTTGTATGGGCGGTAGGCGTGTCCGCTAACCGATTTTGCTCATTTTCAATCCCCCTAGCTGTCTTTGACGGCGAAGGTAGTGTTGCGAATTTCATTGAATTATCTTGCTTAGTTTTCCCAAAAAATGTATTTCCACACACAGCCGTTACCCAGCCAGCCAGCCAGCCACCCAGCCACCCAGCCAGCCAGCCACGCCAGACAGACGGACATGGCTATATCGACTCAGGAGATGACGCTGATCAAGAATATATATACTTTTCAATATCTGCCACGCCTCCTTCTCTGCGTTACAAACGGAAGGACAAAGTGAATATACCCTAGGTGTAGGGTATAAAAATATGATTTGCAATATGTTACAAACAAAATTTAAGTATTTGCAATGCAGTGCATTCAGTCCTTTATAGTTTATGGCCCATAATATATGGTCGATGATTTGTTTTTTATGGGCGGGCTATGGTTCATAATGAGAATATGATATATGATTTGTCCTTTATGGTCCATGGTCCAAATATGATCTGTCTTTTATGGTCTATTGTAGATAATACATGCTCTATGATATGCTCTTTATGGTATATTGTCCCTAATATATGATCTTAGTTTTATCCTTTATAGTTTATGGTCCATAACGTACGGACAATAATCTGTTCTTTATGGTCTTTATTCCATACTCTAAAGTCTATGATACTTCCTCTATGGTATCTGGTCTATAATATATGATCTTTGATCTGTTCTGGTCCATGATCTGTCCTTTATAGTCTATAGGCTATAGTCTATGGTCAATTGCATATGACCTCTGGTTCATAATCTTCGGCCTATGATCTGTGCTTTGTGATCTGTGGTACATAAACTAAAATTGTTGTAGAATAAAACAAAATACATCACTCATTATACGTACAATATGCAACTGAATTAAATCCGGGACATTTCCAGGATGTTTTTGAATCCGGGACGAAAGGCCAAAATCTAGGACTGTCCTGCACAATCCCGGACTGTTGAACACCCAGTGTTGGACATATAAAAATTAAAGATTCGGAATTTTTACCCAGCTTTCTTTAAATTTTTTATACAATTGCTTAAAGAAATTATATCATTTATTATAAAAATCGTTAAGCTGCTTCCTAGTTTTTCCCTACCTGACTCACAAAAAAACCTGAATCTATTGTTTGCACGCAATTTACAGCTTGTTTCTGATAATTTTTATATATTTTTTCTTTCCGTGTACTAGTATGCGATCTTTGTGCCTCATAATTGCGGTGTATTGTAATTTTACAAAAGTTCTTCAGATCTACCTACAGTACAGTCGCGCTTATCCGGATACACGCTAATCCGGACTTTCCAGTTATCCGGACATCTCTACACTTCGGTCGATTTTTAAATTTTACCTCCATTATTCGGACAGAAACAACTTGCAGTTTATTTTGGTTATACTTTTGATTTTTTAAATTTATGTCGTTGAATTTAGTGTTTTTTTAACTCAATTAAATTGAGATATATTCAGTGTTATTATTTGGGTCTATGACTTTAGTTTCATCCTATTGATGAAATTTATATGCTTGATTTTTTCCACTCCAACCATGCTTTCATAATCGGAATTATTTCGCTTTTCTCATGTGCTATAAGCAGCTTAGTAGAGAATGAGGACAAAATAAAAGAAAAATATTAGTTTTCTTACTTTGATTCCAAATTGTTTTGCTGCTCCTTTGCTTTTACGATATGTCGTTGTCGTATTCCTTTCCTTCCTAACACATAGTAATTTGGCCAACTGCTGGTCCTGCTGTTAGTTTTTTGCTGCTGCCCAAATAACCTACGTCCATAATGGAGTTCATTGGATTTATAGTTCCAAGAGAATCAAGTCAAATCGTTTTGAAAATTGTGTACGTGCTATATAGCAGCTGCCGCTGTGATATTGTTGCTGTTGTATGTTGTATTGTTGATAGTCCTATATCCGTAAATGTGGCCATGAATATTCCAATACTGTTACATATTGTATAAAGTTTTTCTGCTCCTTTCCTTTTGTCATTATTTCTTTAATATTTTGCTAGGACGGCATATTTCTGTATCATTTTTCTTCGATTTTGTTTCATTTGTTTGTTTTCTGGTCAGTCGTCATTTTCTACACTTTTTTTTTGTCTTGTCAGAAAAGCATTTTTTCCATTTATTTTTTGGTTTTTTTCTCATAACTTTCTTCGTATTGCTTTTTCTGACGTTATTTTATTATGATTTTTCAATGCATAAAAAATGCAAAACTAAATATTTATATGCACACCCATACACACATATACGAGTAATAAATATGTATGTGCATATTTTCATTTGTGTTTTCTTTTATAGCTTAGGGATTTTTTCTTCTTTATTTATATTCCTTTTTTTGATATTTCATTCTGAGAAATCTTTTCATTATTTTTACTCGTATTAATATATTGTCATTTTTATTCATTTGTCATTTGCATATAAATGCATATATTAGACTTACATTGATTAATATAAGTTTCTAAATCCCTGGAAATTGTTATTGAAACTCAATTTGATGTGAAATGTTATATCAAAATGGTGATCCAAAGAAACTGTCTCAACAAAAATGTTTCCAATTTGCAATTAACCTCGTGTCGCGCTTACAACTCAGAGGTCACGGATTCGACTCACTGTTCGGACATGGTTAATATCCATTTCCCAATTTTATTTTTTTTTTCTTTCAATTTTCCAGCTTGGTATGAAAGTACGGTATTTGGGCAAACCTTGATTATTAATTGCATAGTGTTTAATTGTTCAAAAACGAAGACCAAATTTTTTCACAGAAGTGAAAATATAAATAGTCTGAATTAAAACTGTTGCTACTATTGTGATGGTTTTGAGTATACATGTATTTACAAATATTTGTTCTACTTCCTCGAATACTACTCCAACACCACGAAAGGAATACCTTTAATTAACTTAATCTATTCCGTCTGAGTTTGGCATTGAAACGGCTGCCAAATATATGTGTTTTGTTTCATGGCAAGCAAACTAAGTATGCAAATAGTACAAACTTTAGCATTAACTCACACTTGTACATATCTGTGCTTATATAGATACATACATAATCAAATACTGTAGACCGATGTAATGAGTTGAATTGATAAAATAAAGTAAAACTCCTAAGATTGCAGTTTTCGTTTTTCGATATTTTATATATTTCTTGTTAATTCAATCATTTATTCATTTTTTCATTTATTCATCAATTCATTTATTCATTTATTCATTTATTCATTTATTCATTTATTCATTTATTCATTTATTCATTTATTCATTTATTCATTTATTCATTTATTCATTTATTCATTTATTCATTTATTCATTTATTCATTTATTCATTTATTCATTTATTCATTTATTCATTTATTCATTTATTCATTTATTCATTTATTCATTTATTCATTTATTCATTTATTCATTTATTCATTTATTCATTTATTCATTTATTCATTTATTCATTTATTCATTTATTTATTTATTCATTTATTCATTTATTCATTTATTCATTTATTCATTTATTCATTTATTCATTTATTCATTTATTCATTTATTCATTTATTCATTTATTCATTTATTCATTTATTCATTTATTCATTTATTCATTTATTCATTTATTCATTTATTCATTTATTCATTTATTCATTTATTCATTTATTCATTTATTCATTTATTCATTTATTCATTTATTCATTTATTCATTTATTCATTTATTCATTTATTCATTTATTCATTTATTCATTTATTCATTTATTCATTTATTCATTTATTCATTTATTCATTTATTCATTTATTCATTTATTCATTTATTCATTTATTCATTTATTCATTTATTCATTTATTCATTTATTCATTTCTTCATTTATTTATTTATTCATTTATTCATTTATTCATTTATTCATTTATTCATTTATTCATTTATTCATTTATTCATTTATTCATTTATTCATTTATTCATTTATTCATTTATTCATTTATTCATTTATTCATTTATTCATTTATTCATTTATTCATTTATTCATTTATTCATTTATTCATTTATTCATTTATTCATTTATTCATTTATTCATTTATTCATTTATTCATTTATTCATTTATTCATTTATTCATTTATTCATTTACTCATTTATTCATTTATTCATTTATTCATTTATTCATTTATTCATTTATTCATTTATTCATTTATTCATTTATTCATTTATTCATTTATTCATTTATTCATTTATTCATTTATTCATTTATTCATTTATTCATTTATTCATTTATTCATTTATTCATTTATTCATTTATTCATTTATTCATTTATTCATTTATTCATTTATTCATTTATTCATTTATTCATTTATTCATTTATTCATTTATTCATTTATTCATTTATTCATTTATTCATTTATTCATTTATTCATTTATTCATTTATTCATTTATTCATTTATTCATTTATTCATTTATTCATTTATTCATTTATTCATTTATTCATTTATTCATTTATTCATTTATTCATTTATTCATTTATTCATTTATTCATTTATTCATTTATTCATTTATTCATTTATTCATTTATTCATTTATTCATTTATTCATTTATTCATTTATTCATTTATTCATTTATTCATTTATTCATTTATTCATTTATTCATTTATTCATTTATTCATTTATTCATTTATTCATTTATTCATTTATTCATTTATTCATTTATTCATTTATTCATTTATTCATTTATTCATTTATTCATTTATTCATTTATTCATTTATTCATTTATTCATTTATTCATTTATTCATTTATTCATTTATTCATTTATTTATTCATTTATTCATTTAATCATTTATTCATTTATTTATTTATTCATTTATTCATTTATTCATTTATTCATTTATTCATTTATTCATTTATTCATTTATTCATTTATTCATTTATTCATTTATTCATTTATTCATTTATTCATTTATTCATTTATTCATTTATTCATTTATTCATTTATTCATTTATTCATTTATTCATTTATTCATTTATTCATTTATTCATTTATTCATTTATTCATTTATTCATTTATTCATTTATTCATTTATTCATTTATTCATTTATTCATTTATTCATTTATTCATTTATTCATTTATTCATTTATTCATTTATTCATTTATTCATTTATTCATTTATTCATTTATTCATTTATTCATTTATTCATTTATTCATTTATTCATTTATTCATTTATTCATTTATTCATTTATTCATTTATTCATTTATTCATTTATTCATTTATTCATTTATTCATTTATTCATTTATTCATTTATTAATTTATTAATTTATTCATTTATTCATTTATTCATTTATTCATTTATTCATTTATTCATTTATTCATTTATTCATTTATTCATTTATTCATTTATTCATTTATTCATTTATTCATTTATTCACTTATTCACTTATTCACTTATTCATTTATTCATTTATTCATTTATTCATTTATTCATTTATTCATTTATTCATTTATTCATTTATTCATTTATTCATTTATTCATTTATTCATTTATTCATTTATTCATTTATTCATTTATTCATTTATTCATTTATTCATTTATTCATTTATTCATTTATTCATTTATTCATTTATTCATTTATTCATTTATTCATTTATTCATTTATTCATTTATTCATTTATTCATTTATTCATTTATTCATTTATTCATTTATTCATTTATTCATTTATTCATTTATTCATTTATTCATTTATTCATTTATTCATTTATTCATTTATTAATTTATTCATTTATTCATTTATTCACTTATTCACTTATTCATTTATTCATTTATTCATTTATTCATTTATTCATTTATTCATTTATTCATTTATTCATTTATTCATTTATTCATTTATTCATTTATTCATTTATTCATTTATTCATTTATTCATTTATTCATTTATTCATTTATTCATTTATTCATTTATTCATTTATTCATTTATTCATTTATTCATTTATTCATTTATTCATTTATTCATTTATTCATTTATTCATTTATTCATTTATTCATTTATTCATTTATTCATTTATTCATTTATTCATTTATTCATTTATTCATCTATTCATCTATTCATTTATTCATTTATTCATTTATTCATTTATTCATTTATTCATTTATTCATTTATTCATTTATTCATTTATTCATTTATTCATTTATTCATTTATTCATTTATTCATTTATTCATTTATTCATTTATTCATTTATTCATTTATTCATTTATTCATTTATTCATTTATTCATTTATTCATTTATTCATTTATTCATTTATTCATTTATTCATTTATTCATTTATTCATTTATTCATTTATTCATTTATTCATTTATTCATTTATTCATTTATTCATTTATTCATTTATTCATTTATTCATTTATTCATTTATTCATTTATTCATTTATTCATTTATTCATTTATTCATTTATTCATTTATTCATTTATTCATTTATTCATTTATTCATTTATTCATTTATTCATTTATTCATTTATTCATTTATTCATTTATTCATTTATTCATTTATTCATTTATTCATTTATTCATTTATTCATTTATTCATTTATTCATTTATTCATTTATTCATTTATTCATTTATTCATTTATTCATTTATTCATTTATTCATTTATTCATTTATTCATTTATTCATTTATTCATTTATTCATTTATTCATTTATTCATTTATTCATTTATTCATTTATTCATTTATTCATTTATTCATTTATTCATTTATTCATTTATTCATTTATTCATTTATTCATTTATTCATTTATTCATTTATTCATTTATTCATTTATTCATTTATTCATTTATTCATTTATTCATTTATTCATTTATTCATTTATTCATTTATTCATTTATTCATTTATTCATTCGTTTTTAACGCATATTCTTTAGTTATAAGCATGACCCCACGTGAAATTTTTCATAGAATATTTTTGTAGAATACTCTAACGAATTATGAGTCAAACTTTGGAAAAATTGGTCAAAACGGACCCATAAAAACAGATACGATGGGTTATTATGCCAAAAATAAGTTCCTTGTGTAATTTTATTGCGACCTTCGGAAAAATTAAATTTTTCCAAGATATAGTTTTAGAATTTTTTAGTTTACAAAATCACGGCTTAATACGGTTCCTATATATTTTATTACGATCTCAAAAATGCTCGGAATAATATCTCCAACTTAATTTCAACCATAAGTTGTATTTTTAGCTAAAAACCCTCAAAAGTAAGGTATTTTGTACTGCTGCTTTGCTGCTTTACCACCCAGAAATCTGTTGTGTTTTGCTAATGTATTAGTATGTCAATACAAATACAATTCCACACACATAAGTACATACGCAGAAGTGTTTGTCCGACCGTGTGTGTTTACTTGGCCAAACAAAAAGAAGAGCGCAATTTATTTGTTCTGCATAGACTTTACTAGACTGACAACAAACAACCACGTATACCCATTTGCATCTACCGTTCAAGTGACCACTACCACATAGAGCCATTTATTCTGTCAGCATTTTTTAGATCCCCTCCCGTTTTAATGCATAGGTTCTTGAATATTCGAAATTAAGTTCTTGAATTAATTAAATTATCTTTGTTGCTGTTGTTGTTTTTTGTTTACTTTTGTATTTGTGCTACACGTACACACTTACGTTGACTTCATGATATGGTGCCTGAATTTGATAAAAGTAAACTGATATTTAAATGAAAAACTTTTAAAGTGTTGCTACTCAAATTCGTGATACGATTTAACTAAATTTTACTTAAAAAAAATAAACGAAAAAATTATATGGCTTTTCCTTGCCGTTCTACGCTAGTTATCAATTTAAATTATCAAATACTATTTGGAAGCAGTTTTCTGGAAAAAGATTGATTTTTTCGTCAAATGTTCTAAATTTCTGATTTCTTTTTAAAGGTAACTGAATACTGCATTCTCTGAAAATCATCGATTTTCAATTTTATTCGTTAGATAGTAAGACATTCTTAGATGTACAAAACATTAAATTAAGATGCTTATGTGGTTTGTACATCAAATCTTTAAACTTTTGAAGTGAAAAAGTCAGAGGAAGTTCCTCAAATTTAAGAAGAAAAACACCATTTGTTGCTGATTAGAATCAATTTGAGTTTACGTATGCATGTGCTTCTGTAATTATGTTTTCTATTTGTATTACTTAGTGCATGTACATACATATGTATGGTTCGGTGTTAAGCTTTAATAGTTTAATACATCAATCTTCCATTTATTGCCGCCATCAAAATGAGCTGTACATGATGGTGTGTGTGGTCAGGCAACAATTTACGCCATGTAAGTAAAATCAACCAGAGGCGATGGTCTCACACCAATATCTCTATAAAACAGCAGATTTTACTTTCGAATGTGGCTTGCAATGCGAAAAGCAATAACGAAATGATGATACACACATTAGGCAAATATAAAAGGAAGGAAAGCAGAAAAAATGTAAATTCACACGTACCGAAAAACAACATGGACTACTTCCGTTTCCGTTTGGCTTATAAATTGCGGCTAATGCAGGACATGTTGTTGTTTTCCATACGCAAAATATAAAATAAATAAAGGGGATACCATGCACAGGATTAGCAAATAGCTTATAAATTAAAAATGTATACGTCACTAAAATAGTAAAGCATTCCAGCAATTAATGTAGCCGATCCTCATTCAAATCTGGAAAACAAAATGTATATCCGCACAGAAGAAAAAAAATAGTTTTTATTACCTTGTTTCTTGTAAATTTTACTAGAATTTTATGTCAAAATGGTGACAACTCTCTAAATAAGTAAAATAGCCTAAAATTAAATACCCTACACTGCAATATTATGAAAATTTTGCTTTTATGGGAGGTGCCACAACCTCTTGTCCGAGTTCACCTAGTTTTTGCTCAGAGCTTGCATTTATAGTTTTTAGTGTTTTAGTGAAATTTGGTTGCACATATTATCTCAAAAAACGTTTTCAGTATAGCGTTTTGAAGCTTTTGCTTACAAAAGAGGTGCCACGCCCTCTTCGTAGAGTTCGTCTAGTTCTAGCTTAGTATTTGAGTGAAATTTGGTTGGACTATCTCAAAAAACTCTTTCAGTATAGCATTATGAAACTTTTGTTTATATGGGAGGTGCCACGCCCCTTGTCTGATTTCAATTTTTGTTGAGAGCTTTCATTTATAATTCTTAGTGTCTGAGTCAAATTTGGTTCGAATATCTCAAAAAACGCTTTCAGTATAGCGTTTTGAAGCTTTTGCTTATATAGGATGCCACGCCCTCTTGTCCGAATTCACTCAGTTTTTTCTAAGAGCTTGCGCTTACAGTACGTAGTATTTATGTGTATTTTGGTTGCTTCCCAACGGTAAGAAATGAAGCTGCTTCCGGAAAGAGCACAATAGAAGCACATCTCTGGTAGCATAAAAAATTTCTTTTTTTTTCTATTTATTTTTATTGCTTATGAAAGTTAATAAACCTACCAAAAGTTACAGAAAAAAAGTAATTTTTGAGAAATGGAACTTAAAATTTTGAAAAACGTATTTCATATGCTTCTAAATGTGAGCTTCCACGGAAGCGTCTTTGAAGCGTATTTCATGTGTTTCTGAAGATGTGCAACGCCGCTAGGACATGCTGTGTTAAAAAAGATTAGCAGTGAGAACAGCACTGGAAGCAGCTTCTTGCTTCCCTAGAAGAGCAACTGAAATCGTTTCAATGCGCTTCCGTTTCCCGTTTTGATGGTCGTGAAAAATACTCCTAAAATTGCATTTTGAAAATATTTTTTGTATGGGCGGCATACGTGTCCGTTGACCGATTTTGCTCATTTTCAATCCCACGAGCTATCTTTGACGCCGAATCCAGTGTACCAAATTTCATTGAATTATCTTACTTAGTTTTTCCAAAAATGTATTTCCACATACAGCCAGCCAGCCAGCCAGCCAGCCAGCCAGCCAGCCAGCCAGCCAGCCAGCCAGCCAGCCAGCCAGCCAGCCAGCCAGCCAGCCAGCCAGCCAGCCAGCCAGCCAGCCAGCCAGACAAACGGACATGGCTATATCTATTCAGGAAGTGACACTGATCAAGAATATATACACTTTTCTATGTCTGCCGCGCCTCCTTCTCTGTGTTACAAACGGAAGGACAAAGTGAATATACCCTGGGTGTAGGGTATAAAAAGAATTAAATTTTTTCCATTTTTAAGATCTTTTTTCAATTTTTAAAATGGTTTCGGGGCCATCAATTGAAACAAGATTTACACGGTGCTTACTTAATTCATAACGAAACTTTTAATGTTCGGCTTACGAAATTCTGAATAATTTTAATTGTGACCATACAAATCTGAACCACTCTAGTAAAATACTTATACATACATATATTGCTCTTCAGGATCAAAACTATAGAAACATAGCTCAACAATATTAAACGTCCTTATGCCACAGCCCCTTAATCAGTAAAGGGCAAACTAACGAGCAAACAGTGCGCGCATTCGCCTTGGTTTGGAAAAATAATTGTTCATCATTAATCACTGCAACCTGGCCAAACCTTCTGTCACACCTGCCAACCAAGCAAATCATGCTGACAGACATTCACGAGTGGAAGAAATGTGTTACTCTACGTTTTGTGCAAAATGTAAAAACAAAATGGGACATACCAATATCACGTCGACATCTAACGAATCGTATAAAACATTATTTTTTGTATGTTCATAAAAAAAGAATTTGATGAAAAATCCTGTAGACAAAAAAAAAAAAAAACCTTGATTTGTTAAAAACCAAAGTGATCAAAGCTTACGTTCAATTATTGTAATGTGATAGATAAATGAATTGTAACGAGTATAACGTCGAATTATTCGAGGATTTTGCACCATTCAAAGTATTCGCACCTTTAGTATATTTCAAACTATTCCCATAGTTCGAATCATTGAAATTATTGGAACCATTCCAATTATTCGAACCATTTAAATTATTCGTACCATTCAAATTATTCGTACCATTCTAATTATTTAAATTTTTTCAATCATTCGAACTATTCGTTTTGTTCTAACTATTTCAATTATTCGAACCACTCCAATCATTCGAACCACTCCAATTATTCGAAGCATTTGTATTGTTCGAACTTTTGCAATAATTCGAACCATTCGTATTATTCGAACCATTCCAATTATTCGAACCATTCGTATTGTTAAAACTATTTCAATTATTCGAACCGTTCGTATTTTTCAAACTATTTCAATTATTCGAACCACTCCAATTATTCGAAGTATTTGTATTATTCGAACTATTGCAACAATTCGAACCATTCGCATTATTCAACCATTAGTATTATTTGAACCATTCGTATTATTCGAACCATTCGTATTGTTCAAACTATTTCAATTATTCGAACCACTCCAATTATTCGAAGCATTTGTATTATTCGAACTATTGCAATAATTGGAACATTCCCATTATTCAAACCATTAGTATTATTCGAACCATTCGTTTAATTCGAACCATTAGTTTTATTCGAATCATTCCAATTATTCGAACCAAACGTATTATTGATTCAATTGAAATTATTCATACCATTTCAATTATTTAAACCATTAATACGAGCATTATTCAAACTATTGAAACATTTAATTTATTAATACTATTTCAATTATGCGAACAATTAGTACTATTTGATCCATTTTAAATATTGGAACCGTTCCAATTATTCGTACCAGTCCAATTATTCGAACTATTCATATTATTCGAACCATTCAAATTAAACAAATCTATCATTTTGTTACCATTACTTTGTTTCGAATTACTTAAACCATTTGTATTTTATTATTTATATTAAATTTGTTCGGTATATTCGAAATAATCGAACCAACTTTATTATTCGAACCGTTCGAATTACGTCAAATCATTTGAGGTATCTGTAATATTGGAGATATTCAAACCATTCAAATTATTCGAATAATTCTCACTCGCCACATATTTTCGAATTAAATATGTAACTCTTCAATCATAATACGCGTGTATGTAGTATGTTAGCATTTTGCTTTAATATTCACTCAGGCCTAACGAAAATAAATATTTTGAGGAAAATATATTGAAAATGTTTTTTTATTTTTTTTCTTATGAATTCAATACTTTGTCTTTTATTAACTTTATCTGGAAATTTTATTTTGCCCATTGAATTGGCAAATAAAATGCGGTCATTTTCATATGCTGAGAAATCGAGCGAAAAAGGCAAAGATAGCAAAAAGTAGTGAACATTTATTGGCAGTGCCTTGGCTATTTAGCCTGGCAATACTCATGTATCAAAAGATTTTCACACATACAGTTGGTTTGAGTAGCGGTCACTTACATATGTGGGTGAATGCTTTTGAAAATTTGGGCACAAATGAAATGCTTTACAGTGTTTTCAATGTTTGATTTGGTATAAATTACACGAAGAATAAAGGATATGTCTTTCATTTTATTTTTTTCGATTTTCAATTTAATAGTGCCATTGTTTTTAAACTATAATTGTGTCCAATGACCGCAACGCTTTAGTGGTTAAATTCAAATGAATCCTTTTTGTAGCCTGTCGCCTTTTTGTGATTTCATTTATTCCCAATTTAGAAGCGAAAAAATCAACGAAAATAATTTATGTGATGCCCAAAAAGCTGATTTGTGATATATCTACAATGTATGTGAAGATTTTTGAATCATATTTTTTTTTATTTTAAATAGGTCGAAACTTTTATTTTGCCTAGAAAAGCGAAAAGTGTTAAAAAGAAAAAAGAAATTTGCCCATAAAAGTATGCCAACAAAAAACCGAAAATAC
This sequence comes from Calliopum simillimum, assembly GCA_951812925.1. Classification (NCBI taxonomy): domain Eukaryota; kingdom Metazoa; phylum Arthropoda; class Insecta; order Diptera; family Lauxaniidae; genus Calliopum; species Calliopum simillimum. The sequence continues at coordinate 39,867,618 of OX638368.1, forward strand.
CAGTGCCAAAAATGTGTTAAAAAAGGAATTAAAGCAATTTTTTTTTCCGTTTTGGCAAGCACTGGCAGGCAGTCAGCAGAAAAATCACATTAAAAGATGAACAATAAAAGAAAACGTTTTTTTCTTTCACTCCAGGCTTATTTGCCTTCTGGCTCACGCTCACACATAGGGGCAACCAGCATTTAATGCGATATAATCGAATCATATTCATTTCACTTATTCGCTTAATCGCCACCGCATTCTCGCTGACATGTGAAATAAAACTTGCCTAGTTATCCTGTTTTTATACCCTACACCCAAGGTATATTCACTTTGTCCTTCCGTTTGTAATGCAAAGAAGAAGACGTGGCAGATATGGAAAAGTATATATAGTCTTGATCAGCGTCACTTCCTGAGTCGTATAGCCATGTCCATTTGGCAGGCAGGCTGTCTATATGTGGAAATATTTTTGACGAGAAAACTAAGCAAGATAATTCGATGAATTTTGGCACAATGGGCTTGCCGTAAAAGTTAGCTCGACGGATTAAAAATGAGCAAAATCGGTCAACGGACACGCCTACCGCCTATACAAAAAATATATTCAAAATGCAATAATAAAAGCAATATTTGCAATAACTGAAGAAAAATACACATAAATACTAGGGATAGTAAGAATAAGCTCTGGGCAAAAACTAGGCGAATTCGGACTAGAGGGCGTGGCACCTCCCATGTAAACGAAAGTTTCAAATTGTTATACTGAAAGCGTTTTTTGCGATAATCCAACCAAATTGCACTTAAACACTCAGATCAATAAACGCAAGTTCTGAGCAAAAACAAAGCGAACTCGGACAAGAGGGCGTGGCACTTCCCATACAAAGAAAAGTTTCAAAATGCTGTAAAGAAAGTGTTTTTTGAGATAATCCAACCAAATTTCACTCAGACACTAAGGAATGTAAACAGAAGCTCTGAGCAAGAACTACTGAAAACGTTTCCCAAGATAATGAAACCTAATTTCGCACAGATGCTTGGAATAGTTAGTGCAATTTCTGAGCGAAAACTAAGTGAATTTAGTCAAGAGGGCGTGGCACCTCCTATATAAGTAATGGCTATACTTGAAAAGCAGTGTAGGATATTTAATTTTTGGCCAGGCCGAAGATACTACCCTAACTAGTTTTGTTTTGCTCTTAGCTTTTGTTTATAGCAGTAGGAAATTCCATGTGCAAGGAATGTGCTGTTTCTACTTTGTTGATACGCAAACTTTGAGTTGTGTTGCTTTTACAGAGTTGGCAAATTTTGAGTTACGTTGATTTTACAGAGTAGGCGGATTTTAAGTTATGTTAGTCGACAAATGCTGTTTTGTTGCTTTTACAGAGCAGACAGATTTTAAGGTATGATGCTTTTACAGAGCAAGTAGATTTTGAGTTGTAGATTTAGCAGAATTTAAGTTTTGTTGCTTTTACAGAGTAGGCAGATTTTGAGTTGTGTTGCTTTTACAAAGTAGACAGATTTTATGTTACATTACTTTTATAGAGTAGACTGATTTAATGTTATTTTGCTTTTATAGAGTAGGAGAAATTTGAGTAATGTTGCTTTTACAGAGTAGACCGATTATGAGTGAAGCTACTCTGACAGAGTTGGAAGATTTTGAGTTTAGTTGCTTTTACAGAGTAGGAAACATGTTGTTTTTATCTAAGCAAATTTTGAGTAATGTTTCTTAAGCTTTTAGCTATTGGTACGTGCGCTGCAATAAAATTTGAGTCACTCCGAACATGATGTAAGCCATCATACGAAAGTCCTTAATTCGGTTACCGGACATAATCCCAACGGACATAATCCCCATTTCGTAAATGGGGATTATGTCCGAAAATTTTTCGGTCATAATCCCCATTTTGGCCATGGGGGTTATGTCCGCAAATTTTTCAGACATAATCCCAATGGGGGTTATGTCCGAAAAATTTAATTAAGATTGAACAAAATTTTTGCAATAATCCATTTAAAAAATTTATATAGTGTTGGATGTTATGGACTGATCCGCGGCCGAAGGCCGCCGCGAAGCCGGTGTTGGATTTTTGGGAGTTTTAAATCCTGAGCTGCGGCCGCAGGCCGCCCACTTACCCCTACTCTTATGAAAAATTACTGTGGCTAGCAAACTAGGTGTTGGATATATTAAAGACTGATTCGCGGCCGTTATGGGGAATATGTCCGTTTTTTCCTGGGGATTATGTCCGAAACACTTGCGGACATAATCCCCATTAAAAAAATGGGGATTATGTCCGAATTACTTGCGGACATAATCCCCATATCGTGAATGGGGATTATGTCCGTGGGGATTATGTCACGGCACCCCTTAATTCTACACTTCTCCAAACACTTTTTTGTAGAAAATCACATTTTTGGTTATTTACTGGCATTCTTTTCATTTGATTTCATTCGTGCTTTGTTATGGATATCTCAATAGGAAAACCAGGATTAGTAGGAAGCACAAGAAGCATTAGAAGAGCAAAAGCTTTTTAAGATATAAATCGTTAAACACGACATTTCAACATTTCACTACACTCTTGGCGTCAACTGTTGCAAGGATTACAGTTAAATGCGCACACATAGAAATAAAAAAGGATAAAGATAAGAGCGTAACAAGTGCAAAATAAAAAATAGCAAAGAGAAATAAAAAAAAAGTTCGTAATAAGTAGAAGAACAATAAAAAAATACAACCGATAACAGGGATGCCACATAAAGCACAATTATGTAGATACGATTGAAGACTACGACGCTTTTGAGGTTAAAAGTTCGCAGGATATTGGTGGCATTGAAGCATAAAACAATAAAATACAGAAATAACAATGTGAAAAACAGTTAAATTTTATTTCATAGCTATAAAAAAATTGAAATTTAGAAATAATTTACTGATTATTTTTTTAATGAAAATTCAGAATTAAGAGTTTGCTGCTCGTTAACATCACTAGACACAGATACTCCTCTCAAAGGACTTTAATATTCTTACCAAAAAACAATATAATAGACGAAACTGTTTATATGTTTAAAGTTATTGTCACTATTGTTATTATTACCTCGCGGTGTTCCATAAATATGGTTCAACCCTCAATTTAACAATCGAACTTTTAACCCTTCGCATTGCGGTACCCCTTATAGTGACATGTTGCTTCATCCTCGCGTCATAGTAATGCAGTGCAGCTTATGAGTGGGAACATAAAAATTTTCCAGCATTTAATATTGAGGAGAGACAAACGAATCGACCTCAACTGAATCTTCTGGAATTCCAAGACTTGAATCTATTTCTAAGATTATTTTTTTTTTTGCTGAACTGCATTGAACGGGAAATACTTTTTTAGAAAATAAATTCTTTAGTAACAAACTTTCCTAGTTTTTCCCTAGTTTTTCATCATTTCTCAAATTTTTTAAGGTTTTCCGACAACTCAATATTTTTTTGATTTTTTTACATTTTTTGGGAATATACGGTACTTTAACTATTTTCGTATATGAATGTGTCCAAAATGTATATCCAAAATTTTTGGGTTTTTAATAGTTTGTTGTGTTCTACAACATTTTTTCGAATTCTATCATAAATTTTTTTCGAATTTCAGATTTTTCGTTGCTTTGTACTTTGTCAACATTTTTCGAAAGTTTTCGAATTCTTAAATACTATCGAATTTTCTAACATTTTACGTCTTTATTAACATTTAACGACTTTTTACAACATTTTTCGAAAATCTACCGCTTTTTCGTTCTTTCTCTAACATTTATCGACTTTTTCAACATTTTCATTGTTTGATATTTTTCTAAAATTTATAGACTTTCAACATTTGTCAAAATAGCCACCTTTTTTTTCTGACGTTCATCGACTTTTTCTAAATTTTTGAAATTCTATCGGTTTTTCGATACTTTTTCTAGATGTATCGACTTTCAACACTGTTATAAATTTTACCCATTTTTCGACCTTTTTCATAACAATTTATGGACTTTTTCAATGTTCGAAACTCTACATATATATCGACCATTTTTTTCTAACATCAATCGACTTTCAACATTTTTCAAAATTCTACCCATATTAAGACCTTTTTTTCTAACATCAATCGACTTTCAACATTTTTCAAAATTCTACCCATATTTCGACTTATTTTCCTAACATCTTTTGGTTTTCAATGTTTTTCGAAATTCTACCCATTTTTCGATCTTTTTTCTAGCATCTATTGACTTTCAACATTTTCGAATTTCTATCCGTTTTTCGAACTTTCTCTAAAATTTAGACTTTTCAGCATTTTCGAAATTCTATCCATTTTTTTTTTACCTTTCTCTAACATTTATCGACTTTCAACATTTCTCGAAGTGCTACCAATTATACGATCTTTTTTTCAACATCTAAACGCATTTTGAAATTCTACGCATTTTTCCATCTTTTTTCTAACAAATAATGGACTTTTTCAACATTTTCGGAATACTATCCATTTTTCGATCTTTTTTCTATCATCTATCGACTTTCAATATTTTTCGAAATTTTCCCATTTTTCAAGTTTTTATCGACTCGTGTATGGTAGGAAGGATTCGACAAAAGTAACAAAAAATTTGAAAACATTTCACTTAAAGATTTAGTTTATGGGAATTTTTCTCAACGCGCAATTCGGGAAGATGGGATTAAAGTTATTTCTGGTAACCAGAATCATTATTATTATTTTTTTTTTTTTTTTTAAAATACATAAATAAAATAAATAATTTTATAAATTTTTTCTCTTTTAAGGTATGTCCAACATTGAAAATATTCTAAAACTGAAGTATATTACTTTCACAGCTAAATGGTAAATATATATAATAGAAATAAAACTTTGTCCTTAATGATTTAGTGCCGAACAAGATTTGTATGATTTTGAACTTCCTGTGGGAAATTTTCTTAGTTATAAAATTGTGAGCCAATATTTTTCTGTAGAAGTAATATTTAGGGAGACATTTGCAAAATATAAATTTTCGCGAGCTTTGATCTTCAATAACTTTTAATGCGAACATGATTTTGCAATAGATTTTTCACATCTTATTTTTCTTGTACCTTTTAATAAAGATTATTTCGTTAAAAAAAATCACTTGGCATTATTTCGCAGAAAAATCTTTGTTTTCCTATGTTAAATAAGCATCTGTAGTATTAAGTATACCTATTTTGTAATTTTCAGTGAGTAAACTGCACTAGAAATATATGCTTTTTTCGTAAAAGTTTTTTCGAATCATCCAAGCTTTACGACTTTCACTGCTGCAAGCCGTTAAAAACATTATTCCTTAACAATGGATTTCCCAAAATTGAATTATGCGGAAATAAAACATTATGACATCATGTGTTAACTTTAGAAAATGTGAAATTTTTATATTAAGTGAAACACTACTGTTATTAAAGTCATACAAGCTCCACCATCTGTCGAAAATAAAAAGAAAAACTCATGGACTAACAAGAAAATATTCTGTAAATTAAAACTAAACACTGGGTCGCAAAATATGAAAAAAAAAAGAAAATTTATCTGTTGTACTTTTGTACTTTGTGCGCAAAAAAAGTACCTACTCGTACCAATTAAATTGGAGAATTTATTGCTTTTTTGTATTTTTCTTTTTATTTCTAAAGCGCGACTGTTTTGTTATGCTTGACAAGAGCACCATCTGCGTGCAAGTAAAATAATAAAAATGTAGTACAGGAAGGGTTGCTTTTTTTCTAATGCATTGTTTGTTTTAAAGTACAAAATTTTCATTTTCAATTAAGTAAGGAGGATCCTCCTAGGATTTTGGATTTTAGACATTTTTAAAGTCTCCGGAATTTTAGTTTTTATTTAATGTCATAATTCTAGTACGAGGCGTACTACTAATGTTTCAGGAACTGGCAACACTAATGTTAATAGCTAAAATCTGGCAACACTATAATAAATTTTGACATTTTTTAGCATAAACGTACTCACAACGTTTTTATGTACAAGTGCTATTTGTTTGTTTTGTTTTGTTTTGTTTTGTGAGTTAAGAAAATCAATTTGGTCAAAAAATGGAAATTACAAGAAAAGGTTTTCGTTGGACTATTTTTCACAACTTTCGACGTGGATTATCTCAACAAAAATGTGTCGATAAACTCAGTTCTTTGTATGGCGATAAAGCAACATCTAAAACAGTATATCACTGGTAAAGTGAATTCAATCATGGTCGTAATTCGGTCGCCGTAAAAATCGATGAAGGTCGTCCCAAATTGGTTGTTGTGCCACAAAACATTGATGCAGTGCATGAACTGATTATACAAGATCGTCATGTGACATATTGCGAGATAGAGGCATCCTTGCACATTAGTTTCACTTCAATACATTCGATTTTGCTTGAACACTTAGTAATAATTTATCAATCGTTTAAATTATTCAATGTTTACATACCTTCATAAAAGATGGGGCACCCTGCATCAAAACGTTGTGAGTACGTTTATGCTAAAAAATGTCAAACTTTATTATGGTGTTGCCAGATTTTAGCTATTGACATTAGTGTTCCCAGTTCCTGAAATAAAAATAGTACCCTACGTACGTAATGTACACGATATTCCTTTAAACGCTTTAATATTAAATAGTTTAAAAATTAACTAGCTACCAACAAATCATGTGTCAAGTGGTTCTGTGGTGTGAGCTTACTGTTCTGTGTTTTTGAGTAAAAAAAAACAACATTACAAAAACAAGGCAAAATGCATAGGTAAAAAAACCAAAAAATTGTTGGTAGGTTGGTTTTCGATACGTTTCACCCATAACCATATGGGATCTTCAGTCGAATTCACCTACAAACCAAGAACTTGACCAAGCATGCTTTATTCATTTCTTTGCATAGATTGGACGAGAATCACAGCAAAAAATTCAATGCAGCATATGCAAAGTTCTAATTTTTTGTTTTTTTCCCTGTTATGCATCGCCGCTGTTTGTAAGTCGTTGATATTATACTTTTCTTGCTAGTTTTTATTTTAAATCCTGTTTGAAGACAAATCATTTGACATCATAGAATTGAGAATTGGATAAATGCAACTAAAGTTATAGCTTCTCAAAAAAAAAAACTAACCTAAAAATTTCAAAGTCCCGTATCTCCGCCATTTTTGAAAATTTTGAAAAAATATTTAGTAGTAATTTTTCTCACTATGCTTTTATTACTTATGCCAATTTTTACCCAAATCGGATTCCATGAACAAATTTCTTGATCGTTTACACATGGTTTACATCAGCTCTCAAGTACCCTCATAAAATGTATTTTCGAAATTTCAGTCTACTATAAAACTCTTAAATCTTTATTTTAGATAAAACTGGTTGTTGCAAGGTCACCATAGAATCACGCAGTTATTAATTTTCTAGAACGTCTTAGCCCATTTTATCCTGTTTTTAAGAATATTTTTGACCCGTTTTTCTAAAAAAAAAAACTGTTATAATGGGTTAATGCATTCTACAAAAATATTTTATGAAAAATTTCACTAGGGTTCACTAACAACAAGAAATGTTAAAATCTTAAGAATTTATCATAATTACCCTACGAGAACTGAAGTTATGAGTTTTTCCGAATCCTTCTCTTTTTTTCAAGCTCGAAGCAACGAAAATCCCAACATTTTTGTAATTTGACAGGTCAAGAAAACCGGTTTCGGGCAAAAGAGAAAAATACGTGTCTAGTCGAAGCGATAAAGTGGCCTATGCCAAAATATTAGCATTATAGTCGACCTAAAAGTTGATTCGTTCTCACATACAATCAGTCCTATTTGACAGCACACATCTAATAGGACATCGAATGCAAAATAAAACCTCAATTATCGTTAGACATAGTAGATTATGGTGAATTATTTCTATAACAAACATTGGCCATATGGTGGCCCTAAAATTTAAATGAAGTACCCCACTGTCGACCAGTGATTGTTGAAATTGTTGAATTCCTATTAAAAGGATATCATTTTTACAAAATGGAAAACCAAATTTACGCTCACTCTATTTATAAATTACATTTAAAATGCACAAAATACATACATAATGTTATTAAATAACAACATAAAAAAAAAAAAATAAAAAATTAAAATTTAATTCTGATTTTTCTATGCATCAACACATTTGGAGCACCATAGTGTGTCATCACAGCCGCCATCAAGATGAATGATGCTGAATTACATTTACACGTTTTCAAAAGCTTTGCCTCCTTTTTTTTATTCCTTTTGCGAGTTTTATGAATTTACATGATTCATTCATTCTTCCATCCGTTACGCTCAAACGATGAATCCTTTGCATAATTTTTCTTTCCCTAGACACGTGTTGAGATTTATACTTGTCGTTTGTAAATGCGATGCTAAAAATTTCAACACCACCAACGTTATTACCACCACTTTTGAAAAAAAGTTAACGCGCCCTCTTTATATATGTTGACGACGCGTGTCATGTTCTGCCATCTGCACTGGAGATATTAGACAAGAAATGCCGCAACGCGACAAAATAATTGTCAGCTGTGTAATTCTTAAAGATGCTGATGCAAAGAAAAATACAACTCAACTCTGATTGCTACTTCCATAGGAAAAAGAGATCACCCTTAAGTATTTCTACTCTTTTCGTAAAAAATGTGCTTGACATCGTACAAGTATCCATCTATTTGCATCTGTGTGACATATGTATGTTCTTTAGACTTTCAGCTGGAAAATGGGATGTTTGTACATATGAATAGAAGAAAATCACAAGCAGGTGGAACAACAAGATAAATTTGTATTCTATTTTGGCTAAATAGAAAAGTTCGCCAAAAATTTTATTCAAAGTTTTGCATGTTTGAAAAGTTTGAGAAAAACTTATCTGTATTGAAGTGCTAAATTTATATGCAGATTACATCAAACTCAACCGAACATCACACCCCTTTCAAGTTAGGAGAGAGAGCTTCGTTGGCAGATAAAGATGATGACAAACCAAAAAATTATCATTATCTACTTTTTGATTTACTTTCTCAAGCATATGCGAATTGGACAACCTAACCTTAAGAAAAGTTACACTTTTAGCAAAAAATTAAATAGGTTACACTTCGTTCGAAAATCTGGCAAGTTTTCTTATAAAATTTTTGATTCTTAATATCATCACTCATAATTAGACCACCTTATATTAAGTTCCGAAATAACCGAAAATACTGGGATGTGCAGCAATGGAACCCGAGATTTTCAGAATTAATAAGTTTTTAGTTAAAAAACTCAATAATTTTAAATAATTAAAACTTAAAAACAAAATTTGAAGGCTTATTGGAAGAGAAAATTATCGAAAAATATGGATAAAGAGAGATTAGAAGCTAAATTAAACTAGTAAGTTTGTAAAATTTGACCTGGCCAAACATTAAATACCCTACACTGCAGTATTTTTAAAATTTTGCTCATATGGGAGGTGCTACGCTCTCTTGTCCGAGTTCACCCAGTTTTTGTGCAGAGTTTGGATTTATAGTTTTTAGTGTCTGAGTGAAAAACGTTTTCAGTTTAGCGTTTTGAAGCTTTTGCTTATATGGGAGGTGTCACGCACTCTTCTCCGAGCTCGTATAGTTTTAGCTTATAGCGTGCATTTATAGTCTTTAGTATTTGAGTGAAGTTTGGATGGATTATCTCAAAAAACTCTTTCAGTACAGCATTTTGAAACTTTTGCTTATATGGGAGGTGCCACGCCCCTTTGTCAGATTTCACCCAATTTTTGTTGAGAGCTTTCATTTATGATTCTTAGTGTCTGAGTCGAATTCGGTTCGAATATCTAAAAAAGCGCTTTCAGAATAGCGTTTTGAAGCTTTTGCTTATGTGGGAGGTGCCACGCCCTCTTGTTCGAATTCGTTCAGTTTTTTAAGAGCTTGCGCTTACAATTTTTAGTATTTATGCGTATTTTGGTCACATTGTCGTGAAAAATACTCCTAAAATTGCATTTTGAATATATTTTTTGAATGGGCGGTAGGCGTGTCCGTTGACCGATTTCGCTCATTTTCAATCCCTCGAGCTATCTTTGACGACGGAGGCAGTGTACCAAATTGCATTGAATTATCTTGCTTAGTTTTCGCAAAAAGTGTATTTAAACACACTGCCAGCCAGCCAGACAGACGGACATGGCTATATCGACTCAGGAGGTGATCCTGATCAAGAATATATATACTTTTTTATATCTGCCACGCCTCCTTCTCTGCGTTACAAACGGAAGGACAAAGTGAATATACCCTGGGTGTAGGGTATAAAAAACATCGAAATCAAGGCAAAACAATAATGGCTTGGTGCTTTTTTGCAGCTTGTTCACGGAGAAAAAAAAAATTGTTCGTACTCCTTTTTTTCTAGTAAATTTTACTAGAATTTCCAGTGAATGTTTAAGTAAATTCAGTAATTTTTTTGACAAAAATTTAAGTGATATTTACCTTACTGTAAAGTTCAAAGAAATAAAAAAAATTACCTCACTGGGATTTGAACCGTGTGATAGATAAAAACTTATTATTGTATAACGATTACAAAATTGTTAGAACTCCACACCACTGACCTATATGATGAAGATGTATAAAGTATGTATGTTAAGCAAATTTCTCTCCAAACATAAATATTTTTACTAGAATTATAAACTAAAATTAGTTATACATTTTTCTATCTGAAAGCATAATTTACCCTACATAATTTTGTGCAATATCGGAATATTTTTTTTTTTAAATCTCGAAAATCTCGGGTTTCAGCAAAATTTCTCCATAATTGGCATCACTAGTCATAATGTTTGAATTTATGGCACATGTTCATATGAATGTTTTCATTTTTGTAAACTGTCATAAAATCCGTTAACCAATTTGAAATAACAACTTAATCATCAAAGTAACCTTCGTCAAAAAATCTCAAGCTCAAAATGGAAGTTACTTATATAAGTATGTTACATTTTTACACAGCTTTACAAATCAAAATCATTTTATGCATTCACATATACTGTGCAGAAATTAAATATAAATTTTGAGCTATTTTAAAGTATTTTTTTAGTTATTTTTGATTATTTTCAAAAAATTTAAAACATTCGCAATAGTAGGTATTCCTTTTTAAACATAATCTTTTACTATACAATTAACAAAACTGATCCGGATAAAATGTTTTTTATATAGCACAAAGTGCTAATAATCCCATCAAAAATTACGATTTGTTCCAGAAATTTGATTATTTTACTAAATTTTCATGAAAAAATAATGGTACGAAAGTAAAATACATACTTCAAAAAGTACTGATCATGTGTAAAAAATATTGAATAGAAAAGCAAAAAGTTCACATAGGAAAAAATACCAGTGAGCTATGCAGTTTTTGCCTAGAATACCCTTCAATTATTACGGTTTGACATTGTAAAAAAATTTAAATAGAACAATAAACACAAAGGTCTTAAGTTTGATACTCACGCCGTACAGTGGTCTAGAATGTTTTTCTAGCCGGTCATAAGTCTTTTCTGGTTATTTTTATAAAAAATAAACATCAGATCTTAGGTATGTGTTTATGGTCGCTGATTCTAAATCTGGAAACCATTTTTTAAAAATCAAAATGGCAGATCCAAAATGGCGGACAATTTTCTCATAAATGATTATATCACGTTAAAAAAATGGCTTAGGGGGTTTCGGAAATCGCGAACTTCAAATTTGGTATCAACTATTTTGAAATCAAAATAGCGGATCCGAAATGGAGGGATTTATTTTTATAAAATGATTACTTCACGACAAAATTGTGGCTAGGGAGACTTATGTTGCCGATGATTCAAAATTCGAGATCAATTTTTTTCAAACAAAATGGCAGATCTAAATTAGCAACGGAGGGTTTTGAGCCGATTGCGAATTTAGGATCAACATTTTACAAAAAAAGCTGGTTGATCCAAAATGTCAGACAATTTTCTTAAAAAATGATTATATCACGACCAAATTGTGGCTAGGGAGATTTTTGAGCCCGCTGATTCTAAATTTTGGATAAGATTTCTTGATCCGATCACGCCCATTTTCAATAAATAACTATATGCTAATAATAATTTCTCAGATATCAAATATTATTTTTGTTCTTGAAATATTTCGGAACTTATGGCGATTTCAAATTTTGTGCTATATGGGAGGTGAGCGTGCCCTTGACCTGATCGCGCTCATTTTCAACTTGTAGCTAGATGCTACCGATTTTGTTTTGAAATAAACTTGCAAAACGCTGGAAAATTCTTGAATTTTAATTATTTAATAATCGAAATTGGACCCTTCATAGCAAGCTTGTGAAAATCAGTTGGAACAAGCTTGTTAAAAATGTTTTTATACAATATTTTCCAAATGTTTTTATAAAATTAAATTGTTTTTTAATTTTTCTAGTAATATTTTTGTAAGTGTTAGCTAAGTTTACTAAACAACAATTTCCAAACATTTTTATATTTAATTAAAAATAAAAAATATATGTTCACTGAGGATCGAACCTATGACTTCCAAGTTATGAGTCGACAATCTAATCACCTAACCTAACGTGCCAGTTATGGTTCATATGCCTTGTGTTTTACTTAGCTCGATAAGTCATTGAAAAAGTAAAATACAAAATTTTACGAATGTTTGGAAAATGATTACTAAAACGTTTAGGAATTGTAAAAATTCTAAAAAAACAACATATTTCAAACGTTTGAAAATCGGCTATGAAAACATTTGGAAATAAACTTTTTCCAAGCGTAAGGGTTATAAAATTGTTTGTCGGGAATGACTGGGTTTTTCAACGAATTTTTACGGTTTATATTTTTCCTTGTATTGTCTTGGAAAACTCGGAATAGTGTTAAGTGATTTTTTAATAAATAATTACAATTAAATTACATTACATTGCGTTGCGAAATTAATGGAACGAATTTGACATAAGCAAATTTGAAAAGTTGTTTGCGATTCTGAATTTCTTTCCTGTATTTTCAGGGACATGTGGTTGGCTTATGGACTGCCATCACTGGAAGCAAAATGCAACATGAAAAATATTGTCATATAAGTTAACACTCATCTCCATCGCACTTATACTCGTGCATATGTTACTGGTAGAACAAACGAGGACATACATAGGTACCATATCAAATAAGTCCCGGAGGGTATTTTTTTCTGAGCTTCTAAATGAAGTGCAAAAAATTACTAACAAAAGGTTGCCGGAAGTTTTCACTCAAAGATTTCCCTCTGATTCATGTAGTTATGAAAAGTCTAAGGACAAAAAAATAAGTAAAAGTGCTAAAAATGAAAGCAAAATATAAATGTTGAGAGGAAGGCAAGTTTTAATAAATGTTATTGCCATGTATGTTGTAATTCTGTTTGCTTGTTTTTTATTTTTTTTTTTTTGTAAAACTGTGTGGTAAGGACAGAGAAAGAATTTTTTTCATTTTCTCTAATAACTCAGAAAAATATAAAAAAGACCACACATTATTTCATAGGGTAAAGTAATCAAAGCGTACACATTTTTTAAAGGGGGCAAGCTAATGTCGCACTGTATATGTGTGAGGTTTTGTATATGTGCAAAGGGCACAGAGAAAACCATAATTTATTGAAAATCACGAACATTTTTGTATACTTTTTGAAATTTCGAATTTTTTACCAAGGAACTTGTTTGAATTTTTCAGAATTTTAAGAACTGTTATGTGGCCGTAATGAGTGATTTAGACTCTTAGACCCACATACGATTTTTCTGAATTTTACTCCAGAATAACATATCTACTACTTCTGAAATATGTGTTCTCCCGTATATTATCGGAAATCTCGATTTTCCCTAAATTTCAAGATAAAACGACCTCCTGACACCCCCTCGGGTCGAAATTTTTTTGTTTGATTTTATCTTACTTGACTTGAGTGAACGCACAAAAACTCAATATGATGCGAGTGATATTTTCTTTTTTGTCCAAATTTCAGTTATTCCGATCAGTGACACTACTTTTGTGGATTAAACTTTGTAATTGACGGTATAAGCAAAGTTTTGTATCCCTGCAAAATTAAAAAAAATGTTACGTATACTATTCAGACGTGATACTTTAGGGACCTCAAACCGGCTCTTTTTACGCCACTGTCTAAAGAGATTATTTTTTCATAGAAATACAAAATCCGAGAAAATGGAAGGCAGTTAAGAAAATTGAAATATCTGTGTCTTACTCCCTTGTGCGCATGTATGTGTGGTGCTTGCTGTGCTGTTGTGTGGGTTAAAGCCCACTTAAGTGCTGCCGCTGTGTCTCCTTTCATTTGGTCTCTTGAATTCATTCCACTGTGTCCTTCAAAAATTGGCTTGATGCGCTAAACAAAATGAAACAAAAGGCAATAAAAATGTCGCTTTCTATATGAGTATGTGTTTGCATATTTTATATACTCACACATACGAGTATGTATATTTGCTTGACAAAGCCATTTAAAAAGACAAAAATCCTTTTTTCCTTTATTTCGAAAAAAAAAAAAGAAAATATAATAAAAAATCCTATGTTGAAAAGGATGGCTTTAAATAAAAATATGATAAATGTTTTTACTTGCTCCGACACTCTAAAAGCTTTTCCTTTTTCCATCATAAGCGCTGTAGGTGGTGAATAAAAAAAAAATTGGTATTAAAATATTCAAGGATTTTTGTGTTTTTGAGTAGGTGTAGTTTTGTTCGTATTGTTGTCGTCATTGTCGATGATGAGGGACACTTTTTTTCTTGTTAAGCATTTCATTTTTTGTTGAAATTTTTCAATAAAATAAAAAAAAGTATAATGTACTGATTGAAGATACCATTTATGATTGTGTAACTTACTTGACACTTTTTATCAATAAGTTTATCCTTTTTTTTTTTTTTTGTTTTTGTATTTGCCATTTTAATAACAAGCTTGAAAAGAATGCATTCATATGCACATAAAAGATGAGAATAGTTACAAATGTGAACTTTTGCCAGTAGTGTTAATCTTTGTAGTCACAAGTAGTTTGAGTAATTTAAAGGAAAATATCTTTTTCACAAATATCAAAAAATGGTAATGTTATACCAAATTTTGGTCTTTTCATTTACATTAAAATACGATTATTCTTTTATAGTCACCGGATTATGAAAGGAGTAACTATATCTCGTGTGCCAATAGCTTCCTTAAAACTCACAAAATAAAAAGTCTCTGAAAAAATTGTCACTTTTGTATGAAATAGTGAAATAGTAAAGTAATATTTACTCTTAATTATGGCTTCCGCTAGAAAAATATATTTCCATTTTTAAGTACTTTTAATTCCAGTAAAAATGTTTATCTCTGGACAGACATTTACTTTATACACACATTTTACACCTCTTCATCATATGGGTCAGCGATTTAGAGGTCTAACAAGTTTTTAATTGTATGTAAAATGAATGCTTGTATCTATCACGCGGGCGGACCCAGGTTGGAATCCTAGTGCGGTCAAAGTCATGTCATGGTATTTTCACTTTGTCCTTCCGTTTGTAATGCAGAGAAGGGTTGTTTTTTTTTTTTTTTTGAACTTTACAGTGCACGGTGCTCTTGAACAGTCGATAGGTTTTTTGAATATGTGGAGAAAATCTGTGAATGGGGTTTCATTTGTATTAGTTTAGTGGTCTGAAAAATGCAAACCCCGAAATCGTAGCTGATCATCCCCGCGAAATATCGCAAAAATACATATCCCATATAAAATAAAAAAAATTCAGAAAAAAAAACGCAACAAACAAATATAAAAATATTTATTTTTAGTGTATTTTGCAATGTTGAATCCGAATCCGGCCTTAAAATTGCTGTATCTTATACGGTTTTTGAGATATCTTAGCCTAAACAAGGAAAAAAGCCGACGCTATGTTTTATTGCTGTGTTTTGGAGCTATATAACAAGACGTATATCCGTAAATTCTGATGCAGAAATAGAAAGCTCTAATCAATCTTCTAAACCTAATTCAAATAATGTCGATATCTTTATTCTTCTCGGAGATATCCTAACCTAAAAAGTTAAAAAAGTGCAAAAAACGTGTTTTGTCATTATTTCAGTCTTCGATATTTCAGAGAAAAATTAAGCTATTGACGTAATTTAAATGCGGTTTCAAAGAAAAAGATTGGATCTTTTAGATAATGTATCGAATTTTACGTATAAATGTTCTGTATTATAGTTATGTAGCTTCAAAATATAGCAAAAACGGTATTTTTTCCTTGTTTAGGCTAAGATATCTCAAAAACCGTATGAGATATAGCAATTTTAAGGCCGGATTCGGCTTCAGCATTGCAAAATACATTAAATATAACTATTTTTATATTTGTTTGTTGCGTTTTTTTTTCTGAATTTTTTTTTATTTTATATGGGATATGTATTTTCGCGATATTTCGCGGGGATGATCAGCTACGATTTCGGGGTTTACATTTTTCAGACCACTAAATTAATACAAATGAAACCCCATTCACAGATTTTCTTCACATATTCAAAAAACCTATCGACTGTTCAAGAGCACTGTGAGTGTGGTAAATATCACTTAAATTTAAAAAAAAATTACTTTACTGTAAGGTTATTCGAAAATTCTGAATTTATTTAAAGAGCAAGGTAAAATTTATTTTATTGGGGAGTTGTCACTATATTGTCTTGAAATTCTAGTAAAATTTACTAAATGCATATAAAATAGTACGAACTAGGCGTGCACTTATTCAACACTTTTCGAGTACAGTATATTATTTATGCTCAGCACCTGTATACCAAATTTCATCAAAATAGCTTGTATAGTTTCAGAGGTACATATAACGTGTTAAAATGGTCAATTTTTAAAAAGGTGCGCATGGAACTTACCTAATTACGCCCACTTTTTGAGCGGGGAAATCCATTTGCATTTATGTTCAATACCTACCTACTAAAATTCATAGAAAAAGCTTATATAGTTTATGAGATATCACGTGTTAAAATGCTTGAAATTTATGGTTGAAGATAATGGATTCTTACTCTGAGAGGGTATGTGTTGGATAAGACTTCTTTTGTAAATAATAATTAATACTAGAATGGCCCAGTGGTCAAAATTTAACGACTGATGTATTAAATCATTTTGGTACTTTTTGGACAGTCTTAGTAATTTTTTTGCTATTTGGTACAAAATAGAAAAGCTCATTTATCATCCCTGGTACAATGACAAATGGAAACGAAAAGAAAACAAAAAACTTGAAGTCAGTGTCAGTCAGCATTTTGTCTTTCTCTTTGTGCTGTATCCTCTTTTCAGCTCTGTGTGGCCGCGTGTTTTGTCGTTGTTAAGATTGAAAAATTTGCATCTAATTTTACCTGACTTAATGACAAAATATTAAAATAAGTTTAACTTTGTGCACATTTACACAGAAATACCTTTCTAATCGTGTATAGTTCAAAGTCGTGCTCCATTTCTGACATAGTGAGATAGGTAGGACAAATTTTTGTCTTGCGTATTAATATATAGATCACCTGTTCGTGTATGACTCACCGTTTCGAATATATCCTTCAAAAACGAGTATCAGATTTTAATTCATGCCTTTTGAACCATGAATCGCACGAAAAATGTGGTTTGTAGTTAAGGGTATAATTAGTGGAGACTGTTAACAAAA
This sequence comes from Calliopum simillimum, assembly GCA_951812925.1. Classification (NCBI taxonomy): domain Eukaryota; kingdom Metazoa; phylum Arthropoda; class Insecta; order Diptera; family Lauxaniidae; genus Calliopum; species Calliopum simillimum. The sequence goes on from OX638368.1 coordinate 39,885,109, forward strand.
AAACAAAACGTTGTGAGTACGTTTATGCTATAAAATGCCAAACTTTATTATGGTGTTGCAAGATTTTAGCTGTTGACAAAAGTGTTGCCAGTTTCCGAAATATAAATAGTACCCTACGCAAAATATGTACAATAAAAAAAAAAAATACTTTCAATAATTTTATATGAAACAAGAATAAAAAAATTTTAATTTTTTCTTTTTCCTATTGTATTTTAAAGTATGTTACACATTTTAATTTGTTTTAAAACTCTAATTTTATATTTGTCCCCAAACATAATAACCACAAAAATTGTTGAACATGTCCTTTATACAGAATCTCAACTTATATCATTTATCATCGCTCTAATGAACAGAAGAGTAAACCTATAATTCTTTATCGTATTTTCCACACGTTCTCTGTAACCTGACTATTTCATGCATACACACATGCACACATGCACTGAAAACAATACAAACCAAGAAAGTTTTGCAATTAAACCGATATTTATGTGTAAAACCAAGCACTGTAAGTAAGTCAATGTGTCATACATAAATAACATCAACATTATTGCAATAACCACAACAACAACGATAATAGAAACAACAAAGTAAACACATAAACAAAATAGAGTTGGTTACATCAAAAAAAAAAAAAAAAAAAAAATTAAGACTATAACACAAAAACAAAATAAGAGGATAAGATAAAACAGAATTCAACTGAAAAAAAAGGGTCACACACATCATTTAAGTATGTAGTTTTGGTTGTATGGCACAACATATTTGCCTATTTCTGTATTGGTGTATTTTTTTTCTTTTGGCAACGCTTTTACCCAAAAATATGCAATGAAATTTTGCGAAAAAAATGAGGCACTTTCTCATACACGCTTTGAATTCCCTTTTTTTTAACAATATTCGTACCCATGTATTTATATAGTTTTTTTTTTTTGCTTTTTTTTTGTTTCCTTTCTATGACACAAAAGTTTAAAAAGCGACAGCCTGTATTTTATTATCTATCTGTGTTGGGTTCCTGGTTACATCAGCTTGTATACGTTTAATTCTCTATTTTTTTCTTGTTCTGTTGTTGTTTTAAAATTTCCTTTGATCTTATTTATTTTGTTATTATTGGTGAAAAGTCTTCTTTGTGGCTTTTGTCCGAAATCACAAAGCTTGTTGGTCCTTTTTTCTTTGTTTTTCCACTTGACAAATATGTACCTTTTAGAGGCTTTTTAACTTTTGTAAATGGCTTACAATTAACCCCCAAGTAACACAGGCTTTACGCATGCAATCAACTTTGAAAATTAATTAAAAAGAAACACGAAAAAGTATTTTATTCGCATTTTGGTTAGTTAAGAACTATAGAAATGTTGTTGAGAAACTAAATCGAAGTGTTTTTATGCTTGCAAATTTGCTTTAGTTGTTGTTGTTGTAGCAACTCCAACTCCAGGTCTGTAAGTTGAAATATAAAATTAATCCTTTCGCTTACTAATGATTGGGGGATAAGGAAGTAGAAAACAGGTCGAGCCTAGTCCAAGAGGCCCAGAAATTGGACTACCACTTCTGGGCGGAACCATAAGTCAATCGTAGTGAGGTTGGTGGGACGGGAAGGACAGTTGATAAGGTGGGAACTGTCATGCGGACTACCACTGCATGATGGGCATCGATCCGAAGTGACCTCAATGATCCGTGCGAGTAGCTCGAGCGAAGTTGAGCGAGTATGCATCTTGCCTCCCTTGATAGTGATTTTTCACTGTAATAAATTTGTGGAGGGCGGCTATTGAGCACTTTATTGAGTGATTCAACAGCCGTACTGGCAAGATGCATGTGCACACCACTTAGGGCATCGCGGATAGGCCCAGGGTCCCAAGTGACAGGCAAGAAGTCCAAGATGGCTTTCCTATAACACCTGAAATCTTCCCTGATACACCTGTGAGGTGCCAGCATACTGACCACGCTATTAGTGGGGTAATCAGGATTACAGCAGAACAGGAACTGCTGTTTTAACAAGGCGTTAGGGCTAGTACTTCTAAATTCCACGAAAGCCTGTCTACCATGCAAATAGGCTGCTAGAAACCTTTTGATACTGACGGGGATGGTCGTGTTTTGAAGGTCCGCAAGGAGGATGTTGAGGTCGGCAGTATCGAAGGCCTTTGATAGATCTAGAGCCACTGCAATCGTACGCAGATGCGGCTTTTTGCAGTTAAGCCCCTCTGTTATTACAGATGTGATCTCGGCCAGGGCAGTGGTAGTGCTATGGTTTTAGATGCTGCTGAAGTTGCAGCAAGAGAAGCGCTTCCAGCACCTTCGCTGCTGGACATAGAAGTGAAATAGGCCGATATGAAGTGCCAAGTCAGCAGTTTTGCCCAGTTTAATTATAGGGATTACACGGGCATCCTTTCACATAGTGGGTATGTTGCTGCGAGCGATGGTGATGTTGAAAATCTTTGTTAGGTAGCGCATTGCCGACGGGGGTAACTTTTTCAGCATCACCATGGCAATACCGTCAGGATCTAGGGCCCTGGACGGTTTTGCTTTACAAACCGCTGCCACCACTGCATTTGCTTTAGACGATAGCACTGCTGAAGAGAAATTTCAATTTTAAAGAAAATTGCATTAAACTTTTTTAAAAATACGACATTATTTAATTACTAACATTTCCCGGTGTGCGTTGCTTCACCTTGTCTTGTACAGTGGGCGGGACATCGCCAATTTTTTCAGAGGATATAAATTGTCCAGATGCATTTTGTATAGGTATCAAATCTCATCTATGACACCGTCTTTTTTCCCAATGGACAATATTTGTCCCTGTTTTCTTTATACAATTCTCGTCCATGTCAGTTTAATATCGTCTTGTCAATTATAAACTATCCTATCCCACTTCTATTCAGGAGAGCGTGAGTAAAAATTTTTTCTGAACAATGTTCTGTTAAGGATTTTTTTAAAATAACATAACTTCTTTTAACCATTTACCATTACTCGTAACTCTTTTTGTATGAAAAGTTTTGGTTTTTTCAAATTTGAGTAAAGATAGGATAGTTTACAATGAATTTTTGTTTGATAAGACTCCGCAGACAGGCTGAAAACAAGAATTTATCTTACTAAACACTTAGGACAAAAGTTAATATGATGGGAAAAAGTCGAAAATTAGTTTTGAAAACTATAAGGGTCGTCCCCGTCCCCTTACATAAGCTTAATGTTCATTCTTATGAAAAAAAAATTCTTTGCACGAATTAGGGAATTGTTGAAAAAAAATTTAAAATATTAAGAATTGTACCCGACCCCTCTCAGTGGTTATGGATCCATTTATCTTAACAAATTTACTGCACCAATCTACAAAGAAAGGCCGAAAAAAAATTTCCCAGTATATCAGGTAGTACTTATATCCCCGGTCTCTCGAATGAAACTGTCAGGCGTGTTCTCGTCACCTTTTAGGAGTTTCATAAGAATTTTATTGCACCAGTCAACCAGAGGTTGAAGAAAATTTTTATAAGCAGTCAGAATTGTCCCCACTCTTCTTAGCAGTTATGGTCCCGACTAAAAAAAAAATCTAGTAAGAGAGTAACATTTGGCCTGGCCAAACATTAAATACCCTACACAGCAGTATTTTGGAAGTTTTGCTTATATAGGAGGTACCACGCCCACTTGTCCAAATTCACCCAGTTTTTTCTCAGAGTTTAAACTTATAGTTCTTAGCATTTGAGTAAAATTTAGTTTGATTATCTCAAAAAACGCTTTCAGTATAGCGTTTTAAAGTTTTTGCTTATATGGGAGGTGCCACGCCCTCTCGTCCGAATTCTCCTGGTTTTTTTTTCAGAGCTTGCGCTTCGTAGTATTAATATGTATTTTGGTTGCATTATCGTGAAAAAAACTCAAAAAGTTGCATTTTGAATATATTTTTTGTATGAGCGGTAGGCGTGTCCGTTGACCAATTTCGCTAATTTTGAATCCCCCAAGCTAACTTTGACGCCGAAGGCTGTGCACCAAATTTCATTGAATTATCTTACTTAGTTTTCCCAAAAAGTGTATTTCCACACACAGCCAGCCAGCCAGCCAGACAGACGGACATGGCTATATCGACTCAGGAGGTGACGCTGATCAAGAATATATATACTTTTCTATGTCTGCCACGCCTCCTTCTCTGCATTACAAACGGAAGGACAAAGTGAATATACCCTTGGTGTAGGGTATAAAAATTATTGCTTCATCGGTAGTGAAACGTCGAATAAAAATTTTGGAAACTGTCGGGGGTGTCCTCGACACCACTTAAGAGCTTTGGTCCCATTTTTAAAAAAATATTTTATTGCTCTAGTCGATAGGGAGAGGTTGAAGAAAAATTTTTCAAACTGTCAGGGGTGTCCCTGAAATTTTTTAGGAGTTATGGTCCTGTTTTTTAAAAAAATTTGATTGTCTTAGTCGATAGGGAGAAGTTGAAGAAAAATTTTGGAAACCTATCAGGGGTGTCCCTGACCCTTCTTAGGAGATTTCGTTCCAATCACTCAATATCAAATAATGCAATAATTTTTTTTTTTTAAAATACGGTACCAAAAGTGCTATGAAGGGTCGAGTACAACCCTGACAGTTTAAAAAACTTTTCTGCAACCTCTCCATATCGATTAGTGCAGTATATTTTTTTTTTTTTTAAATTAGACCAAAACTTTTTAGAAAGGTTCAGGACTCCGCTGACAGTCTCAAAAAAATTTTTTTTTTAAAAGTAGAAAAAACTGGCTTAGTATTTTTCATTTGAAACGATATATTACTTTTGTTCATTTGCAATAGCCCCTAGACGTAAACAAGGTTCAAAATAAAATATCTTTTTCGAATGAAAATTTTGGCAATGATTTCGATCTCTTTCCACAACATTCTCGATTCTTGATATATCTTTTGAAACGACCGTTTCTATGTGAAACTTTTTCCAACTCATACTTCAGTTAACATTCTTAATAAACGGAAAGGCGAAAAATCATTTTGATGACACTTTAAATAGCGCCCCCTTAAATAAACTAAACTTCTGTATTTTATGCCCCAACTATTTGCTGTTATTATTCCCAATATTTCACAAATAAATTAAAGTTTAAAAATTTTTAAGAGCTTAATTAAATACAAATAAATTTGCCACTAATTGCACTTGTTCCCTGTCTTCTATAGTTTCAATCTTTCCATACTACACCTGCATTAATCGATTATACAACCGTTGCAAAAGACGGGGTTTGCTGGGTGACTTTACCAAAGAGGACCATAACTAATTACTTTTTTATTGTTGTTGCTGTTGCTGCTGTCATTTGCTCCTACAATGTTATGTTGCTATAAAGCGATCTAAATAAAACAACGACAATATTTGTTGACAATGTTGCCGTTGCGTGTTGTGCTATTAAGGCAAACATTTTTAAGGCGATACCAACTACAAATAGAAACACATTCCATATATTTACCATCAAGAACCCCTATAAGAATTTGATCAAATACAAATACAAATTAGCTTAAAGCTAGGCCTTTAATTCTTGTTTTCTTGATAATTACCTTTTTATAATTTTTATTAAATTTTTGTGAATTTTCTGATGAACAAGGAATGCTCGGTACTCAAAAATTGCTGAATATTAACATTATCAGGCCTGTTCTAAGATCCGTGTGGTTTCAATTACTTTTCATTCAGGAGGCTTTTTGATGAAAATGGTAAATCACACGATAAAAAGTTTCAGAATCTTTTTTCGGAGAATTACAGGCTCTACAAATAATATTGATTTGCATTAACGAAAAAGTAACCGTTTAGGAAATATTCTTAAAAAACTTCAAAAAGTCAAAAAATTCAACTTTATCGAATATTTCCGAAACAGTTGCTTTCTTGTTAATACTAATCAACATTATTTGTGGAACACGTAATTTTCCACAAAAAATATTCTAATAATTTTTATCGTGTGAGTCACCATTTTCATCAAAATGCCTCCTAAATGAAAATTAATTGAAACCACGCGGATTACGGAACAGGGCTGTATGTTTTATTCAGTACAGTATTTGTCGAAATTTTTGGATACCAATTTCGGCATTCCATTGGAAAAAAAGTTATGAACCAATTATTTCATACAAAAAAATCAAGTTTGTAGAGAGTTGAAAATACTATCTCTTTCACTCGTAAAGTCTTTTAATAACGCTCCCTACTCCTGTTTTTGTTTTTTGCCTACTGGGTTTTTTACCCATTGCACGTATACAATTAGCTAAACTACTAGTGGGTACATTTAAAAAGAAAAAACGAGAAGAACAATATGACAGTCTGCTTCTGATGCTTGAATTTACCACATATAGGAAATATAAAATTTGTATTGAATACTTTCAGAGGGTGGAAAGTTATTCCTGCATAGAACCAGAAGGAATAGTAAAAATGTCACGTTAAATACAGGAACGTGCTCTTAAAAACAATAAAAATAAATGAAGATTGCGGAAAAAATTTTCCTTTGACAATAACTTGTAAGTAATTGACGTTACACTATTCTCGATTTTTTGTTTAAACGCTTATAATAAATTCGAGTGTATCCATAAAAATGTTAACATATGAAGCAAAACACACCAAGTGTTTCAGCTGCAAATTTTTAAGTGACCGATTTAGCTCATATTTTGTCCTACACAGAGAAAACAACATTGTCAAAAGTGGCAGAAACGTAGTTATTTTAACCACGTCGCGATCCAAATATTGAGCATGGCTCGTTCTTGGCAGTTTTAACAACGCTCTTTGCTGAATAAAATAAAATTAATTGTTTTGTTTCATGTATTTTGAGTTTTCTTTAAAATAGATAGATTGGTGTTCAATATTTCCCTCCCTTACCCTACAATTTTTATGTGAACATCTATAGTTGCTATGTAAAGTAACCTGTGAAATTGTCCGTATACTTTCTCTCGTTCATATGGCAAATGTTTTTAATGGAATTTTGCAATTTTCCTTCATTTTTTTACTTTTCTAATGCTGCCAACTAGAAAAAATTTTTATTTTTTTTTACAAGGCTTCATTTACACTTTTTTGTGCTCCACTTAATATCACGCCCCTCAGTTTTATGTGTTGGTAGATTGCGGTTAACCTGGAATGCGCGAATGTTTGCTGCCATTTTAAGTGCTGCGAATTTGCTGCGAAATGCATGGAGCCTTTGTGGTTTCATGGTTGTTGATTTTTATTGTGAAATATTTTGACAGCTTTAGGTTTTACCTGTGTGCTTTTAAGATACTTATGGATGGAATTAAGAAGAGGTAACACTATGCAGCAGCCAAATCTCCCAGTGAATGCCACTATCCATTTCATATGTAAAATGGGCTGCTGATTCCGAAAATCGCACTATTTTTTTTTTTATTTCGTGTCGTTTTCGAGATATCGGTCATTTTCGGTTTTCGGACCAAAAAAAAAGATAGTTCCATTTAAATACAAATATCTCAAGAACCAATGTTTGTATTCAAACGTATTGTATCGCATATTACAGGTAATTAAATAACCTACAAATGATATTCACATCACTTTTTGGTTGGTTTGTTAGTTTCGGCGAAATAAATTGATTTCTAAAAAAAACATTTTTTTTATTTCGAAAAAATTAACAAAAAATCAAAATCAACTGCAGATTTAAGTGCTGAACACATTCGGTGCGAGTGCGAGAGAAACCCGACCGAGATAGCACGATTTTCTCTATATGTTAGAATAAGATATAAAATTGAGCTTCTATTAAACGTCATTTATAAAAGCTCTCGCAGTGCGATTGAATTGATTCTATTTTTCTGACGATTTTTAAAAAAGAAGAACAAGACCAAACACAAAAATTTAAATTTATTATTTTCGACTGAATTTTTTAATTTCAATTTGAAGTTTAAATAATTTTGAAAACAAATACGTTTATATTTTTCGTTTTTTGTTTTCATTTGTTTTCAATTTCCATAAAAAAAAACTTACTCGCAACGAGTTGATTGTGTTTTTACGCACGAGAAAAAGCTCAAAAAATCGTTTGAGCAAAAGCTATTTTCTCTCGCACTCGCAGCTCGCACCGAATGTGTTCAGGGCTTTATACAAGAAGAAATAACTTTTTTATAATTTTTTTTGTTTTTGTATCATAGACTATATATTTGTGAAGAAAATAAGATACCACTTAAAAAAATCGATGGGAAAATGCAAAAGTTGTACACAATTCATTGATAAATTACTAAAATGCGTTTTTGCCTATTTTTTTCGGTTTTTTTTTAGTAAACTATCAATAAAATTGAAACTTTTTGTAAAACACATGAGAAAATCCAAAAAATTCTTAAAGTTAGCGGTAAAACAAAATACCCGTGTCTCGTCGTTTTTCTCCAGCACGTCAGATTTTTTTTTAATCTTGTGTTAAATCGATGCAAATAACTAAGTATATGATCCTTACATTTGAGGTGTATCATGTGTTCAGTAAACTTATGCGGGATATTACGAGGAATATTTTTGTAGACAATTTTAACCCTCTAAAACCCCCACATGTAAGGGTCTTAGAGGGTTAAATTTTCGGAATCAGCAGCCCATTTTACATATAAAATGAATAATGGCATTCCCTGGGGAAAAAATTTTTACTCATTTGTTGCATAGTGTAATTTTTACTGCATTTGCACTCGAACATAAATGAATGGTTTTCGAGATACTTTTCTCAAAAGAAAGTTTTATAAAATACTTAAAATACGCAAAAGCTTAGAAACTGAAACTTTGATTTAAATTTTTTATTTTTTCTCGCATCCAACCAACTAACAAAGAGAGAATAATTTTATTATACAGTGTGATCAATAATAACACTATTCTAGTTTCTGGGACTTTTCTTTTTGGGTCTGACGGGAAAAAATAGGTCATACATACTTATCTAATTCATCTCAAAATTGTTGTTTTTCATAAAGAATCTCTTATTAACTTCTTAAAATTAATTTTTTCTAATCTAAAGTACACGGAAAAAAGAAATAGTTCGTACCATAAATTGTACTTGAATTTACCCCAAAATAGTTACTACTCCCCAATAAAATAAATTTTACCTGACTGTTTTAGTAAATGCAGAATTTTCGAATAACCTTACAGTAGAGCAAACTTTTGAAAAAATTTAAGTGATTTTTACCTTACTGTAGGGTTCAAACAAAAAAACCACTATGATTCGAACCGGGGTCCGTCCGTGTGATAGATAGAAACATGTTGTTTTTACTTACAATTATAAACTTGTAAGACATCTACACCACTGACCTATATGATGGAGAGGTATAAACTTTGTACATTAAAGAAATGTCGGTCCAAAATATTTTGACTCGAATTATAAAGTAAAATTGGTTATACATTTTTTTTGGCGCAAAGCATAGTTTACTCTACGTATGAGAAAATGTAGGCAATTTAGAGTCAAAATTAATTTTTGATTTTGCTTTATTTATAAGTAAATATTAATTAACGGAACCATCAAATTTAGTGTGAACTAGCATTTTTCGGTGTGCGTTGCTGCACCTTGTCTTGTACAGAGGGTGGGCTATCACCAATTTTTTCAAATGGTGTAAATTGCTCGGATAGTTTCAGAGGTATGACGACATTTTTTTATGGCCGTAGCACCGCCCATTTTTCCAATGAGTATTATTTATCCCGCTACTCGTAATACATATACCAAATCTCATTCATGTCTGTTAAATATTTTCAGATTAATTAATTTTTTTGTGGGCGTGACATCGCCCACTTTTACACTGAAAATTATTTGTCCTAATGCGCTTTACACATGTACCAAATTCCAATTATCTGCGTCAAGTAGTTTCAGAGGTATAACGAATTAACTTTTAGATGGGCGTGGCACAGTCCATTTTTTTAGCCTATGATCTAGGTTTTTTTAGCACTAAAATTCTGTCGAAGTTTTATTCAAATCTGAACGATTAGTTTCCGAGTCCATAAGTAACGAACATACAAACAAACAAAATCTCATTGTTATTTAGTAGATTACTTTAAGCTTTTTACTACTCGAGTGGTGTACAAATTATGACACTCATTTTCCTGTTCCATTTTTGACTTTGGCGGCCACTTTAGTATGAAAAAAAAAAAAATCCTATTTACGTACCCTTTTATAATTTTTTTTAAATCCTCGTTAAATTTCCTTTAATCTGATGATACATTTGTCATACCAATTTTTTAATTTGAGGTCGGAAAAATACTTTTCTATGTAACACACGGGTAACTCGCATATGATGTGCTGCTCTTTATCTACTGGAGCCTTCAAACGGAAAAGTTTTTTTCTTTTGACCTCAATCAAAAAGATTGGTATGACAAATGTACTATAGGATTAAATGATTTAATGAGGTTTTAAAAAAAAAATATAAAAGGTTATGTTAATAGGACCTTTTTCGTACTAAAATGGCTGCCAAAATCAAAAAATGTAGAAAACAATTAAAATATCAACTTTAAAGGTTCAAAACTTTGCGAAATCATTCTAAAATCTATAAACCATATACACTATCTGAAAGCCCTTACAATTAGCTAAAACTTCGCCATAGAAATGTTTTCGTTAAAACGTTAGAGTGATCCAAAAAAATAGTTTTTCTGAAACAAGTCAGAAAATCAGTATATACAGGTGCAATTTTTTGTTAGTCTAGATCTACTCTATCACCTCCCAGAAGCTTCGTAACCTTATGCAATATACCCTTTATAACTTTAACTATTATGCGGATTTTGGAAAACAATTGTGTGTAAAAATTTTGTTTCTATTTTTGGTAATGATTGCTTTCATTTCTATTTGTTTATTGAAAAGTGCATTATTTATAAAAAATTATAAAAAATTTTTAAAAAAGTTTATTTCATCTAAATTTTGAATTAGTTTTAATTGTACCACAAAAATTTCATAAATTTTCCCGGAATATTTATGGTGAAATCGCATTTAAAAAAAAAAAGACGAACATAAAAATTCACTTGCTTATAACTTTTAAAAAAAATAAAATTTTCGAAAAAAATACAAGGCAATAAACCTGATCAAAAAATCTTCAAAAAACGATCAGTTAGATGTTCTATATGTTAGATTGCCTATATGAGCGAAGTTGTGATTTTGTTTGCTTCCCGTTTCGTATAATACTTAGATGCCAAGAAAGATAAGATTTTTTTTTTTAAAAAACTAGAAATCTACGGGAAATAGGTCATTCTTACCTTATTCGGTTATAGATAATTCAGTGGTGCTTACCGTTTTACAAGATTGGTCCATCTCAATAAAAAATGTTCAACTGAAAATTTGATCTATAACTTTTAAAAAAATTTAAATTTTCAAAAAAAAAAAAAAAAAAAATTAAGGCCTTGATCAAGAATTCTTCAAAGGACTACCAAAAAATTTTACAGCTTAGCAATTTAGTTTTTACTGTGCCCAATTCCAAAAACTTAACTCATATGCAAATGTCAACAAAACACTTTTCTGCAAAATTGACAAATTGTTTGTAAAAAAGTTGATGAAAAAAAAAACACTCTTTTTTATTGTTACATATTAAATTTAATATCTGATTTTGCTGTAAATAAAAAATATCGTACTTATATAAGTACCTAGTATGTTAATAAAATCACAACCAAAATAAAGATGATAGCAGCAGCGCGATTTGTACATTTAAATAATGAGTCAATTTATATGCACAAAACGTTGGAAAAAATTCAAAAACAACAAATTTATGTTTTATTTACATTGCTTTTTTGAAGGTTTATTTACATTTTTGTTTGTTTTTTTTCGAAGGTGTTTCGAACATATGGGGTCTATAAATTGTTAATCATAAATTTTATTTCATCGTTTTTGGATAAAAAAAAAAAACTGCAACAACTGAAAGAAAACATTGAAAAGTTATTTTTAATGATTATTTTTTATTGTTATATCAAGTTTTTTATTTAAATCAACTAAAGGTGTTACACAGCTTGAGATAAGTCTGTTCTTAACATATTTTATTTTGAAGTTGATTTATGTTTGTTTTTATAAAAAAGTTACTTTTCAAATAAAATTTTTTATCTGCGTCTTTAGAGATCTATTATAAAGTCAGACAATTTCAAATATTAAAAATGGTAGGTACTGGTCACCATTAAATTTCCCATCGTCCTTGTGCACATTTTTTGACTTTCATAAGAATTACCCTTGTCAAATAAACTTTTTTTTTTTTTTTTTTTTTTTTGTAAATTGTGTTACACATTTTAGCGTTTTAAAGTACCATTTAGAGATTAAAAACTTTTTTCTCAAACTAATTACAAAGTGACATAAAACAACGCATTAAACGACAGATTTTGAACTAGAGATTACAACAGCCATCATTGACATGTTGAGTTGACTGAGGTGGGTGCAGAGATGTCGTAAGTTTGCTGGAAATATTTCACTGTAAAGGATTGCCCTTGTTGTTGTTGTGTTATTCCTCTTGTTGTTGTTGCTGCTGTTGTTGTTGATGGTTTCGTAAAGTTTTCCAATTAATTAAATGCGAGTTCTTCAATAGCTCGAAACTATGCATAGATATACACTGAGAAGTAAATTTGGTTGGGTTAGCATCTTTTAGAGAAAGTGGAAATATGAGTGAAAGAGAAAATTCAAAATATTTTTCACGAACTGTTCACACCCAGCAGTAAGCTGCTTGTTAGCAACGTAAAGTCTGACTAGTTTAGCAATGAATTTTCGGAAAATATGATCAACATCCTAGAATATATTTTTTGAAAACTAGTAACTGTGTAAGCCCAGTGTGCCAGACGGTTCATATCTTCGCTTTTTTACCCGTTACGGATCCGTTACTGATCCGTTTGCGGGAGAAATTCCAAAAAAAAAAAACGATTCGCTTTTTTTTTAGGAATCTCTCCCGCCAACGGATCAGTAACGGATCCGTAACGGATAAAAAAGCGAAGATTTGAACCGTCTGGCACACTGGGAGTTTTGGGCTGGACAAAAATTAAATACCCTACACTGCAGTATTTTGAAAATTTTATGTGTACGGGTGCCACGCCCTCTTATTCAAATTAGGTTAGTGTTACTTGCGCTGACTATTCCAAGTATCGTTTGCGAAATTTGGCGCAACAAGTGTTTTTTTCAGAGATTGCATATACTATCCTTAATATCTGAGCGAAATTTGGTTGGACTATCTCAAAAAAACGCTTTCAGTACAGCATTTTCAAACTTTTGCTTATATGGGAGGTGCGATTTCACCTAGTTTTTGCCCAGAGTTTGCAATAACTATCTCTACACAGAGAAAACAACATTATCAAAAGTGTCAGAAATGTGATTATTTTAACAACGTTCCGTTTTTAATTCTAATTTTTTCCTGTCAACAACAATGATAATAGAGGTATTCACGATCTAGAGTAACGTCCTGAGTAACAGAGTAACAGGGTAACTGTGCACAACCACAACAACAAAATATACGTAAGTTACTCTGTTACTCTTTTACCCTTTTAGTCAAGCTATTTTCTAGTGTAAAATAATCTTACACTTTTGCCTTTTTTTTACTATTTCTATTTCTATAGAAACGTTTGAATTTGTTTATGATTGAGAGGCAATTTTCGTTCATCAAAAATAAAAATTTGAATGGGAGAAAAATATTCATTTAAAAAATTTTTTTTTTGTTGTCAGCTAAGATTATTTTGAGAAACAAAAAGCAAATATACGTGCAAAGTATTGAGTATGCTCACTATTCAGAGTAACTGAGTGCACTTTTACCCTGTTACTCAGCTCGTTACTCTAGATCGTGAATAACTCTACTGATATTATTATTTTTGCTTTAAATAAAATTTTTTTTGTTTGGTATTGGGGAGATTTGAAGCAGGAACCTGTCGTGTGATAGATGCGGACGTTAACGAACTCAGCTACTGCCATCATTATTGTGAGGTTGATTGAAAGTCTATTTGTTTTGAAATTAGCTTCTACCACGTTCGTGAGTGTCTTGTCAACGTTTCGTAGCTGATTTGGATTTTACTACGTTTTGTGGTGTTTTAACCACGTTTCGTTGCTGATTTAAATTTAACAACGCTTGACAACCATCGTTGCTAAGTAAGTTTCAACCACGTTCGTGAGTTTAGCAACGCACAATTCAAATATGATCTTGAAGCATTGTTAAATCCAAATCAGCCACGGAACGTTATTAAAATACTTTCGAATTGAATAATTTTTGAAACATTTTTTTTGTGATAAATTTTTTCGAAAATTGTTAACTTTGCAAAAAACTCCCAAAAAATTTCACATTTATTTCTTGGACAATTCTAAGCATTTTATGCCTAGTACAATTTTTTCGTAAGATGCCTTCCTCTTGAGAAACCAAAGAGTTTTGCCTGCAGCGGGCGTTCAAAAGCTAAAAACTCTCATCTAGCGATCGAATCCCATCTTGAAAATAATGCGTAAATTTAAGGTACTTTTGAAAAAAATTTAAGAGGGGTTTTTTAAAAAAATTCAAAAGTATTTTTAAGTTTAAAAAATTCTGGTGGAAAAAAAAAGTTTTCACCAAGTAATATTTTTTATAAAAAGAACATCGATAGAAAAATAGCGAAGTTTGTGTCTTAATAGGCTGTCAAAGTGACAGAACATGTTCTGCTGTTTCCTTCTCCTTCATTACAGAATCTACAAAATTCATCCTGAACTAGTCCCATGTTGGAGGGATGTTTCCTAACTGGGCAGTGTCCCGTGAGAAATCCTGTAACAGCCCGTATACATACTTTTCATGTTGAGCATAAGTAACTATTTGTTATTTTCTTGAATAATTTTGCTTATCTATTGCCTGCCCATGGTGTCGTCTCAGCCTTTTTAAACTTTTCGGTCCGGCCAATGGTTTAGGTTAAATTTTATGAAACTCTAAGACGGGCCGCAGAATGGAGTAGGTCCAACAACTAAGAGTAATATGTGAACGGACCCTAATACAGAAAAATATTTTATTAAAACAGATTTAGTTTAAGATCTTAAAATTTTTCCAGTGTAAAAAATAAATTAATTGCTTCACCAAACAATCAGGCAGCACATGCATAACGTTCCAACAAGTCAACACGCCTTAAGATAAGGTACACTGCTGCTACGCTACCTGCTGTCTTCATACTTTGGTTACCTATGTCACTTGACATAAAGATATTCGCGCCATTTTGAATTCGAGAAAAGTTTGCACTTTTGAAGCGTTTAATTTTATGCTATAAAAAAGAAAAGTTTCAAAAGTTTTTCTTTACAGCTGTTGTTTTCATATCCCTTTTTTTTTGAGTTTTCTTCTTTTCTTTCTGTTTTTACACTACGACAACGACAACACAAATTTATGTCTAATTTTTTCTTGCAGAGAATAAGGACATTGTCATCATCTTCAACATCCTCCTTCATCATTGCCATTTGTATTTCATTTCAAGCAAATCTCACATTTGCCAGCGAAAAATGCGTAGTGCGCAATGTGCGGCCAGAAGGACATTGCGAAATTGTCCTTATTTAATCAAAAGCATCACTTGAGTAAAAAAAGAGAATATTTTTGCTCTCTTTTTTCAAATATATTCGTTTAATATTACGTCGCCCGAGTTCTCATTTGCCCCATACGCATATTTGTTAAAAAAACAAAAGTAAATAACTTGCGTTTGTTTTTACAAAAGATATGTTATTTTGTTTTTTTAACGAATATGCTTATGGGGCAAAAGAGAACTCAGACGACGATTAGTCGTATTATTTAAATTTATTTCATTCTTACGCTTTTCTCAAAAAAGAAATAACAACTTTTAAAAATACCCTACAATAGGGGTCGCCAAACTTTTTAGTCATTCTATTTATTTTATCAACTCATTCTACAAGAAAAAGTTTTTTAAAAATAAAAAAAAATAAAAACTACTACTTTGGCCTGGCCAAACATTAAATACCCTACACTGTACTATTTTGAAAATTTTGCTCTTACGGGAGATGCCACGACCAGTACTCCGAATTCTCATAGCTTTTGTTCAGATCTTGCACTTCCTATTCTTAGTGTCCGAGTGAAATTTGGTTCGATTATCTCAAAAAATGCTTTCAGTTTAGCATTTCGAAACTTATATGACTAATGCCACACTCTTTTGTCCGAGTACAGCAAATTTTTGCTTAGAGCTTGAGTTTACCGTTTCTAATACTTATTAGTATTTTGATTGCATTGTCGTGAAAAATACTCATAAAGTTACATTTTGAACATAATTTTTGTATGGGAGATAGGCGTGTTCGTAAACCGATTTCGCTCATTTTCAATCCCACGAGCTAACTTTTACGACGAAGCAACTCTGCTAAATATCATCGAATTATATTGGTAAGTTTTCGCACAACCAGCCAGACAGACAGATATGGCTATATCGACTCAGGAGGTGACGCTGTTCAAGAATATAAATATATACTTTTCTATACCTGCAACGCCTGCTTCTCCGCGTTACAAAGTGAATATACCCTGGGTGTAGGGTATAAAAAATTGGTCGATCACGTCTGAATTTTCAGATATTTGAGGTTATTTACATGAAAAACGGCTATTTTTAATGTTAAATCCAGAGTGCAAAAATGTTTTGCAATTTTTACTGACAATTATGTAGTACTACTCTTTCCTTTCCCGTGTGGGTACATTTACAATAATCGTTTACTACATTGTATCTACAATCTTGATTTATAAAATTCGACCTCAGATTCGTAATCAGCTACCTTGGAAGCCCCTATAGGCCTATATTAAAAATTTGGGATGAATAGGTTTATTTCCGAAAACATCTCCGACGACGAACCAAATCTGGCAGACGCACAGTGCGTTGAGCCCATACAAGCAATGGTCAAAAATAGAAGGAGTGGTTGGATATCGATGAAATTTGGTACTATAAGTAAGCTCAAAAATGATCTCAGATTTGTTGTATACTTTATAGTTTTTCTAAAAACTAGGTATTTAGAACGATTTTCTTAAGGTCCATATATAACGATGATGAAAAAGTAATGTTTAATGTTAACAAATGAAATCTACGTAGTAGAAATAATGGTTTTTGTACTTGTGAGACCATTTGTGTTCATAAAAACAAAAAAAAAAATTTTCAACATAAATTTTATATTTCATACAAATTTTTCGTTTTAAGCATTTTTTAAAAAAAGAAAAAAAATATTTGTAGGACGAAGTAGGAAAAGTTATTTGCAGTTCTTGATTATATAGAATTTGAACTAGTAGACTAAGAAAAAAAACGGCACTTATTTTTATAAGATTTGTTTTTTTTTTTTCATCGAAATTTGTCAATTTCTGAAGTTTTTCATTTGATAATATCGTGTATTAAAATCACTACAATATACATCAAATTATATATTTTCCAAAATTTTTTAGTTTTATTTATTTACTCAAATATTATTTGTAATAAAAAACTTTACTTCGCTTGGTTTAATCAAAAGACAAACTTTTGATAATTATTTGTTTAAGAGAACCCAAAACGAAGTGAATAAAACATGATTTTTTTTTGAAAAATATCTCAACTTTGAACTGTCACAGCGTAGCCAAAACTGAGTTTTTCCCCTAAATATTTTGTTTTTATTTTATTGATACAATTACCTGTCGATTGATACCAATATTATTAGGTTTCGAGTCACAAAAAATTTTGATTTTTGCCCACTAGCCAACGCAGTGTGAGACGTGTCATCTTCAAATGGGCATAATTTTTATTTTTCCATCACGTCTCAGTTTTCAGATAATGGCAAATTTTTGGAACTGCATTTTTAGTGTACATACGCGTCTCCTATTTTGAAAAAAAAAAAATTTATTTTCTTTGAAGTTTGAGCCAGAACGCTGTCAAATATATTATTACATCATAGTTATGTTACCGTTTTCAGATTAGGGCCTTCAAGGTCATATGGAGGTCAAAATGGGTTCCGTTTTTTTTTTCAGAACGTCTGAGAAAAAAGATTTCAAGGTCGTATGGAGGTCAAAATGGGGTTCATGTGTCGTTTAGTAATAAATTCCCTAAAATTTTGAAACTAATTTTTTATTATTAAGTTCTTAGTCCTTAAAAAGAATATGTGGTCGAAAGGGTATGTCGGACCTAGTTTTTAGATACAGCCATCGGAAGATAAGTCAAGAACCTCTGAATGGATTTGGAAAATATTGGTGTCATATGAATGTTATTTTGACAACCTATAAAAATGTTCTGCGCACCAATACTTTCCAAATCAATCCAGGGGTTCCCAACTTATAGCGGTTTTCATAGAAGTATATCCGGATCTTTCGATGGCTATATCTCCGAAACTAGGTCCAAAATACCCTTCTTGATCACATATTCTTTTTGAGGACTAAGGACTCAAAAGTAAAAAATTAGTTTCAGAATTTTAAGGAATTTATCACTAAACGACACATGAACCCCGGATTCGGATTCGGGACGTCAAAGTCCCTAGGAAACACATAGTCGGTGTAATTTTTCAATCAAAACATCATTAAATTTCAATCGCAAACCATACTTTACAAAAGTTGCCTTAAGACTTTCAACGAGAAATGCAATGTTTTACAAGATACAGACAGTTACACCGAGTTTTTAGTTCCATTTTGGAATCTTTAATTTAAAACTGGCTGGGCTTTTTCCACTACGGACTCCAAATTTTGTTCATATATATTATTTTTTTGATCTCAGTTTTACGAAATCGGACAAAAAAAAAAATGAAATCACAATTTTGCACATTTGGGTACTCTTGTAATCACAGACTGTTTCGATTTTTAACTTCTTTTTAAGACTACTCTATTATAGACTTTTGCAAAAGCTTTTGATACGCTCAATCGGAATATATATTTCGTAGAATTGTTTTCATTCCAATTTTTTATGCACAACGTTTAAATTTGTCAAAATTGACCGATTTAAATACTTTTTTTTCATTTTTCCAACATTATTCAGTTTGCTTTTTGATTGCTTTGTTAGAAATGACAAGTTTTTGCAATTTTTTCTTTCATATTTTTTCCCTTTTTTTTCTTTATGTCCTTTGTGTTTTTTTATGTCGTTTTTATTATAAAGTGAAATTGGAAAATATCAAACTAAAATGGCATCCTACGTACTTACGTAAGTACGTTCTCTTTGAGCGCTTTTCTCTTGCAATGACGCGAAAAGCTGGACTCAGCCTTTAAAAGGTCATCCATCTGTGAGCATTAAAATGTTTGCCTTGACGTTGATGTCGTCCTTATCGTGCTACTGTTAGTGCACAATTGAATTTCAATATTTTTTTTTTTTATTGTTTCAGCCTGCAAGGAGCCGTTTTTTTTTTTTCATATAGAAATTATATAGAAATATAAAAGTTAAAATAGGTTCATGAGAAAATTAAAGAATAATATTTTAAAATGCGTTCACAGAGAAATCTTTTTAAGAATAAATCACTATAAATCATGCTTTTTTTAGAATGAAATGAAATACGTGGGCTGCTACAATATATATATTTCTGGCCTAGGCAACACTAAATGTTGCCATGTGCAATCTGACATTTCCATTGGAAAGTTTTAAATTTTTTAGCATAAACGTATTCACAACGTTTTGACGTACGACCATCATTTTTGTTGTTTACAGTGACTTGAAAAATCAATTTGGCAAAAAATGGAATTAACTCGTAAACATTTTCGTGCGATCATTTTTCACAACTTTCGACGTGGATTATCACGACAAGAGTGCATCGATGAACTTAAATCTTTGTATGGCGATGAAGCACTATCCTATAGTACTGTGAAAAACTGGTTTAATGAATTCAATCGTGGCCGACGCTCGCTCAAAGACGAATTCCGTGAAGGTCGTCCAAAAATGGCCGTTGTGCCAGAGAACATTGATGCCGTGCGTGAACTGATAATGCAAGATCGTCATGTGACATACCGTGAGATAGAGGAATCCTTGGGCATTAGTTCCACTCCAATACATTCAATTTTGCATGAACACTTAGTTGTAAAAAAGTTTGTTCTCGTTGGAAACCCCATTATTTATCAATCGTTTAAATTATCAATGGAAAAATTGATTTTCTTAACTCACTGTAAACAAAACAAATAGCACTTGTACATCAAAACATTGTGAGTACGTTTATGCTAAAAAATGTCAAATTTTCCAATGGCAATGTTAGATTGCACCTGCCAACACTTAGTGTTGCCTAGGCCAGAAATATATATAGCAGCCTACGTATACGACGACTACATGAATATTATTATTAATTATAATGAAGTATGTGCATAGAATCGTGGCAAATGAATTGAGGCATTGCGTGCAATAACGCCCCAAGTCGAAAAATGGCATTTCGAGATAATTCAATTTAAAGTTTTTAAATGCTGATAAAAAGAACAAACCATCATTTAAACCTTGAAAAACAAATTTATTCAATTAAACCTAATAAAATGAGTAAATAATTACCGCTAACACGTAATACTAACGCATATTGACAGAATTATCGAAGAAGGAAAATTTTAAATTGTAGGGCGTTTTTGCATAAATCCATTTGACTGTCACTGGAGTAACGTTAGCATTTTGCTTGGGAAACCGGCAAAACTCTTCCGATTTTAATGATTTTTTTTTTAAAATGAGGGGAATGAAATATACTTTCACCCCAATTATTTATAAATGTGCGGTTTTGTTTATTTCTTTAAAATTTTAATATTATAAAATGCACGCATACATTTGCATCTAAGCTTTGCACCTGGTAACTTTAGCATTTTGCTTGGGAAACCGGCAAAACTGTTCCGATTTTAATGATTTTTTTTTTATAAATGATGGGAATGAAATATACTTTCACCGTAATTATTTATAAATGTGCATTTTTGTTTATTTCTTTAAAATTTTAATTTTATAAAATGCATGCATACATTTGCATCTAAGTTTTGCACTTGGTAAATATTTTTTTTGCAAACGGTTATAGAGATTTTAACGAAATTTGGTACAATGTTCTATATTAGTATAACATTAAGACTGGGATCAATTCTAACCCTGTAGATAATGATAGAAAGGCGTAGCAAATGCTTTAAAATTAGAATTTATTTGGCAATATTTCGCAAACGGTGGCTAAGTTTGGTAAACAAATGCTGATTATAAATAGCGTAAATGGGATGGGATGGCAAGAGTATCACACCTACTTTTAAAGAATTGAATATTTTGATTTAATATTACACAAATAGCCCAGGAAAATAAGACGAAAAAAGAGCTTCTGTGCGAAAAAATTCCCAGTGGAAATTTTTTACCGGAATTGTCTTTATTTATGCATGATACACAAACTGTGAAAAGTCCATTGCAAAGTTGTGTGCGCATAAAAAGTTATTAAGGCTCAAAGGTCGCTAAAATCAGTTTTTTGCAAATATCTCGCTAATGCTAACTTTTACAGAAAAATGTTGGTCTTCAATTTTGTAGCACAGGAAATTTCCTACAAAAGTACGTTAAAAGTATTTGCGTATGACTTCTAGTTTAGGAGATCACCCAATTTAAAAAGTTGTTAACAGTTATGATATGAAATACTACCTATGTGTTCATATTAAAATATCTTACTTTTTAAATTGCAATAACTCTTCAATCAGAAGTTGTACAAACAAAATTAAAATGCTGTTTGAAAGATAATTTAATTTTCTATATACCGTACAAAATTTTTTTTTCGAACGGCTCATGACCTTAAAAATATTCTTGAATAACCGTTAAGGCTTCGAAATTACTGGTTTTTAAAGGATATCTGGGAATTGGTAAGTACTACGATAAAAAGTAATGGGACCAAATTTGTAGAGAATTACAAGATCTACAAAAAGTAAGCGATATGTGTACACATAGACGTAACCGTATAGAAGATATTCAATAGAAACCGGTCTTTTGGCATTTTAAGGGTTTTTTTGGAATATCTTCTAAACGGTTACTTCTATGTGTACACATATCGCTCATTTTTTGTAGATCTTGTAATTCTCTACAAATTTGGTCCCATTACTTTTTATCGTAGTACTTACCAATTCGCAGATATCCTTTAAAAACCAGTAATTTCGAAGCCTTAACGGTTATTCAAGAATATTTTTAAGGTCATGAGCCGTTCGAAAAAAAAAATTTATACGGTATATAGAAAATTAAATTATCTTTCAAACGGCATTTTAATTTTGTTTGTACAACTTCTCATTGAAGAGTTATTGCAATTTAAAAAGTAAGATATTTTAATATGAACTCATAGGTAGTATTTCATATCATAACTGTTAATAACTATTTAAATTGGGTGATTTCCTAAACTAGAAGTCGTACGCAAATACTTTTAACGTACTTTTGTAGGAAATTTCTTGTGCTACAAAATTGGAGACCAACATTTTTCTGTAAAAGTTAGCATTAGCGAGATATTTGCAAAAAACTGATTTTAGCGACCTTTGAGCCTTAATAACTTTTTATGCGCACACGACTTTGCAATGGACTTTTCACAGTTTGTGTATCATGCATAAATAAAGACAATTCCGGTAAAAAATTTCCACTGGGAATTTTTTCGCAGAAAATGTCTTATTTTCCTGGGCTAAAAAGCGGCGCAATGAATTTTAATGAATATTGAAATCAAAAAAAAAAAATCTAGAATTCTTGTCTTTTTTTTACTCTTTCGACGATAACTTTTTTTAGATCAAAGATAGGAAAAGACAACATTTCATAAAAAATAAGGAGATAAAGTTTCCTTTAAAATGCTTTATTGAAAATTTTCTTAAGCTAAAAATTTATCGAATTATGGCCACTCAAACATAGCAATTTTTTTACCCGGCCGGAAAAATAGATTTAATTCAAAAGCAAGGTGCCTTACGAAAAAAGTGTGCTAGGCAGAAAATGTTTAGAATCGTCCAAAAAATATGTGTGAATTTTTTCAGAATTTTTTGGAACATTTTATAATATTTCAAAATTTGGCTAAAAAAAAAAAAAAAATCTAAAAAAAATCACACGTACTCTTTGGACAATTCTAAGCATTTTTGCCATATAAAATTTTTTCATTCAGCACCTTGGTTTTATGTAAAAACCGTTTTTCCTACCGCGAATTGATTTATGCAAAAACGCCCCAAGTCGCACTACGCCCTTCTTGCACGCAACCCTTTAAACAGTATATATATATTGCTCTACCATATTCTGTGATCGAAATTGGAAGTTGAAATTAAGTACACATATATTTGAGGACCCAAGCTTTTCAAAAAAGCGATGGGCGCAAAAACGCCCTAAGTCGACTTAGGGCGTTAATGCACGCAACGCCTCAATTCATGTTGTTGTAATGCAGAAAGAAAATAAAGGTATGGCTATGCTTTTCAGAAAATATTTAGTGCATTGTTTTAAAATTCCGCAGCTGAAAGTTATCGCTAACATACACGTATAAAAAGACTTCAATAATTCACGCAAGATTGGCCTTTTTCTGGTCCAAATGTGTTGCATAAGAAGACAATTGACTTTTTTCTGGTCTCAATGCAATGCATAAGGACAATTGAGTAACAGTATCTTGCTTGGTATTTAAAACGTGAAATACATTTATGATAAGAATATTTTTTTTAAGTTCACCCAATTCTATTTTTAAACGGTAGGTAGATAAGTTCCAGACAAAACCGTGTAAAAAAAGACATGAAGTATGTACATAGAAAAAAAAATGATTAGTTCCTTATCCTTCAACCCTATACAAAATAGTTAATAAAAAAATTATTTTCTTTAAAATTTCAATCTCATATCTTTTTTTAATCGTGCTAAATGAAATGAAATCGTGTAAAAACGGTATCAATTAATTTTCTTTAGACCGTGTTCAATCAAAACCGTGTTAAAAAAGACCGTGTAAAAATAGAATTGGGTGTATATCTATTTTTTTTTTTTTTTTTCTTTAAATTAAGTAATTGATTTATTCCATCTTACATATACTAAACGACACACTGTTTTGCGTTAAAACAATTAGAAACTTAAGGTGTCACAGCAACAATGTTTATCAACATTTTATATGTGAATGCGTTGCAAAACCAAGTGAAAACCAAGTTAACAACCCAAATAACACTTGGAAACTGAGTCAACTTACAACAACGATAAAAAAAAGGAAATCAACAAAAGTTGAATAAAAGTTGCAGAAAAAAAAACAACAACAATTGCAATAAAACCAAATCCATTTATAGCCCACAATTTGAACTCAAACTTTGCAACCACAAAATCGCATTCAACAGAAACGTCGTCGCTCGCACTCCTTAAGCGCGCGGGCTTATCTTTGTGTTTCCGGTGTTTTGAACAATAAATATACACGTTAACTTCTTTAGCCTATTTCATACACTGAACAAAATTAATTACTTAGATTTTTAATTTATTTCCCCTATTATATTCACAACTCAAAATCTCTTGAAGGGAACATAATTTAAAATGTTTACTTTTATCTATAATCCAATAGAATATACAGAAGTTTAATTGATTTGTATTAAAAACGTCATAATAATTAATTTTCTTTTGGAATATAGTACACTCAGAAAAAAAAAAGATTGTTAAAACAACAATTTTTCACTCTCAAAAAATTGTTATTTCTAAATTGTTGGAATAAGTATTTTATTCTTAAACCAACAATTTTATTCTTGATATTTAATATTTTTACGCATTTGTCATAAAAAATATGAAAAATATTTTTAAATACAAAGCATCAAACACCAGTTTTGTGAACAAAACAAAAAATAAGCAATTTATGTTCCTGAAGAAGTTCTAGATGTTTTTTTTTTTAAAAAAGCTCTATTTAACGAATGAGGGTAAGAAACATTTGACTCAAATTATTGCCCTTTTTCAACATTACTTTTTCTTATCTCTCTGGCAGCATATGAATTTCATAATCAATTACACCCCGTTGATTCCACTATATGCAGAGAAGCTTCACATGGATATTCGGATGTGCGGACGATGTCGATGCATGGACCTGACTTATCTCATGACTTCTTACGCTTGGGATTATCGTTCTGTATCCATTTCCTATTGCCACTCACGATTAGGTGCAAATAACATTTCCTTTTCTGCCGTAGAAGCAACAGTCCACACGCACACGGCTTTATCTCATACAGAACCCAATATCCTAGATTTTGTATTATTTCTATTGCTGTAAGATAAATGGCAAATAAATACTTATGAATATAACCACAAACATTTCAATCATTAATTCTTCGTGCAACTATTTCGTTTCTTAATATTATCAACAGTTTCGCTTTTAAAACAACAATTGTCGTTCTTAAACTTTCAAAAACTTTTTACTTGATTCAAGAATTTTTCGTTTTATTAAAAACATAACAATTTCGTATTTAAAACAAGAGCAAAAGTTGTTGGGAAGATTTCAACCAACAAAAATTCTTGAATTAAAACATAAAGTTGTTGGAAATACAATTTTTTTTTCTGTGTGTAGCCACTTATAATATTTTCAGACAATATTGTTAACATACATATGACTTCATTTAACATTTTAAATACTTAATCTTAACAAAAGTGTATAAAATATGATGTACTACAATCAAACAGACACTGAATTCTAGCGCTTATATACCATCCGTAATTGAAAGCCTCTCGCCCCTTCTCTTAATGATCCTACATACTTTTAGGCGATATTTTTTTCCCGCTTTCTGAATTCACGTTTTATTTTTCTGGCAAGAACGATAACGATTTAAAAAAGAATGTGTTTTTTTAATGTGCATTTTATAGAGAGTTTTGACTACAAAGTAGAGCGGATCAAAAAATAAAATTTTTCTGTAATTGGTTTGCTCTACTATGAAAATTATATCATCTTAGATAACACAGGTCCTCAAATTAAAAACTTTTTTTCCTTAGTCGAATTTTATAGCCGATGAATGGAATTTAGAATTTCCTATTTGCCAGTGGAATAAATTTTTTTATTAAACTATACCATATTTTTTACGAAGGGGGTAGCTTGTATCTTCAATGTAGATTTTAGTCACATATGTAGTCCTCCTAGAAACAAATTTTACCGCCCCTAAAATGTGCCCAGTGGTGGCTCAGTTCTTAAAAGCAATTGTTTGAGATAAATCTTGTCCACATCATTGTAATTTCTCTATTTTAAGAAAAAAACAAAATCTTTTTTCGATCAACCCTTGTCTTGAAGTACCCACACAACCATATGCGTCTTCATTTAAACTTTCACATTTGAGTTGTTCCAAAGTTTCCAAAGTTTTATGTGTTTCTTATTTTGTGGAAAAACTTTTTTGCGTGTCAAACTTGTTGTCCATAAAAAAAAGCTGCATTTGAAATCGATGGCCGATGGTCAAACAAAAAAATTAAATAAATAAAAATCACGGAAAAGTAAAATAAAACTAAAAATAACAAACATCTATAAATGTTAAGCAATTGGAACTTGGGGGAATATTATTCTCAATTGAAAGATTCTTCCAGGAGTTATAGAAAATGATGAAGAATCGTTGGGGTAAATATAAAAGCGGATATTGAACATTAGCAGCGTTGTCCTCATGTTCCGAATGGATTTGTTTGGTTAATTTTAGAAACAAATCGATGAGAGGAATAGGTTTTGCCTAACGCTAATGCATTACCCATGCTCACATATCCACAGAATCACAAACGCTAAGTCCCTTTTAAAACTTATGTATATGTGACCTGGTCTACGAAAAGGGGGCCTAAGTGTCAAAAATTTATTGACCTTTAATAACACAGGTGTACAAAAAAAATAAATGTCATGGCGTTTTGACCAGACTATGTGTTTCCTAGGGACTTTGACGTCCTGAGTCCGAATCCCGGGTCCGTTTTTTTCCAGAACGTCTGAGAAAAAGATTTCAAGGCCATATGGAGGTCAAAATGGGGTTCATGTGTCAATTAGTGATAAATTCGCTAAAATGCTGAAACTAATTTTAATCATTGAGCTCTTAGGTCTTAAAAAGAATATGTGAGCAAAAAGGTTATCTCAAGCCTAGTTTCGGAGGTATAGCCATCGAAAGATCAGAATATATATTTTCTATGAAAACAGCTTTAAGTTGTGAACTCCTGAATGGACTTGGAAAATATTGGTGTCATATTAAAGGTATTTTGTTGTGTTTGTTACTGTTGTTATTGTTTTTGTTGTTAATTTTTTAGGTGTTGTTGATTTATTTGTTGTTGTAATTCAAAAATTTCACAAAACTTCAAAAAAGATCATATCTCGAAAACTATGAATCCAATCGAAAATATGCATTTTTATAGGCTGTCAAAATACCTTTCATATGACATCATTAATTTACAAATCCATCCAGGGGTTCCCAACTTATAGCGGTTTTCGTAGAAGATATATCCGGATCTTCCGATGGCTATATCTCCGGAACTAGGTCCGAGATACCCTTTTTGATCACTTATTCTTTTTAAGGACTAAGAATTCAATGATAAAAAATCAGTTTCAGAATTTTTGCGAATTTATCACTAAACGACACATGACCTCCATATGACCTTGAAATATTTTTTGTCAGGCGTTCTGGAAAAAAACAGACCCAAGATTCGGATTCAGGACATCAATGTCCCTAGGAAGCACATAGTCTGGTCAAAAGGCCATGACATTTTTTTTTTTTTTTTTGTAAACCTGTGTAATTGTTTTCCAGCTGTTTTCTCAAAAACTTACTTTTGTCTCGTTTTGGAGTTGCACTATTGTCATTTTGGACGGCTCATATGTGAAATTGAAACTGAAGTTTTATTTCTAGGAATGAAACCGGCTGGGTATAATGATATTGAGTAATGAGCAAAATCAGTCTTGGCCTTGGTAATTTTTCGAAAAATCTTGAAAAAAATTGAGGATGTCAAAAATTAAGCGAAAATCAAAAAATCTGAAAAAAGTCGAAAAAGGTTGAGAATGTTGAAAAATTTTTGATAGTCGAATAGCTTTGAGAAGGTCGAAAATTCTTGAGAAAGTCTAAAAGTTTTGCGAAAAACGAAAAATCTAGAGAAAATCGAAAACTTTTCAATAGTCAAACAGCCTTGAGAATGTCGAAAAATATTGTGAAAGTCGAAAATCAATAGATTGTCGAAAAATCTTGAAAAACTCGAAAAATCTTGAGTAAATCGAAAAATTTTGCTCAAGATGAAAAACTTTGCGAATGTCGAAAAATCTGGAGAAAGTCAAAAAATTTTTAAAAATGTTGAGAAAGTCGAAAAAACTTCAGATAGTCGAAATCTTAAAAAGTCGAAAACTGTTGAGGAAGTTGAAAAATCTAGCTAAAGTCGAAAAATTTTGTGAAAATCGAAATCTTGAGAGTGCCGAAAAATGCTTCGATAGTCGAAAAATCTTAAGAAAGCCGAAACATGTTGAGAAAGTCGAAAACAAGGCCGTAAAATGTTGAAAAAATAAAAAAAAATTTTTGGAAAGTTGAAAAAATTTGGGGATGACCGAAAAATCTTGAGAAAGTCAAAAAGACTGGAGAGTGTCGAAGATTTAAACGAAAGTCGAAAAATATTGAAAAAGCCGAGAAATTTTGCGTGTGTTGGAAAATCATGAGAAAGTCGAAAAATTTTGCAAAAGTCGAAATATTGAGAGTTCCAAAAAATGATGCGAAAATCGAAAAATTTTGAGAAAGCCGAGAAATTTTGCGTTAGTCCAAAAACCTTGAGAGAGTCGAAAAATGTTACAAAAGTCGAAAAATTTGGGATAGTCGAAAAATATTGATATTGTCAAAAATTCTGAAGAATCTTGAGAAAGTCTAAAATTTTTTGAAAGTCGAATAGCCTTGAGAAAAATCTTGAGAAAGTCGAAAAATCTTGTGGAAGACTAAAAATCTTGAGAAACTCGATAAATGTAGAGAAAATCGCAAAATCTTGAGGAAGTTGAAAGATTTTTGAAAGCCAAAGTAATTTGAGAAAGTCGAATAACCTTGACAAAGTCGAAAAATCTTGAGAAAGCCGAGAAATTTTCCGTAAGTCGAAAAATCTTGAGAAAGTCGAAAAATTTTGCGAAATTCGAATAATCTTGGGGAAGTCGAAAAATTTATTAAAAAGTCGAAAATTATTGAGATTGTCAAAAATTCGGAAAAATGTCGAAAAATTTTGCGAAAGACGAAAAATCTGAGGAAGTCGAAAAATTTTGCGAAAAATCTGAGAAAGTTGGTATTTGGTCTTGGTAATTTTTCGACCAAGACCAATATGCTGACATGATTTCAAAACTACGACCAAAAAAATTCAATTATCCCGTACCGATGGAATTTGAGAAATCCAAACTATACAACTAAGTAGTTTGAAAAAATGTGGCACGGAAACGCGTATTGAGTATGTAAAATTAAGTAAAATTTTCTGTCATTTTTTATTTTTAAGGTCAAGATCAAAACCAAAACTATGACCAATACTAATACCGCGAACAAGACTGAATACCTACAACCAAGATCCAGACTCAATATCAAAACCAAAACCATAACTCAAAGTCAAATGGCATTCCCAAAAATAAAGGGAATCATAGAAAAAATCCAATGTTGAAGTTATCTTTATACCAACTACAATACCAAAGTTCACTCAAAGTTATTGAGTAATTCATGCTTTCTGGTTGGCTAATATGTGGCCAGCAGCCCCCCATAATAAATTTTTCTATTCTTAATTTTGTTTTTAATTGAAAATTTCTTTCATATCTCATAGATTAAATTTAATTTCCTTTTCTTTTTTTTTTTTGTTTATTTCGCAATAGGTTTGCGCGCTCTCCAAACGTGGTATGATGCTACAACCAGCGGATATTCTAGCATACAATGAACCTATTGTACCACCAGCTGGCGCCATTGCAGCCGCTTCTGCATCTGGTGCCGGATCAGCGTCTGCTGCATTCAACAGTGGTGCTATACATCATCATTCGTCCGGCGCCGCGCCAACATCATCGTCAGCCATAAATGCAAAATCCATACAACAAAATATCATTATTGCAAATGCAGGACTCAGTTATGAGGATGTGCTGAACGATGATTTTCAATTTGATATGGATGGACATGATGTCATGGTCTTTCTGCATATACAAAAGACTGGCGGCACATCGTTTGGTAGGCATTTAGTGCGTGACTTGGATTTAAAGGTATGTCATGCATTGGCTTTAAAACAAAATTCTATGGTAAAAAGTTTTTTTAAGTAGCAATATTCCTACGTGCATAACTAGAAGTAAAGGAAGAAATAAATTTTGTAAAATAACTTTGGTACATTGGAATATGTTTGCGATTTTTTCTCAAACACTTAACTTTTTTGATGGGAAAAGTATTCAAATTTTTATTATTTGCCATTTTTTTTTTTTTGCATTGGCATTTCGTTTCAAATTGCATGGCAATTTTAAAACATTTAATTTGAATTCCATATGAGTACACAAAAATGAAACAAATGTCGAAACATGTCTGCACGTATTTAATAAATTAAAATAAATTTGTATTAAAACATTGATTGAATGATTTCCATAAATTCATCATTTTATTTTTATTGGTCAGCAAAATACAATGGTTTAGAGGAATCGATGGGAACACAAAAAACACGTAATGTTTAAGATTTTAAAAATGTATGCTTTTTAGGCATGTACGAGTACATGTATTACTTGAGTATAATACATGTACATTAGATTGGCTCGGAATTTCGTTCTTCGGGCACCAACAGTTTCAAATTGATGTAATTGGTAGGAGAACATTTAACGGACCTGAAACCATATTCAAAATTGAACTAGTAAGGGTGCTATATAGGCATGGACAAAAATAAAGTACTCTACACCGTAACATTTCAAAAACTTTATTTGTAAGGGAGGTGCCACTTCCTCCTGCTCGAATTCACCTAGTTTTTGCTCTAAGCTTGTGTCGACTACTATATTTCTAGTTCCCATAATTTGGTTGCATTATCTCAAATAAATCATGTGCTACGGTATTTTGAAAAGATTGCTTGCATGGGAGGTGCCACACTCTTTTGTCCGAGTTTACCTAGTTCTCACTTAGAGCTTGGTTCGAATATTTCGAGTGTCTGTACAAAATTTAATGACCCGTGTACTACGACGTTTTGAAAAATTTGCTTGTATAGGAGGTGCCACCCATTTTTATCCAAATATACATTGTTTTGCTCAGATCTTGTGCTTAGTGATGTTGAGTCTTATACTCGGTAATTTTTCGACTGCTATAGTCTTTGTTTGCTCATCGCTATTTGTGCCACTTGCACTTCGAACTTTTTTTCTTGTATAGGAGATGCCACGCCCTCTTATCCGAGTTCAACTAGTTTTTTTTTTCAGAGCTTGCATTTACTATCCTAAGTGTCTGAGTGATATTTGGTTGGATCATCTCCTAAAAAAGCATTCAGTATAGTATTTTGAATTTTTTGCTTATTTGGGAGGTGCCACGTCCTCTCATCAGAGTTCCCAACTTAGTTTATTCTCAAGCTTTCATTTGGGTCAGTATTTGTGTAATCGATTAAGATTTTAGTTGACATCTTCAATTTTTTTGAAAATTAGTGAAAAGTTAAATAGTATTTGACATGCATATGACTGTGGTAAAATGATTTTCCGAAATTCTAAAAAATCCAAGATGGCGGCCATAAAAAATCCGATGCAACTTTTCGATACTAACTTATTTGAAAATTCATAGCTACTCGGCTTTTTATCTGATTTTGATGAATTTTTCAGGGTTAGTGATAAAAAATATAAAGCTTTTGAAAAAAAAAAAAATATTTTAGGTGTAAAAAAAGTTTTTTTTTTAACCCTTTCGAACCGAAAAAAAACTGTGGGGTACACAATTTTTGAGAAAGGTTAACCTTAGAAACTTAATTGAAGTAAAATGTTTGCCCGTCTCTAATTTCAAATTTTCACTGTAAGAGGCGCTTCCGGTCTATAGCCCCAACAGATGTTTTTGATTTGAATTTTTGGGATAACCTTGGAGTGTTTATAAGAAAAAACAGTGGTAACTAAAAATTGCATTAATTTTATTAATTCAATATTTTAACCCAATACAACCAAGTTGTTGGAAAAAGGGGTCAGAAGAACCCATAAGCACGAGATATAATGGGTTAACTTTTCATATTAATTAACATGAAATCAAGCAAGGAACAATTTTTTAGAACATCTTAACCCATTATATGCCGTTTTTAAGAGTCTTTTTGACCCCTTATTCCAAAAACATGGTTATAATGGGTTAAAATATTCTAAAAAAATTTTCACTTGGAGCAATCCAAAAAAAAAAAAAATTGCGTCCGGACGGTGGCAACCCTATATAGTAGCGCTCGTGTACCAACGACTCATGATAAACACAACATTTAACAACTTCAAAAACTCATAACTTGAAAACTGCTTTTAAATAAAAATATTCAAAAAAAAAAAAAGCCAAAGTTGGCTTAAAAAAAAAAACTTCTTTTACACCTAAAGTAAATTTGTTTTTTCTTCAGTGTAATTTTCCATTTTTAAATGGAATAATCGGTATATTGCGACTTATTCCACTTTCAAAAAAACCCATTCATATCTTGGATATTGTTTCTACCAATTTTCATGTTCAGACCATTTTTGGAAAGGTATTGAATCAAGGTATAAGCGCAAGGTGAATTTTTAGATTTTCCAAAATACATTTTGTGGAAAGAAAGAAAAATAACCTTTCATATGAACCAAAAATTAAGATGGTATATTTTACGGTTTAAACTTTTCAAAACATGAAACTGACCAGAACTCACGAAAATGGTCAATAACTAGGACAGTTATTAACCAATTTTTATGTTCTGACCTATTTCAGAAAGGTAGTAAAATAAGACTGTAACATTCGCTTAAAAATTTCCGGTCAAAACAAAAATAAGGGCATTTTTACTATTTTTATAACCTTGGGAGAAAGTTTGAAAACAAAATTTCTTTTTAGAAAAATTTTAAGAAATTTTCTTTTAATTTCAGCGACCCTGCGAATGTCAACGACAACGTAAACGTTGCTATTGTTTTCGTCCACATCGCAATGAAAATTGGCTTTTCTCACGTTATTCTACCGGTTGGAAATGTGGCTTGCATGCTGACTGGACAGAGCTGACAAGTTGTGTGGACGTTGAATTGGATAAAAATGAAGGTGAGACCGCGAAAAGAAGATACTTCTATATAACATTACTGCGAGAGCCAACCTCAAGATATATGTCCGAGTATCGTCATGTGCGGCGCGGGGCTACCTGGAAGGGTTCAAGACATTGGTGTCTGGGTAGGCAAGCAACGGCTGCTGAATTGCCGCCATGTTATAAGGGTAAAGATTGGCTTGATGTGGATCTTGATCAATTCGCTGCGTGCGAATCTAATTTGGCAGCAAATAGGCAAACGCGTATGTTAGCTGATTTGGCACTCGTTGGTTGCTATAATAAATCAACAATGCCAGCACACGAGCGTGAACGTGTCATGTTGGCGAGTGCGAAGCGTAATTTAGCAGCCATGGCTTATTTTGGACTGACGGAGTATCAGAAGGTAATTTTATACTGGAATTTGAATTTGAATTTATTAAATGTTGAATTTTTGTTTTTCCAACTTCTTTTAGATGTCACAATACATCTTCGAGGAGACTTTTAACCTGCGATTTGCCATACCCTTTGAACAGCATAATACAACAATGTCCGCGTCTGCTGTTAGCAATTTGCGGCCAGATCAGCGAAGGCGCATTGAAGCAATTAACAGTTTGGATATAGAACTATATGCGTTTGCAAAGAATTTATTATTCGAAAGGTATGAGTATGTACTTTTGTAGTTAAATGTTATTATAACTGTGGTATTAAAGAAAAGCAGCTTAAGTCAACTTTAGGCAGTTCAACGTAATTTTGGGCAGAGTTCGTAAATAATTCTCACTGAGAAGAAACTCACTCTTCATCCTCAATAAAACTCAATTGAAGAGTACACAATTTTGAATTTTTCATTTATGATCAAAATAATAAGGAGTGCTCATTAGGCCGGGTCGATGAAAAAATATTGGAAAAACCGCACCCTATCTGGGTGACATACATTTTTTTTTGGACCACTCAAAAAACAGCCTCACTTTTAAACGAAGATACCCAAGGGTAGTGTTCAGCAGTGCTCAAATTGAAAAAATCGCCAAGAGAGTTTTCCATTTTACTTAGTACTCAAGAGCGATACAAATTATTAATTGAGGAGTGGCCGTACCAAAGGGCCTAAGTACCATTTCGAGGCAAAAGTAATGTCATACTATTTATGTGCCCAATAGTTTGTTTTTTGACTGTTATAATTTTTTTAATATAATGACATCAATTTCACACTATCAAAAACATTTTTAGTGAAAACAGAAAATAATTTTATTAATTTCTAACGAAATGCCACCCGTTTCATATTATGACACTACTTTTGCCTCGAAATGGTACTTAGGCCCGTTGGTACGGCCACTCCTCAATTCAGCTTTTTCACCTGATGTCTGCACAAGACATCTTGTTGGAGTTTTAAGATATTAACTTTCAAGATGCGCTGTGTCTTGTACCCGTTTTTATTTAAAAAATAATTCAGTTCACTGTCTCGTGCAACTATTTTGAATGTGCTTGAATATGAAAGAAGAAAAAACAAATACTGCACAGACCTGTTTTGTTTTATTTGCTACAGTGAAGTTCAGTATTTGTATAAAATACAGTATTTGTAAGAACCGTGTTTTTTTGAGACTGATAAAAAAGACAGTATGCTATAGTGTCAAAATGAAATCAGTGTACAGTGAAGATTTAAGTCTTGAATTTTTTAGATGAAATATTTCAGTTCATTGTAAAATGTACGAGTAGAGAAAAGTTCACTATATTTCAAAATGTCTTGTGTAGGCCCCTATTTTAAACTTAGCGTATCAGTTGATAAAAATAAAACTAGTTGAATCTTTCGATTTTTGCTCTTTTAAGTCCAATCAAGGCGAAATGAGCGAGTGTTGAGAACAAAAGAGGAGCTTTTAGTTGAGTGGGTTCCGATTTTTTTGCGCTCTAGAGTTTTCAAATTTGGAAGAGTGATAAAAAACAGCAGAAGCGTATTTTGAGTTATTACGAACTCTAGTTTTGGGTAAAATAGTGCTTTGTTTTTCGACGATTTTTAAGGCTCCATAACGTCTAAAATCCGGAAGGAATGAGTTCCTTTGATAAGCATTAACTGCATTTTTCTTAAGTTAATTTAAGCTGCTTTTAATCAATATGTCTTATTCGAAAAAAAAACCTCAAGTAAGGCTTTCCAGAAAAGCATATATTTGTATTTCCAAAAATCGAAAGAGTTTGTTTGGAAAATTGGCTAACACAGTGCTTAGTTTTACAAAATGGGACTGAAGTGATTTTCGAGGTATTTGATACTTAATCCGATAAGTCAAGTGGACACTTCGCTCCATACAATATAAATCAAAAACAAACTGGTATTTTTCATACATATAGAGCAAACTTTAAACATGAATATAAGGTGTCAGTGGTGGACCGACTTCGAAGAAATTTTAACTGTGTGTTAGTATCGATCAAGAAAAGGTTTACATGTTAAAAATAAATTTAAAAAATAAAAAAGAAATTCAACATTCAACTAATGGAGATGGATGCAGTCTGACAAATGCATTAGAAAGATCATGTTTCAAAACCTTTGGAACAAGTCTTAAGTTAAAATGTCAAATGTCGATGGGGCAACAGAAAACTCAGGCGACGACATCTCACAGTTTCTTAAAAGATAATGACATGGTCTCGAAATGCTAATGTTATTCAAGGTCAACGGTCACAGCAGAACTACTTACTACGCTCATCTGTTTTTTAGGCGAAATCTAATTTCTAAGCATATGTATTTTCGAATTGCGATAACTCACGAACCGTGGGTCGTACGACAAAAAGTATCGAGATCTTTTTTATGGAGAGTTATGATCGACAAATAATTTTCATTATACTTGTATGTAAAAAAAATCTAAGGAGTGTCGAAAAAAACTTATACACGCTTATAGTTAAATAAAATTTATACCGTTCAATTTAAAAGTTCTTAAAAATAAGTGAATTTATTAATATATAATATTATAGAA
The DNA here is from genome assembly GCA_951812925.1 of Calliopum simillimum. Classification (NCBI taxonomy): domain Eukaryota; kingdom Metazoa; phylum Arthropoda; class Insecta; order Diptera; family Lauxaniidae; genus Calliopum; species Calliopum simillimum. The sequence goes on from OX638368.1 coordinate 39,920,863, forward strand.
ATTCATTAAACATTAAAATATTGGAATTATAAATCTATCCACCTTTTCCGGGAATCCTGTCATTAACGATTTTATAGTTGTTTCCGTTATCTTTTTGGACCTTTTTGGAGGAGCCGGTCCATTTACGCTTGAAGTCAGACAAGTCCTGGGACAACTTTCCTGTGTCCTTTAATTCCCTTTTCACGAGCGCCCAATATCTTTCCACAGGCCGGAGTTCTGGACAGTTGGGTGGGTATGCCTCCCGTGGTACATTATGATTTTCATACCACTCATGATACTAAATCGGGCCAGAAGCTTTCTGAACTTTATACGACTTCAGCCCAGCATTAGCTTTGGTTCTGCACACAAAAGAATCAGCATTTAACTACACGAACAGCTTTTCTGACAGAGGTGTTTGGAGCTCTTCGAAAGAGTTGTTCGACATCTTTTCCCTCACCAATATTTGTTGGACCTTTTTTTCTCCATGATATTTAAGTCTTCTTTAAACTGTTTAATGTCTTTTGAAACTATGTGACAATGTAACTTGAGATCTGTGGCTATATTTGAAAGTCCACAATAGATTTTTTTTGAAAAATTTCAAGTATTTTTTCACGTAATTCTATTTCGCTCTCCATTTTGAAAGAAATAAGAATTGAAAAGTAATAATTTGAATAAATATAATATCTTATACATTTTTAAAAGCTAACGTGATTCCAAAAACCAATTATTCGTTGGACACAGGATAAGTTATGTGTAAAAAAGTTTTTTTCGACACACTCTATATATTAATACGTAAGACAAAAATTTGTCCTACCGTTTTACTATGTTAGAAATGAAGCACGATTTTGAATTATACACTATCAGAATGGTGTTTGTGCGTAAATGTGCACAAAGTTATAACTATTTTAATATTTTGCCATGAGGCTAAGTAAAATTACTTAAATGCAAATTTTTCAATATTAACATCGACAAATTACGCGGTTACAAGAGAAAGACCAAAAACTGACTTCATGTTTTTTGTTTTCTTTTCGTTTCACATTTGTCATTGTTCCAGGGATGATAAATGAGCTTTTCTATTTTGTACCAAATATCAAAAAAAGTATTAAAACTACCTAAATTGTACCAAATTATTTAATACATTTGTGGTCAAATTTTGACCATTGGGCGATTCTAGTAACTCCTAAACTGTAAATTTTTTTTTACAAGTAATGAAAATTATTTGAAATTATATTATCGATAAAAAGCATTTTCCATAGTTTTTAATCATTAAACACATGATTTGGAGTTTGTGATCAGAAAAGTTAGTAAAGTATGAACCACATGTCAAACTCTGAATATCATGGTTATGGTTGAACTTTGTGGTTAATGATTTAAAATTTTCATTAGAAATTGTCACTTCCATAAGTGAAAAACTCGATATGTAGTCTTTGACCTTGAATGCTATTTCGGACACGTATTTTGCTCTTCTGAAACCGGGTTTGTTTTCGGATTTAGACATATATATGTCTGTTTTGAGTATAAAATGTTAATTTTTGTCTTTTATTTTTTAGATTCAAGCACCTGAAAGCTAAAGATACAGACTTTGAAAAACGCTTCGCCAATTTGGGTAACATTAACTACAAACAAGGTGTAACGGAATTCAATTGGGATAGTAATATTGACGATACACTAAGCACAGATCATTGAAACCAAAAATATTATTATTAAAATAAGTGAATAAGATTTCCTAATGCTGCAAAGCCTAAAGAAAATATTGTTATATCTAAGTTAAGGAAAGCTACAAAAAAAATTTAACGGACTTAAGAAATAACATAGAATAGACTAGACATATAGACGATAGAGCAGATATTGAAAGAAAGTTGTAATTTATTTTATTTTATTTTGTTGTTTAAGTGAATAGTTTGTGGTATGCAGCATTTGTTTTATATTATTATTATTTTTTTATAACGAGTATTTTAAGCCAAAACACATTGTAAATAATTCATTCAAGTCATCTTTTGTATGCAACATTGTAAGCGTAAAAGTTGTAAAAATCTCATAATTTTTAAATTCGCGATTTTTTGTTTTTTATGTTTAACAAAAATGTAAGTCAAATGATAAATTTTATGTTTTGAATATTTATCATAAACATAAATAGCATATTTTTGCATTAAGCCAAAATTAGTTTTAATATCAAACAAAATTATGAGAAGAAAAACTTAAAATTAAATTTAATATTAATGTTTTATTTATTTAAGTTAATGTTGGCCATATTAAGTAGAAAATTACTAATAAGAAAAAAACAAAAAACCATACTATTAGTAAAATAAAGTGCAAAAAATTTGTGTTGCAGTTCTTATCGTGCCAGAATAACAATTTCCAGGGCAGCGATGAAATGTGTTGAGATTTATGGAGTGATGACATTAATGAAAAATTTTGTAATATTTTTTAATGTCTTATTACATTTTAATGGCGTCTTTTGGAAAAAATTAAATTTCTCATAACTGGCAAGATAAGATCGCATCATATTTAACACGAGTCATATAGCAGGTTTCTGATTTATTGTAATTTTTTTTTTTTTTTTTTTTTTTTTGCTAAACTACAGCATTTTTGTTTTCGAAAATTCAGATTCATTGTAACTCTTTGTAAATAATAACAAATACAAATACATACAAAAAAAAAAAAAATTATGAATGCATTCTAATACAATAAATGAATGACAAATATCAAATTCGTATATCGGCCATCCTTTAAAGTAGTACACACACTTACATTAGCGGCTCAAAATTAAAAAGCTTATTCCAAATCAGAGAGATATTAGGAGTTATCGTGAATAAATATTTCCGGGGAGTTTTTGTCAGACTGCAATGTAGAATACAGGCAGTCTGAAAAAGTTCCCTGTGAATATTTATTCAGCACAACCCCTATATTACCATATTTTTTAAGTACTAAAGACTCTATGTTTACCTTCTAGGAACTCGAAACAAGAACGTAAAAATATGCCATAAAAATATGAGTGAAACCCAGGATTTACACCTTTGATTTTATCAATCATAATGTCATATGATTGGTAGATATTTGTACTATCAAATGGTATATAAAACTAAAATATAAAATTCATTGTAGTACGGAAAAGGCAAAAAATCAGTCAAATTATACTCAAAAAACTGTACAATTAACGTAACTTAAAAACAGCTGATGATGTTTCATATGCTACTTTTGAAACCTTTTGATAATACATATACAGCTTTCTCTATGTTTTTCAATGATTTTCGACTTTTGATAAATTCAGGCATGTGATGAAATCCCATTGATTTCAAATACTTTTCATTAAGGAGTCTTTTTGATGCAAACGGTGAGTCAAACGATAAAAAGTATCGGCATCTCTTGTGTTGAGAATTACAGGTTCTACAAATAATATTGATTTGCATTTACGAAAAAATAACCGTTTAGGAAATATTCTTAAAAAACCGCAAAAAAGTCGAAAAATTTGATTTTATCGAATATTTCCCAAGCGGTTATTTGTTCGTTAATGCAAATCAATATTATTTGTAGAATCTGTAATTCTCCACAAAAGAGATTCTAATAATTGTTATCGTTCGACTCACCGTATTGATCAAAAAGTCTCCTAAATGAAAAATAATTTAAATCACTCGGGTTTCATCACATGCCTGATGATTGTCTTATTAGTGCAGGCCAATTCGGTAAAAAAAAATGTAATCTAATTTGCTTGAACAAGCACCGATTTTGAACCAAAAAGGCTCATTTTGTACGTAATTGAATTTAGAAAAAACAAACACTTTAGATTTATGCAGTATTTGAAAAAGTTCGAGAAAAGGTTTTTGAAAAAAAGTAGAAACGCCACAAAAATATTCATTTTGGATATATATGTCAATGCTGAATCCGAATCTGGCCTTAGAATTTGTCAATCACGTATCCTTTTGAGATATCCTAATCTCAAAGTTCAAAAAACACAATTTTTGAGGTTATATAGAAGATACACAAAATACGAAACTATTTTGCTATGAATTCACTTTTTAAGAATACGTTTTTCGACCTTTTTTCAAACACTCTATAAATCTAAATGATTGGTTTTTTTCTAAATTCAATTACTAATAAAATGAGCCAAAATGAGTGCCTGTTCAATAAAATTAGATAACTATATTTTAATAAACTTTTGAACAAAAATATCGATTTTGATATTTTTCTATTTCTCTTCGATGCCATTCAATATCTTCCAAGTTTTTTCTCATTATGTCTGATTTCAATTACTTTTCATTGAGAAGACTTTTTAACGAAAACGAAACGACAAAAATTTTTTTTTTTTTTTTTTTTTTTTTTTTTTTTTTTTTGTGGAGAATTACAAGTTCTACAAATTATATTGATTCGCATTAACGAAAAAGTAACCCCTTAGGAAATATTCTTAAAAAACCACATAAAGTCGAAAAACTCGATTTTATGAAATTTTTCTTAAAGGGTTACTTTTCCGCAAATACAAATCAATTTTATTTGTAGAACCTATAAATCTCTACAAAAAAGATTCTAATACTATTTATCGTTCGGCTCACCTTTTTCGTCAAAAAGCCTCCTAATTGAAAAGAAATTGAAATGACTCTGATTTCGAAACATGCCAGTATATATAATTCTAGCTATTACCTGGTGAGCGTTGCCTCACTTTTATTCCGGTACCTTTTACATACAATGTACCAAAGCTAGTTCATCTGCGTCAAATGGTTTCATAGCTATGATGAAATTTTGCCAGTGTGTCTAGCAAATGCTAGTTGATGCTATTTTTTTATATATTTGCCAAATTTCATGCCAATGCGTCAAACAGTTTCTGAAATATGTCGAATATTGTTTGTAAGGGGTGAACTTAGTACAGCCCATTTTTCTAAAGCGTATTATTTGGGCTTAACGGTCTTTACATACATATGTATGTACCGAATTTCATTTCAATGCGTCAAACAGTTTCTGAGGTGTATCGCATTTTGTTTTTTGGGGCGTGGCACCGCCCATTTTTGTAATGTGTGTTATTTGGCTTAGTGCCCGTTACATATGTGCCAAATTTCATTTCTATTCGCCAAACAGTTTCTGAGATCTGTCTTGTTTTTTAGGGGTCTCGCACCGCCCATTTTTCTAGCGTAAAACCTTCCCTTGATCTAAACCAACATTCTCTTAAAATCGAAATCGGTGGAGTGGTTTTCAAGCCCATCAAAAACGAACACACGGACAAACTTTAATTTTTATATATTAGAATATATCGAGCCTTAACCGCCAAAAAGACTCAACTCACAAAAAATAAAGTTTTACAGTTAGTCGGAGCTTTAAATGAATTTTCTTTGAACTCATTGTAGTGCAAAAGTCAAAATTGCTGTCGCTAAAACTTCGTAATGGTACTTTTTGGCAGGTATGAAATTTGAAGAAAAGATGCGTATGGGCGAAAGTTATCGATTTCTATCAAAAAACGAAAATCTGAAATTATGTCGGTTAAGTCTTTTTGGCGGTAAGGGCTCGATATAAAGGCGAAAAGATACGAATTGCGTCAGATCTACCGAGCAGACATCGGTCTTCAGGTTCTTTTATCAAAATAGCTTATATAGCTTGCGAGATATAATATATAATGCGGCTAACTTCATTGAGTTCTGATATTAATTCCTGGTAAAATTTTGAAAGATGGAGTCAAAATCTAATGCATGTACTATTTTAAAAAGACAGTCATATGCTGATATTATACATTCATAAATAGATACTTATATACATACATACACATAAATAACACGAATATTTGATAGTATTCTTAGAGAAAAAAACAAAATATATAATTATTTAAGACAATAAATATAAATAAAAAATAAACTAACGAATCATGAATTGTAAACGAAATACTAAACAGCATTTGTAACGAAAACTACTCTCTTTATTTTAATCGCTAATTAATTTTTTATCATTTCGTGTAATGTGCCATTTTGTACAAAATTTTCTTATCAAAACATTAATTTATTACTATTAAACAAACTAATATACATATACTTACCTTATTTCGAAAACAAAAAAATCAGTGCAATTTTAACAAATACAAAAAAATAAATAAAAAAAAATTGCAATTAAACCAAACAGCAAAAATAAAGAAAGAAAAAAAAAAAAAAACATTACAATTATTATTCTTATCAATAAACGATATAAAATATTAGTTAAAAATTATAAACTACTGTTTTTTCATTCAACTTAAACTAATACCATGTTTACGCCATTTTTATTAACCAAAACAAAATAAAGATCAGCGTTCCCATTGAATCGTTTGGCTAGTTTTCTGACACTGTTGTCAGTTATGTATATTTTTAAAAGTCACTGAAACTATTACTTTCACCCCTATCCCCAGTTGTCATTTTTATTTGGAGTCTGAAAATATAGATATATATTGAAACGACGAGAACATAAAACATCACACAATTTTAAGGATTGGAAAATAATTTTTACAAAATTTTCTTTTAAATAAAAAAATGGCTTTGAAAAAAACGGTTTTTATCTACCAAAAATAAATTTTTTTTTCAATGTATTTTTTTTTCAAAAGCTCAAACTTTTCTACAAAAACCCTGAAAACTTCATTAAAACGGGTAAAAAGGAGCTATGAATTTTCAAATGTGTGGGTATCCAAAGGTTGGATTGAACTTCCAGTGGCCGCCATCTTGGAAATTTTTGGAATTTCGGAAAATCATTTCACCACAGTTATATGTGTGTGCAATACTAACATTCCACCAATTTTCATAAAAACCGGAGATGCCAAGAGGAGTCTTGGTCGGTAACGCAAAGAAGACTCAATTTCAAGCAAAGATATCTCAAAATCCTGCAGATATATTAGCAATCCTGACCTCAGACTCGTATTCAGCGTCTAAGTACGATACAGTATCAAACGCTCCTCGAAACAATTATTTTGCACTTTAAAGCAGGATTTCTTAGAATCCTGAAGATTTAGAAAAAAACAAAGTTTAGATTCGTAAATAGGAGGAACCTTACCTCTATAATCAGCAAAAAAAATTTTGGAATGAAAAACCATTGTAGGACTTTTTAACAAGAGATTTAACTCTTTAAGAAACTATTACATTTGTTTACGTATATTTACATTAAAATAATTATTTTTTTTTAAAGGAATTACATTTTTATTTTTGGGTTACTTATTAAGGTCCCTTATTGTTATAGTTTACGGGACCCTTATTGTTATAGTTTTGTGGTCCCTTATTGCTCTGTTGTTGTTGTTGTTGCTGTGCTAACAGTGAATAGGCGTAAGCTGTCTGATAAGATGAACAGTCTGGACATACACCTGGTTGTCCTGGGGGACCATGTTGTCCTGGTTCACCTAAAATCGAGGTAGATGTAAAAATATTTACAATTTGACGTTAACTCATACCTGGCCTTCCGTTTTCGCCACGATCTCCTGGTCGTCCAGGCAAACCATCTTCTCCTCGACCTGCTGCTCCTTGTGGTCCTGGTGCGCCCATTGGTCCTTCACGTCCAATGCCATCTTCGCCTCGATCACCTTTGTCACCTACAGGACCTCTTGGTCCTTCGACGCCAGCCTCACCATTAAATCCAGGCAAACCTTGATAGCCACGTTCACCCTGAGGACCTTGTGCCCCAGTATCACCTAAGTATATAATTCTATTTATAGAAGTCAAAATGCTACATTTTAGATTAAAAATATTTACCTTGTATTCCTTGCGGTCCTGGATTACCAACACGTCCTACGCCACGTCGGCCGGGTGGTCCTGGTGGACCAATAAATGTTGATGAAATTTCTGATATGTATTCCCTAACGACCGCCATGCAAATTTCGCGTATATCACGATCATCATTAGCTCTATTATCAGTGGAATAGCTAGGAGCACCTGGTGGCCCAGCTGGACCTTCAGCACCAGGCAAACCTTGAGGACCAACGAGACCATTAAGCCCTCGTTCTCCAGGTACTCCAGGTTCTCCTGGTATGCCTGCTAAGCCAGTTGCTCCAACCGCACCAGGTTCACCCGGTTGTCCTGGCACACCTGGTTGCCCTGGCAACCCATTATTACCAGGTAAACCAGGAAATCCCCTAGGGCCAGGAATATTTGTAAAATTTTGATTGCCAATAACACCAGGAGGTCCAGGTGGTCCAGGATGGCCTATTGGCCCCCGCACGCCATCATATCCATAAGGTCCTACAGGGCCGATTTCACCAGGTTCACCTTTTTCTCCTTTCAGAAAACTCGGATATTTGTCAATATCATTTTCCTGCCACTGTAATAATGAGTAAATATTAATTCGCAAATACTAATTTTTGCAAACCCGGACATACCGATTTACCTGGTAGCCCTTGAGGGCCTTGTGGGCCTGGAGGACCTATAGGACATACTTCAGGGCAGTCATGTGATTCAGTTCCAGTAACCCTTTGTTCTTCACCTGGTATTTCCGTCTCAACGTCGGTCGATGGTGTAACAAAAGAAATATCAAAAGGAGGTTTTTCAGTAGTTTCATTATTTTGTGCTACTGGCTGTAGTGGGTGTAATGGTTTCAGTGGGTGCAATGGCTGCAATGGCTGATGCGGCAGTGTTGGATATGGCGAGGGATAATATGAATGCAATTCGCGACAATCTGTACGGTTTGGTTTCTCAACATCACAACTGAAGATCATCCACTGAAGATCAATCTGAAAATGACAATATTCAAAATAATGGATAATTTCGACTCGTAAGATTAATGTACTAACCGGCACTGTGTCTCTGGTTCTACAGTTGCGTGCTACTGAAAATGTACCACCCTCAGTATATATTGGCCCGCGAACATCAAGTGGCTTACCGTACAGATCTGGCACAGGTTTGCAATCGACCCATAGACGTACTAGATCATGATTAACTCCAAGCATAACTTTATGCCAAGCGCGATCAAATATCTAAAAGTAAGTGGTCATGTGTATATTAAAATTCTCTGAAAAATCGTATAACGCTTGAGTTTAGTCACATACCTCAACATTCTCAAAGAAAACTGTTTGGATTGTACCATCTTGTTTGGGTATCGAGAACTCTATGGCATTCTGGATTGGATTAATCGTAACACTCATTTGTGACTCATATTGATAGTCCGTTAATTCAAAGAGATACCATTCATATGTCTGTATTTCTGGTACACGAAATGTGGCCTCAAACGAAAATTCAGTTGGTACGCCTTTCGGGAATGCGCGTGTTGTTTCAATAGTCGTATTTGAATAACTCTCAAAATGATAAGCGGTTTGATAACTTGAAGAGCCAGTAATTTTCTGAATGCCTGGATAATCGTTCCAATGCCTCTCAAATTGATAAGAGGAAAACATATCGTAAGTTGTTAGATCTGGATCTCCGGAACGTAGTCCATTGCAAGAATCCAACGGAACATATTCATTTTCATCGAGTTCTTCGTAGTCGTCTTCGAAGAAAGCTAAGGTATGACAAAGAAAAAAATATCACTGGTTATATAGTATACAGCTCATATGTACTAGCTATTGCTTTACAGCTCCGGCGCTACGCCACGGTGTTTATCATAAAATAATTCTTTCAAAATTCTAAGAAATGTCAAAAATAGATTGTGAACATGTAGTTTTAAAATCTAAACAAAATGCTGAAACCAAGTGCACTATCTAAGGGTTAAAACTATTAAGATTATTTAAAAAGTTCTTTGTTATCATAAGCCCGATTCATATATTCGATTGCAGAATTTGGATGAAATGATTAATTTTATAATGTGCGTTGGGTTATTAAAGACCATTATCAAATCAATAGGTTATCAACTTGTGATTTTTTGTGCTTTCAAATATTTTCATTTATATATAGAATTTTTGGTAGTTTATTTTTTCTTTACTCAAAATATGTGGTTTCTCCATGATAATAAGTTTTTATATTATAGGTATTATTATTATATTATAACATACTTTATTTTAAAATCATTAGGTATTCTGAAATAAAGAAACTCGTTAACAATAGAAAACCATCCTATGTTTTTCGTTAAACAAATATCATTCGAATTCAACAATTTTTTCGAAGATTTCTTTATAGAGTGTCTACCGGATTTCAAATCTATTTGTAGACTATCGAAATTAACTGAAGATTTTCTGGTTTTTATCAAATTGCTTTCTTTCGCTAAAAGTTTAAAAAGTACCCAGACCGTGAAAATTGCCATTGATTGCTTAATGGATATTTCTTTTTTCTACCTCTCGAAAGAAACGCTTTCTCTGAACATTTGTAGATAGTTTTCCTGATTTCAAACCGTAACAATCGATTATCGAAATTTTAAATATATATCGAATTACTTTCCATTGTGTATAGGTTCCCTTGTCTGTTATTTAGGTATCTTAAGGGATTTTATATTTTCCACAAACGAAACTTTCTTTAAAAAAAATAGTTTTTCTGATTAAAAATATGTTTTGAGTAATTCAGAGTCGCTGATTCCGAATCTTGTAACCTTTTTTCTTATCAGATCTGAGATCCGAGTTATCCTTGATTTAAAATGCCGAAAACGCTATTTTCAGACATATGTCATGCATCCCGGAAGTAGTATAGTTCACTTTTGCCAACGGCATCGAATAGCTCTGAGCTTCCTCCCTAAACTATGCCTTTTACTTTTTCAATTGGATCATTTCTTTCTGAGGTTTCGTTCATTGAAGCAAAGGTATCTCACCACCATACAATTTAATTGTAGTCCTTTGCAATTGTAAAAGTTAAAGTTATGGTTTATGTAGTACGTTTAAAGTTATTCGATACCATTGACTACTTCCTGGATATGGGGAATATGTCAGAAGATATCGTTTTCTGCACTTTAAATGAAAGATAACTCGAATCTAAGGCCTTATTGAAAAAAAATTCCAGATTCGAAATTAGCGACCCTAAATCAGTCAAAAAAATTTATCGAGATCAAATTCAGATTGGCTTCCCTCAATTTGTTGCACTGTGTTATCATAGAAATACAACAAACAAATATAAAGATAGTCATTTTCGATGCGATTTGCATTGCTGAATTCGAATCTGGCCTTAGGATAGGTCTATCGTGTATATTGACATCTCCTAGGAAAATTAATATATCGATCTTATCAGATTTTACAAGTGAACAATATGTTGTCTAGCTAAATTGTTTCAAAAAATGTCAAAACACGATTTTTTTTTTTGCTTTTTAGGTTAAGATATATTAAAAAATATACGCGACAAAACAATTGTGAGACAGTAGTTGAACTCAGCTTTGCACAACACATCGAAATTATTATTTTTACATCTGTTTGTTGTATTCTTAAATTTATTTAATATCAGGCCTGTTCCGAATTCCGTGTGGTTTCAATTACTTTTCGTTGAAGTGGCTTTTTGGTGCAAATGGTGAGTCACACGATAAATAATATCGGAAACTTTTTTGTGGAGAATTACGTGTTCTACCAATAATGTTGATTTGCATTACCGAAAAGTAACCGTTGAGGAAATATTCTTAAAAAACTGCAAAAGTCGAAAAATTCGACTTTACCAAATATTTCCAAAACAGTTACTTTTTCGTAGATACTAATCAATATTATTTATAACATGGAGAATTCTCCACAAAATAGATTTTAATACTTTTTATCGTGAGACTCACCATTTTCTTCAAAAAGCCTTCTAAATGAAAAGTAATTGAAACCACACGGATTACGGAACAGGGCTGTATGTGGAGAAAATGCCGCATGTTTCTAGTTAAATTGTCCTTCAAGAATACTGTCTTATCGAAGCTAACCGGTATTTTGGAGTTTTATCGCAAGATTTTCTGTTGCACAAAATTATCTTATATCGTCTTAATGCCTAGAAGTTAGAATTTTTGACGCTTGAACTGATGGACTGAAGACAAATCACCACGAAGAGTTGTTTTTTAATAGAAAAAAGCTAAATTAAAATTGAGTTGATTGGTTTTTTATATGAATTGAGAGCCACCACATTAATCTAAAAATCCATGATATAAAAATATTTTCCGGTGTTTTGGACTTTGAGGATTTTTAGACGTCAATAAAATACAAATTTTTTTTTTAGATATTTACAAAATATTTGTTGCGAATTGCTTTTACTTTGTAAAATAATTCTTACATTGTGACGAGTGTGATGATGATTGCGATGATTGTTGAAACACTGTCATAACCTGAAATAATCCGTTTAAAAATAGTGCTGCAACAAGCACTCGTTGCGTATGGAACATTTTCAAAATTGCATAAATCTAGCCTTCAACCAATTGCATTTGATTATGATTTTTGTATATTTTTAACTCAATTTAAGAATTTTGTTTTATGTACAACTTTCTGATATTTCACAACTATATTCCAACACACTACGAATGCCAACTTTTATTTCCGCATCAAACACACTGTTTGAGATTTTCAATTCGACTAATGTGTAGTTTCTTATGGATACGAATTGATTAATCAAAAAAAAATGGATTTTTTTTTAAATTTTAATGTAAAAAAAGAATATTACTCTCGCTGATCGCTGAACATGTGAAGACAACGCAGCATTGTATTGAAGCATTACTCACATACGATCGGATTCTTAATCTTTTTAACATATGTTTGACATTTTAATGACAATATGCTGATCTTAATTAAACCAGCATAATTAGGTTCGTTAGCGATAAGCATAGTTATGAACAATATATTCTTTTTTTTTTTTTCATTTAAATCAAAAACTTTTTAAATGAGGTACACATTATTTGCCTTGGAATTCAAAGTCAAATCAATTATATGCAGAGCCTCTTCGGATAATGGTCGTAAATGGTGTAGAAAGTAGTAATTGCAGTATTCTTCGAAGAGAAATAGTGGACCATCTGCTGGTTTCTTTTAAATTACATGTCATGCTTTGTCGGGGCTAAAAAATCTAAAATACAAGTATCATATCTCCATGGTACGAATCACATCATTCATTGCTAGAATCAAGCGCACAAAGACTGTCCCATTAAAATATGATACTTTTGTTTCCTAAGGTTATGATTTACCTGAAGATCGTGCAGGCAGATATATGGGTGTTATTTTTTCTATATAAAAAACATATAAAACTTTGTGAATACACTTCAGATGATAAAGATGTCTAGCAAACAAGAAAAAGCCGAGAAGTCATTTTGTCCACTTGACGCAAAAAACCAGAATTAAAATATTCAGTCATAGCTAAAAAAATCAGGTGCATCAAAACTCACTGTCCAAAGGGTTATAAATCTCCTGGGCCACACCGTATCATTCCAGCAATGATTCAGAAAGCCCCTGAACCCCTTCTAAATTGGTTGAAGGTTATTTATAGCTGTTGCCTCTTTTTCCGCTCGCTGCCATCGGAATAAAGAGAGGTTTCTTTTATTCCGAAGGCCGGGAAATCTAGCCATATGACAGAAAAGGACTTTAGACCTATCAGTATATCTTCATTTATGATGCAAACTTTTGAGAGATTATTTGATTACCATTTGCGTGAAAAAACCGTATTTTGTGGATTATCGAATGATCAACATGCGTATATGAAAGGGAATTCGACAGATACGACTTAACACGATGCCGTAACTGTCATTGAAAAATCTCTCTTTTGTAAAGAATTCACTCTTGCTGCTTTTATTGATATAGAAGGAGTCATCAACAATATTTTTCCTAGTGCCGTTATTATGACACTCGACTGCATTGATACGGAAAAATATGTTCAACTTATTGTTAGAAACATGCTCCTAAACAGAATAATTTCGTCTGAACTAGGAGGATTTCCCCTTATAAGATCGGTATCAGTGGGTACACCACAGGGTGGTGTTATATCCCCGCTACTTTGGGTTCTTGTTGTAGACGACAGGGTGTCAATGTGGTAGCTTATGCTGATGATATTCTTTTGCTTGTGTCAGGACGTAACTTAATTATTTTAAGTTACATAATGTCTCAAGCTATCAAAAATATTACATTGTGAATCACAAAGTGTAGGTTGAGCATTAGTGCTCACAAAACGGAACTTGTGTTCACGAATAAACACAAAATACCAAGTTTTCGGCATCCAACTCTTAACAACGTTTGTTTGCTTCCTAAAGAAAGTGCCAAATATCTGGGCGTAATCCCAGATAGAAAATTGTCTTGGAAGTTGAATATAGAAGAAAGGGCACGCACAGCATGTGTAGCTTTTTACACATGCAAAAGGATATTTAATAAATCTTGACGTCTTTTTAAGACAAAAGTAGTTTTTTGGATGTTCAAGGTCACCATAAGACCAATTCTGGCCTACGGAATTCTTGTATGGTGGAAAGCCTTAAGCAAGCAAACCTTTTTGGCAATCGTATCAAAAATTTAAAGAATGGCAAGTATAGGAGTTAGCGGAGCTCTTAACACTGTACCCTCTGCTGCTCTCGATACTTTACTTCATTTAGAACCTCTTGATATTCACGCTAAAGGAGTTGCAGCAAAGAGTAGTATCAGGTTGAAGGAATCTGGCGTCTGTACGTCAAAACCTTATGGCCATGGTAGTATTTTTGCACAATTCCCTGGCTGGGATATTGATAGTGGAACATCATTCTCATGTTCTAAACCAACTTTCAAGTGTAAATACCTGAAAGAAGTGGTTGAACTCCGATTCTGAATTCCAAAGGAATATATACTGACGGCTGAAAAATTAAGTCTGGTACTGGCTCGGGGGCTTTTGCCAAGGATTTGTGCAGCAGCAAATTTTTTGATCTACCTCGTTACACTGCATAATTTAAAGCGGAAATTATAGCTGTCTGGAAAGCATGCCAAATTACACTATGCAACAAATGAGTAAAAATTTTTTCCCCAAGGAATGCCATTATTCATTTTATATGTAAAATGGGCTGCTGATTCCGAAAATTGCATTATTTTTTTTTTATTTCGTGTCGTTTTTGAGATATCGGTCATTTTCGGTTTTCGGACCAAAAAAAAAGATAGTTCCATTTAAATACAAATATCTCAAGAACCAATGTTTGTACATGTGGGTCATTTTGACCCACCCACATTTAGGTTAAAAGACCTACATGTGGAGGCTCTAGAGGGTTAAAATTGTCTTCAAAAATATTCCTCGTAATATCCTGCATAAGTTTACTGAACACATGATACACCTCAAATGTAAGTATCATATAGTTATTTGCATCGATTTAACACAAGAATTCGTTATTTTTGTTTTTTTCATGTACAGTGGATTAAAAAACTTCAAAAATCGATTAAAAAAAAATCTAACGTGCTGGAGAAAAACGACGAGACACGGGTATTTTGTTTTAACGCCTACTTTAAGAATTTTTTGGATTTTCTCATGTGTTTTACAAAAAGTTTCAAATTATCGACAGTTTACTAAAAAAAACCGAAAAAAATAGACAAAAACGCATTTTAGTAATTTATCAATGAATTGTATACGACTTTTGCATTTTCCCATCGATTTTTCTAAGTGGTATCTTATTTTCTTCACAAATATATAGTCTATGATACAAAAACAAAAAAAAAATTATAAAAAAGTTATTTCTTCTTGTATAAATCTGCAGTTGATTTTGATTTTTTGATAATTTTTTCGAAAAAAAAAAAATGTTTTTTTTAGAAATCAATTTATTTCGCCGAAACTAACAAATGACCGATATCTCGAAAACGACACAAAATAAAAAAAAAATAATGCGATTTTCGGAATCAGCAGCCCATTTTACATATGAAATGGATAGTGGCATTCACTGGGAGATTTGGCTGTTGCATAGTATTATTAAACCAAAAATTTATGATGACACTTTTGTTATTTACGTTCATAGTCAGGCGGCCATTAAGGCTCTTAGTTCCAACACTACTAAGTCTAGCCTAAGCCTAGATTGCAGGAAAATCTCATGTAAAGAAGGGCTTCTATGTAATCTTACATTATGTTGGGTTCCTGGACACAGCAATTTCATTGGCAACATGAATGATGACGAACTTGCTAGGAAAGGGTCTTTAACTGACACAATTTCTGAAACCTATGAATATTATGAAACCACTTGTATTAATTAGAGCCAATAATGACTCAAAATATATTTTGTTTGCTAATTTTAGATGGTTCAACTTAACAACATGTTCTACGTCGAGGGCGATATGGCCACTTTATGACGATAATAGAACACGAAAAATTATCTCATTAGACAGGCAAACCTTCAGAACATTAATTGGTTTCATAACGGGGTACTACTTTATTGGTAGGCACGTCTTAAAGTTGGGGCTTACCGACGTAAGAGATCTTTGTAGAAGCTGTAAAGATCCTGATGTCGAAGAGTCCATTTTTCATTTCCTTTGTGAATGCCCAGCGTTGGCTAACCGTCGCGACGCACATTGGCTTTATTTCTCAAAAGTGGTTGCAAAAATCAATTTTTGTGTGGTGGAAGTTTGCAAATCTAATGATGCAGGTCGATAAATAAATGAATTGGTCTGAAGCCATTCTCGTACAAATGCTTTCCGACATGATCTGAAAAGTAGGGGTGGAAAAAAATTGTCCACCAGAAAATTTTATAGCGGCAAAATAATGGAGGTCAGTGCAAATTATTTAATTCTGCAGGAAATTTAAACTTTTTTTATTCATTTCTATGGTGCTTTGAACCCATTCAGTGGCTGGCTGGTAACTAAAATCAAACACTAGTTTTTTTTTTTTTATTAGAAAACAATTTTTATTTTAATATTTCTTATGTTATGTGTTTTTGTCTGCACACTTTAAGGTCTTGATTTTTGTTTTTTGTTTATTGTTTAATCAATTTTAATACATTTTCACAGTTTATTGTCGTTTCTCGACCTTCGATTAATGTCGAGATATTAAAATACAATATGTATATATACTTTATTTATTCATTTATATATATATATTAACATTACTTTTGCATTTTCCTTGATTTTTTTCAATTAGTTGTTGCATTAAATTTTTACTAGAAGTATATATATTTAATTTTGTTAATTCAAATAAATATAAATTTTATAATTTTTTGTTTGGTTTTTTTTTTTTTTTTTTTCATTCACAATCGTAATTTTTTTGCCTTTGTTTATTTTTTTCTTGTAATAATAATAATTAATTTATAATAATAATAGTCATTAAGAAAATGTTGTTCCATTGTATTTTGTTATTTTATTTTTAAATATTGTGTTTTTTAATCATAATAATAATAGTGATTGAATTATTATTTTAATTTTATGAATTTTATTTAATTTATAGAATTGTTTAAATGTTTTATTTTTAATTGTAAGAAATCGTCATAAGTTTTTGTTTTATGTTTCGTATTTATTTATCTATATTTTAGCAGTTCGATTTAATAGTTGCATTAGAGGTTCAGAGTAATAATGTATTTAAAACACATATTTTAAATAATAAATTCTAAAGAATAATTAAGACAATAAATAAATAAAATGAAAGGTAAAGTAAAATATTGAAATCTGCTACTAATTTGTTAGAAATTGTTTTAACCTTTGCAATTCAAAGGAAATGGTTTTATTTCTTCAAATCAGTCTGTTGCAATATATTTGGGATGGTGTCCTTTGCATTGACATATAGTTGCTCTTACTTGGTTTTTGAATATTTCAATACAATGATCAGTCCAAAAGCTTATAGATTAATTTGAATTCTAATAAGTGGCTTTTTCTGAATAAGTTTTTGTTTTGCCCTAATCCTATAGGGTACTAGCTTAAGCAACTCTCTAGCCAAAACTTTCATTTTGGTCAATCGTCACCGGTGAACTATAGTCTTCCTTATTAAACACTACATTTTGGGTTTTCTAATCAGATCATCATTTTCCAAGTTATCATCCACTATAGTAAAGGCTGTTGATCCCGATTGCATTCGCAGAAATAAATTAATGCGCCTCAGAACAGAGGTTTCTAAATTTAATGCAAGAGAATCCTAGAAATTATTTTAATAAAAACCAAGAATGAAATACCCAGCGCTTTTAAAGACGGCCCAGCGTTTTCTAGCAGATGTTGGAATTGATTGTTTATTGCTTTTTTATCATATCAAAATTTTAATGAAACAACATCGGTTTGTAGACTCAATGCTTTTAGAAGTAAGGACCTTAAAATTTTTTCTTAGCTGATTGAAATATATAGGGGTAGAGTGCCGCCTGCGGGCATGGTTCGGGTGTGGGCACCCCCCGTAACTTTTGACAGAAAACAAATGCGGCTGTTCTGATAAATTTTAAGCAAATGTTATGACAGCACAAAGTTTTTGTGCATATACCGAAGCAAACAGACGCATTTGCTTTGTGCTGAAAAGAAAATAATTTTTGAGTAAGGGAAAGTCAATCATTTTCCAAGTGCGATAAATCGAAGTGAATCAATCAAAAAGTTGAATGCAATCTATATATATGCAGTAAATTTATAATATTTTGTAATTCAGAACCGAATGCAGCCAAAATGTTCACTCAACACAATGTGCTTATTGCTTTTCAAAGAGGCTGTCAAATTCGAGTGTGGGCCCCGAATTGGTTCGGGTGTGGGCACCCCTCTTTTTTATTTAAAGTGTGTGTTTTACTGAAATATCGTCGTGGATGCCAACATTACTAATTTAAATGGTGTTCTTATGCCTTTTTACGCTTTTTTAGTGAAATGGAAAGAATTAATAGGCCCTTTAAAGATATCTCAGAAAAAAAGTTGCTTTCATTAAGTGTGGGTAGTAAGGTGGCATACTACTTTGAAACAATCTCGGTATTGAGTTTACAGACAAGTGGACCGAGGAGCAGATGGCGGGCATAGATTGGTAAAAAAATGCATCCTTAGCAAAAGAGCAATGTCAATAAGGGCTAGAAATAACATCACCTAGCCGACTTAGTCTGCAAAACAATAGTTCTGGCATTGACGCCGAAGACTATTAAGTCTGGTTTCAGGGCAACTGACATGATGCCATTCGATCAAGACGTTTTCAGTGACGCTGATTTTGCTGAAGCCATTGAGCAGAATTTGTGTGAGTCAATGTTTCCAAAATATATTTATTTTGCTTTCTTATCCATTTGATTGTGTTTAACTTCATATTTTCCTATTTTTGGCCGATTTTCTAAGGGTGTTCACTTCACTGTTTTTTATATTATTTTTCCAACTAACGAAATCAATTTACTTTATTCATCAGTCGTTAGCTAAGGTCGCTGGCTTTCTATTGATAACACTAGTTTACAGCCAAAATTCCCAGCGAATGCCGTTACTCATTTTATATGGAAAATGGGCTGCTGATTCCGAAAATCGCATTTTTTTTTTTTTATTTCGTGTCGTTTTCGAGATATCGGTCATTTTCGGTTTTTGGACCAAAAAAAAAAGATAGTTCCACTTAAATACAAATATCTCAAGAACTAATGTTTGTATTCAAACAAATAATATGTCATATTAAAGGTAATTAAATTACCTACAAATGATACTCACGTTACTTTTTGGCTGGTTTGTTAGTTTCGATGAAATAAATTGATTTCTGAAAAAAAGAGTATATTTTTCCGAAAAAATTACAAAAATGTCTAAATCAACTGCAGATTTTTACAAGAAAAAAAAATTTTAAAAATCATTTTGTATTTTTATATCATAGTCTATATATTTGTGAAGAAAATAAGATATCATTTAAGAAAATCGATGGAAAAATGCAAAAGTTGTATACAATTCATTGATAAGTTACCAAAATCCGTTTTTCCCTATTTTTCCGTTTTTTTGTAATAAACTGTTCGAAAATTTGAAACTTTTTGTAAAAGAAATTAGAAAATCCAAAAAATTCTTAAAGAAGGCATTAAAAGGAAACACCCGTGCCTCGCCGTTTTTCTCTAGCACGTCAGATTTTTTTTTAATCGATTTTTGAAGTTTTTTAATCCACTGTACATGAAAAAACAGAAATAACGCATTCTTGTGTTAAATCGATGAATTTAACTATATGATCCTTACATCTGAGGAGTATCATGTCTTGAGCAAACTTATGCAGGATACTGCGAGGAATATTTTTGTAGACAATTTTAACCCTCTCAAACCCCCACATGTAGGTCAAAATGACCTTCATGTGGGGGTCAAAATGACCCACATGTGAGGGTTTTAGAGGGTTAAAATTTTCTACAAAAATATTCCTCGCAGTATCCTGCATAAGTTTGCTGAAGACATGATACACCTCAGATGTAAGGATCATATAGTTAAATTCATCGATTTAACACAAGAATGCGTTATTTCTGTTTTTTCATGTACAGTGGATTAAAAAACTTCAAAAATCGATTAAAAAAAAATCTGACGTGCTAGAGAAAAACGGCGAGGCACGGGTGTTTCCTTTTAATGCCTTCTTTAAGAATTTTTTGGATTTTCTAATTTCTTTTACAAAAAGTTTCAAATTTTCGAACAGTTTAATACAAAAAAACGGAAAAATAGGGAAAAACGCATTTTGGTAACTTATCAATGAATTGTATACAACTTTTGCATTTTTCCATCGATTTTCTTAAATGATATCTTATTTTCTTCACAAATATATAGACTATGATATAAAAATACAAAATGATTTTTAAAATTTTTTTTTCTTGTAAAAATCTGCAGTTGATTTAGACATTTTTGTAATTTTTTCGGAAAAATATACTCTTTTTTTCAGAAATCAATTTATTTCATCGAAACTAACAAGCCAGCCAAAAAGTGACGTGAGTATCATTTGTAGGTAATTTAATTACCTTTAATATGACATATTATTTGTTTGAATACAAACATTGGTTCTTGAGATATTTGTATTTAAGTGGAACTATCTTTTTTTTTTTGTCCAAAAACCGAAAATGACCGATATCTCGAAAACGACACGAAATAAAAAAAAAAAAATGCGATTTTCGGAATCAACAGCCCATTTTCCATATAAAATGAGTAACGGCATTCGCTGGGAAAAAAAATTTTAATCATTTGTAAACTAGTGTAATTATATGTCTGTATAAAATTCATTTGGTCAAAAGTTATGTGTCGAAACCAAAAAGGTGCCCACGCCCGATACTCTTCCCCTACAATTTTTGAATTGAAATTTGTTTATTCATTTCGGTTATAAAAACACCTTAAAAACTTTTTATACAAATTTAGAATGGTTTGTAGAAAGTTTGAAAAAACGAAAAAAAAAAATAAAAAATTATCAAGAAGAAAACATTTAAATTTTTTATGTGTTAAATCAAACTGATTGGAGAAAAATTCTAAAAATATATTTCAAGTTTATACAGGGTGACCACAAAGAAACGACATTATTTTAACATTCTATAACTACTTAAATGTTCAATAGATAGTACAATAATAAAAGCAAACAAGTCGGGAAAATGCTAGAATTTTCGATCATTAGCCGTGTTTCTTTTGACGCGTATATACAATTGTGGATATTTTTAAATTGCGATAACTCATGAACAGTGAGTCGCACAATAAAACCCTAAGGAACTTTTTTATGAAGAATCACGTTATCTATAAAATCTTTTCATTTTATTTTTAAAAAAATTTATCTTTTAGGAGTTATTCTATAAAAACTGGTTAAGCGCCGATAAACGGCAAAAAATCATTTCTTTTTAAATAACTTCTAAATAACTAAATATTTTTTTTACAAAAGATTAAAATTATTTGTAGAGCATGTGAAAAACACCCCCGGACTTTTTGTCGTACGACTCACCGTTCATAAGTTATCGCAATTTGAAAATTACCACAATTGTATATACGCGTCAAAAAAAAACAGGCCTATTGTTTTTAACTTTTGTTGTTTATGTAATTGGCATAAAACTGTTTTTACGGAATTTTTACTTTAAAATATGAAACTTTAAGCGCTCATTAAAAAAAAAAACTAAACAAAGCAAAAAAACTCTTCGAAGAGTATCCAATTTGATCATGCAAACTCAAAATTTAAAAAATTTCCGCACAAGTTATTTTAAATCAATTTATTAGAGTTTCTAAAATCCCTTTCTTATCTGTAAAATAAAAATAAAAAATTATTATAGCGGAAGTTTTAGAGTAGTTACAGAATTGGAAACACCCTGTACTTTGATTTATATATCTGCTAGATTTAATTACTTACTATGCGATTTCCTTTCCAGTGTAGTTTAGTTTTGTTGTTTCTTTTTTGTTTTTAAGCAATAAATGCTGCCGGCTTATTAATTATGTGGTTTTCTCTATGAAAGTTTTATTTATGAATCGATCTTATGCAAAATTAATTTTATCAAATTTCTATTAATACTTGTATTGTTGTTGTTGTTGTTGTTGTAGTATAGCTTTAATAAAATTTAAGTGTAATAAATAAACTTTAATTATAACAATTTTTTTTTTTTTTTTTGAATATTTGTTATGACAATATTTTTTTGTTTTTAGTTGATTTTAGTTTTTTAAGTTTTTATCTTGGAAATAATTTTTAGTATTAAAAATTTTCTCAACATTTTGTGTTTAGTTTGTTTTGTTATTTCTTTAATAATAAACATTATTAATTATATTATTTATTTGCAAAAAAAAAAAAAAAAATAGTTTCATTCCTTATTATAAATATTTTTTGCGCTTGTTATAATAATAAAATTATTAAATTTTTTTGTATTTTACTAAACAAGTTATGAAATTTTTTTAATGTTTTCAGCGTTTTTTTCTTTTTCTAAATTATGTATAAAGTTTTTTTTTTTTTGCAATAGTAACGCATTAAACTCTTTTATTATGTATGTACATTTTTTTCATTAATTTTTGCCTTTTATGAAAATTTTTCAGTTTTTTAAGAAATGTTTTTTTTTGGTAAATAATTTAAGATTTTGTAAATATATATATTTAATGGTTTTTTTTCTGTTTTATATATGCAAATAAATAATTTATTTTCAAAAAAAAAAAAGAAACTACTTGCAAAATTTATATTTTTCTTTACGTGTACGTATGTTGAAATCAGTGCCAGCTGGCATGCTAGTAAGTTTGTTAACTCAAACTGGAGTCGAAAATGGGAATGAAAAAAGTTACTATATGACATTTCTGCCTGGATTTAATCTGTTATTTACACATATTGTTTTTTCATTTCAAAAATGTTGACTACAGTTAGATGAATGACAAACATCATGATAACCCAGTAGGAGAAAGTGCGGTCAACAAGGTATGATATAAGGCCTACTTTGAGTGCCAGTAGCCCTGTTGTCTTTTCTTATTTTTAACCATTCTTTTTTACACATGATGCCATTGGGCACCAAAGCCTGGTACTTATGCTCCAACAAAGAAGGCAGCAAACTAGGCCTTTTAAGCTTTTTGTCTGATAAGAAAGAACAGAAACAGGTATGCTGCTTTTCCTTCTTTCTTTCTTTCTTTTTTACACATTATTTCATTGGGCGCCAAGGCCTGACACGTCTGCTTCTACAAAGAAGGCAGCAAAGTAGGCTTTTCATGATCGCTACTAATGTGAAAGAACAAACAGCATATTTTCATAGTCGTTAATATCGTTATGTCCTATATTGGATGTCATTGATATCTACTCTACTATAGAAATCCAAAATTATGTTTCAAGCTAGGGCTAATTAAGTAGTAATTTCATTAAATAAGTAATTTAGCCTTCTATGCTCGTTTTTAGTATGAAAGGATAGAAGCAGGCATGCTATCTTCGCTTCTACAAAGGCCTTTTAAGCTTTTTGTCTGATAAGAAAGGACAGAAACAGCCATGCTGCCTTTCCTCCTTTCATCCTTCTTTTTTACACATGATGTCATTGGGCACCACGACCTGACACGCCTGCTTCTACAAATAAGGCAGCAATGAAAGCCATCTCTGATCGCTTCTAATATGAAAGAACAATAGCATGTTTAGAGGATCTGTAATAACGCAAGTGCCATGTCTTCTTGTAGTTAGAAGGCATCCAACATGCTTAGAAGATCTTGAAGAAGGCAAGAAAGAAACTATTAGTATCAGCAGGCATTATAAGTACATTATCATGCTGGGAATATGAATGAGCTATATATGGTTACATATGATTTTTAACTTTCATGGGGCCATTTTGTAATGGTCATAACTCTGTAAATAAAATTTATACAACTTGGGGCTTTGAACTTGAAGTCATTACCTGGATCTACCCTGTAATAGTTAGGCCAAACTTATTGTACGCAATATTTGTTTGGTAGACAGCATACATACAAAAGAAAATAGAAAGATTACAACGTCTTTTATGCATTGTCATCACTGGGGCCCTGAGGTTCACCTCTTCAGAATATAATACACTATGCTACTTTTGCTGTCTATTGATCTTTTCACCAAAAACCATAGTTAAGCTTAAGAAATCGTGGGCTTCAAATTCAGACCTTACAGGCTCAGTAACGTGGGTATTATCCAGAGTATTACTACTGATTACATGGTTCCCAAGCATTTTATAGAGAAAAGATTCTTGCTTACATTCCCGTCTAGAGAATGTCGGAAATCACGAGCTGTCGTTCCAAAAGAAGTAATAAAAGTTTAAACATATGATGTTAGAGGAGGTTTCTGGATTTTAAAAGCGGTCGATTATCTTAAAAAAAAAGTGAGCGATAAGAAATTCGCTTTATGAGTCGACAGTCAAGCCGCTTTAAAAGCTTTTAAATAAAACTGTATTAAATCAAAGATAGTTTTTGCATATTTAACCGATTTATCTTTCCCTATTGAAGAAACCAGGTAACTCATCAGTGAAAGCCATCGCATTGTGAAATTTTAGGAAGTGCAAAGTTGCCTTCGTCAAACATTTTTCAAATATTTACTTAAAGAATTCATAAAAATGCAACTAAGTCTCATTAAAAGATTTGCTGTACTGGCTGGCTCTTTCAGTTTGAACTTTCACCATATTGAAAGGACCAAAGATCATAATATAGACTTTACAAAGAGAGCTAATGGTATTGCTATTTGTGGCATTATTGCCGCAACAATAAGTTAACCTTATCTATGTATTATATAGCTCAGAAATCGGGTTTTTTCACTTTTAGGCCAGGTAATTCCAAAAACCATACGCGATAGAGCAGTATTGCGGCTGGATTTTAATTTGTTTGGGGTTTTTTTTAGGTTTTTTGCTAATTTGTAAAAATTAGTTTTTTCGACTGCATTTCAAAAACCATTATTGATTACTACTTAAGTACTATGATGTTTTTGACCGACTGTCACTGATTTAGAGGATGGTGAGTGAAAAAAAAAAAAAATATATTTTGCTCCTAATTTCAAAATTTTAGTTTCGAAATTGAATCAATCAATATCTTTTCTTCATTAAAAATTCAAGACTTAAAGGTTTATGCATATGTCAGTATGATGATAGCGCTAAATGTATAATTTTTTACAATAAATCATATTAATTTTATTTTTACTAAAGTTTTTTTATTTATTTTCTGAGAATAAATATGTATGTACGAATATTTCTGTTATTTATAGATACGTACATAAATTTGGTCTGAGGTGTTACATATTTTTACTAGTGTTTTCTTTTAGTGTACGCATGACTGTTTTGTAATTAATGAATTTTTAATACATAATGCATTTATATTATGGATGGCTATTTATTTTATAGGAAACTCTATTCTGTTAAACGGACGGATAAAGGATTTATAAAGAAATAAATCAGCGAATAATATACATACCTACTTAAATAGAACATATACAAATGTTAAGTATTGTAAGTACCTAATAAATACTTGGAATAAAATTTTCTTAAACTTCTCTGAGTTGCTTTTGCTTTAAAAAAAAATATTTTTTCACAGAAATTTCCGATGCAAAATTTTAAAACAAATGGGATAATATCGAATCAGTGTACTCTCTGAAATAAATATATTGTACATAAAAGTAAATAATTAATTAAGATGAAAATATGAGTAGAAGTAATTATTTTGTGCGTTTCATTAAAGATGAGACATAATGACATTTAAAGAAAAGAAGTCATCCGTATGATGTTTTTAAATTTTGTAGAGAAAGTCTCACTTTATAGTTTGAAATATTCGGAAATTATTTCCATGTCTGCTCTAAATTTCTGCTCTAATATGTGCTCTAAATTTATAACATTGAGAAAAAATATAGTTCGACCTCATATTTATTCAAAAAAGTTCCGTTACAATTTTAAGAATCAGCGGGATCCCTACATAACAGAGTATTTTAAGTGACGGACTTGAACGAGAAAAACTATTCCCTTCGCCGCGGCGCGCCGGTTCGAAAAAAATGCGTTCGTTTTTGGCAATACAAGCTTCCTCTTTCCTGCCGTTCTTAATAAGGAATAATTCATTATTGTGAAAAGCTAGAAATATTCTACTGTCACTTACTCTATCAAGTCCGGTTTTTTTTTTTGCCAAAAGTGTTTAAAATTACCGTTCAAAAAAAAAATCAAATAGACGGTAAATAAAAGTTTTTATGAACTGCGTGAACTCTAAAATTTTTTTTTTTTTTTTGAAACGTTAACTAGATCTTTTTTTGGACAAAAAATAATGAGAGCGCAAACTTGCACCTTAGACTTATGTAGGGGAAGACTGTAGTCTACGGGCATGGTTCGGGTGTGGGCACCCCCGTAACTTTTTACAGAAAACAAATGCGGCTGTTCTAACAAATGTTAAGCGCGTGTTATGACAGCACGAAGTTTTGTGCATTTACCGGAGCAAAGAGACGCATTTTCTTTGTGCTGATAAGAAAATAATTTTTGTGTAAGGGAAAGTCAACACAAAAGTTTTTTGCAATCTATATTTATGAAGTAAATTTATTATATTTTGTGATTCAAAACCGAATGCAACCAAAATGTTCACACAACACAATGTGCTTATTGCTTTTCAAAATGGCTGTCAAGTCGAGTGTGGGCCCCGAATTGGTTCGGGTGTGGGCACCCATCCTTTTTTTATTTGAAGCGTGTGTTTTACCGAAATATTGTCGTGAATGCCAACATTACTAATTTAAATGGTGTTCTTAGCCTGTTTACGCTTTTTTAGTGGAATAGATAGAACCAATAGGTGATAAGGTTACATGCCATTGTGCAAAAAATCTCGGTATTGAGTTTCCAGATAAGTGGACCGAGGAGCAAATGGCGGGCAAGGATTGGTGCAAAAAATTCATGCTTGGCAAAAGAGCAAAGGGCTAGAAATTACGTCACCAAGCCGTCTTAATCTGCAAGACAATTGATCTAGCATTAACGCCAAAGACAATCAAGTTTGGTTTCAGGGCAACATGCATGATACGATTCGCTCCAGACGTTTTCAGTGACGCGGATCTTATTGAAGCCGTTAAGCAGAGTTTGTTGAATTTGTGTGAGTCAATGTTTCCAAAATAAATTTATTTTGACTTATACTTCATATTTTTCCATTTTCAACCCATTTTTTAAGGGTGCCCACAACCGAACCAAAAAAATTTTTTTTTTGTTTAAAAATTATCATTTCACTATTATTTTGTATAATTTTTCCAAATGACAAAATCAATTTTCTTTCTTCACCAGTAGTTAGCTAAGGTTTCTAGCTTTCCATTGATATATATATGTCTGCATAGTATACATTTGGGCAAAAGTTATGTGTCGAAAACCAAAAGGTGCCCACCGCTTGAAATTTTCTAATAACCTTGCAAAAACACGTATGAGTAACGTTTGCCTTGTGATTTTGACATATCCAAAAGAACAATAGAGCTTGAAGCTCTTCACCACTACATATCTCGATAGAACCAAATTAACATTTTCTGGCATCAGAATTTGACCTAGACACTTTAGTTTTTTCACCTTCATGCTTTCCACTGTTCACATCATACTTATAGCATTGAATAACATCCCTCATAGTAGATACTCTGTCTAAAGCCTTAGAGAGTTGCTTCCTGGATATTTAAAGTAATCCACCGATATTATTTAATGTTTTAACTTTTTAAACATTTTGGGATCATTTTGTTTTGTTATTGTTGTTTGAGGGCTATTTGTTAGTCTACCAACTAAAAAATCTTTTCTGTAGCCTATTTCCTTATCAGATTAGTACAAGACTATTTATCAGATCCATCATTGCGTGTGGGAATAGTTTTGTCTGTCCGTAAGTTCCAGAATTTCGACGACTTAGTACTTGATTCTTTGTCTCATTGTGGAAAGGCAAATACATTGTCTTGAGTTATCTTTTTTAAATCAAGGGTGTCAGCGTTTTCAAATCACTGCGCCAAGCGCATGCAGCGCAGTCAGCGCAAAATTTTTGCATTTACAACAACTTCAAATTCGAATTACAACAATCACAAAAACAATTTTTTGTTGTTTTTTCATGCCTCGTTTACAACAACAATGATATTTCAACAATTTTCAAAATTTATAAGGACTAGGACACACACAAAAAGTAGAGGTATTCACGCGTTGATGCGCAATGCTCTTGCGACGCGTCGTTGCGGAAGTGCGGTTTGCGAAAGTTTGACATTTGTAAAACAACAAACACATTGCCTAAAATTTCGCACTACTTCTGCGATTTCTCAAGATGGAAATATTCACATTGAACGATCAGGCGTTAGTGCGTAAAAGACTTGCATTTTCGCAACTGCGCATCAACGCATTAATACCCATATTGTTTGTTGTTTTTGTTTTTGATGCGGCGTAGTCGTTGTTGTTGTTTTATGCTGGTTCGAGTTCGATGGAAAAAAAAAACAACAAAAATTATTTCTGTGATTGTTGTACAGAAATACTGATGTTGTTGGTCGAGCCAAAATTGGCTCACTTTTGTTGTACGCTGACACCCTTGCTTTAAATGGTACTTGAGTCCTTAGTGCACTGTTCATAAATGCACTGTAGTTTAGGGGATTTTGAGATTAAATTGCTAAACAAAGTAAAAATGGTTTCACTTATTTTGGGCAAAATTTTTGATCAGATTTATACGCTTACCACACAAAATATTTAAGGTATGTTTGAAAAGATTTTCATGAAAATTTCGAATGATTGAATGCAATGTAACATTCTGACAAATATCGAATTATGTTTTGTTTTTATAATATTTTAAGGTTTGAGCTAAGGAATCACATATCGCATTTATTAGTAGATTTTATGCTTTAAATATTTATGATTTTTATACCTACTATTTTCATTTTTGATATGTATATTATTTTCTAAGTTATCACTGAATTGTTGACAATAAAATTAAAATGATTCATTGTAAAAAATAAAAAACTGAACTACTTAAAAATGTTTTATTTCCAATAAAATTATATATGTATGTATCTATATGGTTTCATTGCATTTCTGTAAGTAATTTAGTACTATTTCATTTAAAGCAGGTATCTTTTTTTACAGCTCATACTATTTTAGGTACTTTTGAATTAATTTTTTGTTACCTTTATTTTAGCGCAATGTGTTATTACTAAAAATTATTTTGCATTATTTATGATTTTTATTGAAGTCATAAAAAAATTATTAATTTATTTTTTCTTAAGTTTAATTTTATACAAGTACATATTACAAAAGTTATAGCAAATCATATTTATATTTGCAAAAATGTGTAGCATTCCAGTATAAACTTCAAATGAAACTAAAAAAGATTTTTTGTTTGTTTTTCTGAAAAGCTAAGAAAAACTCTTGAAAAAAAAGCAAAAGACCAAGTTCCCTTGCGATGCTATATATGTCTGGACAAAAAACTAATGTAATAGCTTTATCAATCAACAATTGAGGCGCTGCAAACGATAACGCCCTAAGTCGACTTAGGGCGTTTTAGCGCCCATCGCTTTTTTGAGAGACGTAGTGGGACTTGGGGCGTTGTTGCATATATCAGTTTCGCGGAAGGAAAAACGGTTTTTACCTAAAACTAAGGTGCCTAGCGAAAAAAGTGTATATCGCAAAAAATGCTTAGAATTTTTCATAAAATACGTGTGAATTTTGTCAGAATTTTTTGGAACATTTTATAATTTTCAAAAAATTGTTAAAAGAAAAAAAAAAAAAACAAATAAAAAAAAAAATTAAAAAAAAAAAAATGCAAACGCATTCTTTGGATAATTCTAAGCATTTTTTGCGCTGTACACTTTTTTTGTCAGGCAACTTGGTCTTGAGTAAAAATTAAAATTATTTAACAGGTGTTAATTTAGATGCAAATGTATGCATCTTATAAAATTAAAATTTTAAAGAAAGAAAGAAAAACGCACATTTGTAAATGGTTAAGATTAAAGTATTTTCCATCATTATCATTAAAATCGGAGCAGTTTTGCCCGTTTTTCAAACAAAATGCTGACGTTACTCCAGTGATAGTCAAATGGATTGATGCAATAACGTCCTATAATTTAAATTTTCCTTCTTCCAATATGAGTTAGTATTATGTGTTAGCGGCAATCATTTACTCTTTGTTCTTCAAGTTTTAAATGATGGTTTGCTCTTTGTACTGCATTTATAATCTTTAAATTGAATTATCTCGAAATGCCATTCTTCGATTTAGGGCGTTATTGCACGCAACGCCTCAATTGTTTGCTATATACTCGTGTACCCATTTGAGTTATAATGTTATCGTAGATTCTTAGTAGCTGGAGCTTGAAAACTCTATAAAACAGAGGTGTGCACACAAGTAACGTAAGGGAGCTAAAATATTTAATCGGCTGATTAAAAGAGCTAGCTCATGAAATTTGCAATATGTAAGTCCCCAAGTATTCTTCGAAAAAAATGAAAACATAAAAATTTCAATTTCGAGGGATGCAATGACAACAACAAATCAATGATAAAATAATAATTCCCGTTGCTCGACGATCGCAACGAAAAAGGCTTCAACTCACTTGACTTCAAGCTGCATGAAATTGTTGTTGCGGTCGCTCGCAATGAATTTTATTTCTTGAAGTTCGTAGAAAAGCAGCGTATGCAATTGTTGTTGCAAATTTTATTGTTGTTGTTTACTGATATTCATTTTTTGGTTTCCCTCAAAACTTGGACTGACACTTACGAACAAGTAGCGTGTTGAATACGGCAGGATATTTGTATTTTTTGTTGTTGTTGGCTTGTGTTTAGAAAAACTTAACATTTGAAAAAATCAAAAACTCAAGCCTTACGTTTATGACGTAAGGCTTCAAAATCAAGTTTATATGGGAGCAAGATGAAAAAATTTTTGCTCCAGGTGCACACCTCTGCTATAAAACGTCCTCAGATGAGACTTAGTATGGTAGAGGCTATTCAAACACTCAAAATCCTCTTAAATAATTTATTAAGAAAATGAAATTATATCACTCAATATCATATTTTTTATCTTTTTGATCAATGTAGATGCTATACTCTATGAAAATTTTTAAGTGTTGCAGATTGAGGGAATCTGGCTTTTGTAACTCTAAACAACACAGCCATCTCAGTGTCTTTGTGCAATTTTCTAGCTGCGATATTCATTGTGGGGGTGCTTGCACATTTCAATAAAAAATTGTTTTCGCATATCACTTCTTCGATTTTCCCCAAGACACAGCACAAAATAATTCAAAATCTACCTTGGTAAATACTCTTCTATTAGTCACAATTAAAAATAACATACATATCGTCCCTATACAAGTGAAAAGTACTAGTCAGTTTTTTAAGTTTTGAGATTTTTGAAGTTCAAAAAATTAATTTTTTTTTTTTTTGTATGCTTTTACTTTTTCTGAAACCGATTTAATCGTTTCAAAAACAATATAAACTTGCAACAAACTATATAGAACCTCTAGAATTTTTCAAAATACTACACAAATATCATTAAATGCAAAGCAATTATAACGAAGTTTTAAATGTAAATAACTATAGTACAGTTATAGGCGAGCCAAAATTGGCTCACTTTTGTCCTACTATACCATAATCTACAATTTTCCAATAATGGCAATTTAAAAAATAAGCCTTTATATTATAAATTTCATATAAATAATATATATTCATAAATTGTTTTTTACATATACTCAGGAAAAATTTAACAATTTTATAATTTGAAATAACTGAAAGTTTACTGGCAGATACATATGAAATGTAAAGAATGTTGCATAAAAACCTCGACTTGCTTACGTATTGGAATTAAAAAAAAACTGATGCAATTACTCATTATATCGTACACATTTTTTTTTTTGCAAATATGTATGATTTTTAATGATTAGTTTTATCTTTTCTAAATTAAATTAAAAAGTTTTATAGCTTGTTTTTTTTTTAGTATGTTTTTCTTTTTTACGTGTTAATATTTTTCTTTTTTTTTTTATATATATAATTTTGCATAGTCTTACACAAATGTTTGTGATTCTTTTAAGTTATGTATCATATATATAATTTCGTTTAAGCCGTCTTTTACTCATTATTTACATAAAGGGGGGACATTCGCTCCAATGTAATTTGGAGCGATAGAAACGTTTGCTAAACTTTCAATATTCATTTTGTTTTCTTTTTGTGTTGTTTTAATTATTAATATTACTTTAACTACAATAATTATTTTAAATATGGTATTTTCTTTTAAGAATTAGTGGTCTTTTGCTTAAATCGTTACATTATATTTAGATAATTTTTTTTTTTTTTTTGTTTGTTTGTTTTTTATCTTAGTTACAAATTATTCTAATGTTATTTGAAGAAATTTTTAAGTTTTTTATACAATTTACAAAATTTAATTATCTGTTTAAGTTTTTTTGTTTTTGTTTTCGTTAATATTTGTGTTGTGTTGTGTAGTTTTTCCTTTTTTTTATGTCTTTATTTGTATTAAATGCATTTATATTTCAAACACTTGCGATCCTTGTAGTTTTTTTTTTTTTTTCATAATAAAGTAGTTTGTTAAGTTCATTTGTTATGGTATGTTAATTGTAGTCAAGCTGCTGATACTGCTGCTGCTATTTACATTGTATGTTATAGGCACTTCTTTTGAAATGCATATGCCAAAGAAGTGCTCCGTTTAGTAAACGTCTATTAACAATTGGTAGTTACTTAGTTTCACTGTTATAATACGCATTAATCAATATGTTGCCGTTGCTGCTGTGGATGCAGCTCTTTGTAAGGGTTACTGCAAAAATTTATGATAAGCATTTATTAGTATATGTATTGGGAAAAATTTTACTATGCTTAGGTATCGTTTTTATAAATTGATAAGATAAGAGGATACATGAAAAATTTATTAAAATTGATATTAAGCGCTCAAACCCAAATTTATTTTCTTCTTTGAAATTTGGAAAGTTTAAAATGTTCATCTCGATGGATGGAAACAAGTCAGAAAATCAGTTTTAACCCTTTAACTCCTCAGAGGTACATTTTAGACCCCCCTCCAGGTGCAATTTTTTGTTAGTCTGGGCCTCTTCTATCGCAAAGTTCTGGACCTTTAAAGTTGATATTTTAGTTTTTCCCCCATTTTTTGACTTTTGCAGTCATTTTAGTATGAAAAAAGTCCTATTTACATACCCTTTTATATTTTTTTTTTTAAGCCTCGTTCAATTTTCTTTAATCTGGTAGCGCACTTGTCTTACCAATTTGTTAGTTTAAGGTCAGAAAAAAATACTTTTTAAGAACAATACGTTTCTGACCTCAAACTCACAAATTGGTAAGACAATTGTGCCATCAAATTAAAGCAAATTGACCGAGGTTTTCGAAAAAAATTATAAAAGGGTATGCTCATAGGATCCTTTTTATACTAAAATGGCCGCCAAAGTCAAAAAATTGGGGAAAAAATTAAAATATCAACTTTAAAGGTCCAGATCTTTGCGAAATCCTTTTAAACCCTATAAACCATATTCACTATCTGAAAGCTCTTATAATTAGCTAAAACTTAGCCACAAAAATGTTTTCTCTAAAACGTTAGGGTGATTCAAGAAATTTTTTTTTCCGAAATAAGTCCGAAAATCAGTTTTAACCCTAAACTCTTTAGGGGTACATTTTAGACTTCCCCTCCAGGTGCAATTTTTTGTTAGTCTAGGCCTTCTCTATTAACTCCCAGAGGCTTCGTAACCTTATGCAATACACCCTGTATGTGTATTATAATTTTTTTTTTAACGCAAATGTAAAGGTCATCAATTGCGTTCACAATTGATTTATACTGGTTTAATTTTATAATATTGGGTTTGAGTTTGAAATATCTAAATAGTTTAACGCAAAAATTTAAAGCCTTATTGCAAATTCAATAATAATCTTAAGCTATTGTAAATTTGAAGCAAAAAGTAAGAAATAAAATATTTTAAATTTTATTTTAAATATTTTTTTTTTTTTTTTTTAATAGGTATCATTAAAAACTAAAATGGCGTTTTCTAGCATTTTTTTTTTCAAAATTTAAAGCTATTGGTATTAGAGACTGGAGAATTTAAATATTTATATATCATTGGTTTTCAAAACTCACTCACTTGCATACTTTACAATTTTGTTGGATTCGTTAAGTTTTTGTACTTACAATAGTGTTAATTTGTTTTGTGTTTGTGTATTTGTTGGTTATTCACCCTCTTCTTCGATTATTATCGACTCCTCGGGCACAACAATTGGTCTTCCCTAGTTTGTATTTAATTGAAAAATGTTTAGTTTTACGTATGCTTTTTATGTTTATTTCTTTCTTTTTAAGTAATAAGAGTTTTCTTTAAAAATCTAGCTTCTGAGTTCTTTATACGGGTATGTACAAATGTCATTTTTATTATGATATATGAAACTACGTATTGCTATCGAGTCATAACTAAATAACCTTATTCATATCACATCTAACTATTTAACTAATAAATATATTTTGTCCGTAGACTTCGAGAAGCAGTTTTAAGATTTCGGGGGTGTTTGATTCCACCTCAATTGAAGTTAATGGTTCTTTACAATAAACATTTTTTATGCATTTTGTATACATTAAGTTTAAAGGAAAAAATCCCGACAGATTAATCAGATTTTACGGGTGAGCGATAAGTGGCTAGTTATTTAGCATTAAAAAATAGCAAAAAGAGTATTTTTGCCTCTTTAAATTAGAATATTTCAAGAACCATGCGAGGTACAGAAATTCCGAATTCGGATTTGAATTCAACTTTGTAGAACACAACGAAAATAACTATTTTTATTTTTGTTTTTTTATATATGTAGAGAGGATCAGCTAGAATTTCTGATGATTGCAAAAGCCTCTAAAATCACTAATCGCAATTTTTGTCGGGATTTTTGTTTTTTTTTGCCATAATCATGTCCTTAAAGTTCATTTGAACCAACTATTAAGGTTGTTCTATAAAAACCGTCTGAAAAAAAAGATATCAGATTTAAATTGAGCTACTCATAGCTCTTTAAAAAGATAAATTTCTATGAAAATAAGTATAATATTTTAGATAAATGGTAAGAATAATTCCTTCACAAAATAATCTCATGATAAAGTTTTTAATGCTTTGTTAATCTCCAAAATACCTGCAATCTTTAAAAAACAAAGATATTTTAAGGTATTTGAGTTGTTATCTTAAAAATGCCCGGCTATGGGAAAATTGTATTGTTCGAAACATTGCAGACTTCGCAATTCACTAATTATAAGCATTGTGGTTAGTTTTGATTAGAAAGTTAAAATGATTTTTCAGTTTATTCAACTGACAGGTTATTCAAAGTACATTTTAAATTATCAACTATTTGTCTATTGGGAATGTATATTGGGAATTTTCAGAAATTTTTTCTATTTTAATAAGTTTAATAATAATGATTTTAATCTCTTCTGAGCTTTTTACATAATTTGAAGCTTAAAGCTGAGTAGCACAATTGATTAATAGTTGTAGTAGCAAAAGTCTAACTACTATTAAGTTTCTTAAAGTATATCAGAAAGGAGTTATTTTCTATAATTTATGTAGAATACATACAATTTTGGGGTATCGGAGAAAAAATTTAAGCACTCTGGGAGTACATATACAAATGCAGATATTTCTAAAATGTCGAATTCGGCAATATATTGTGGCTTTTCTATCTATTAAATTACATTAGTTTTGTGTAAGTTTACAGTGTATTAAAGTTTTTTAATAATGTTTATTTCAAGCACTATTTAACTGAGATTTTCCAGTTTGATGTATGTAATGTTATGTAGTATCCCAGTGTGCCAGACGGTTCATATCAGTAACGGATCCGTAACAGATAAAAAAGCGGAGATATGAACCGTCTGGCACACTGGGATGTGTTGTGTTGTATAGGTATAACTTGATATGTGACGATTGTTTTGAAATCTAAGTATTTTACTGAAATCGCCATTTTATTTTTAAATGTAGATATTTATGTGTGATATGAATGATAAGTATGTACATAATTTTTGTAATGATTTAAGTATGTTTTAAATATTCAATATTTCTATTTATTGTATTAAATATTTAAAAAGTGTCAAGTTATTATAATTTAAATGTAAAAAAAAAACTGATTTATACTACGGATCTGAGTTCGCTAGATGTATATACGAATATGAAAAAAAATCTAGCTACTAAATAAATTGAATACAGTTGGCAATCAAATGGAGGTATAAATAAAGTCATAGATAAAATGTTTAGCAATTTCAACTTTATAAATAAAATAAAATGTGTAGTGATTAAATATAAAAAAGTCAAAAGGATACAGACAACGACTAGGAATATTTGAAATGGAACGTTTTCCAAAAAAATATATTTTAGAAACATTTTGCTATAAAAATTTTCAATAAATTTGAACTCGAGCATTGCTTAATGGAAAGATAGAAACATTGCCGTAACGAGGATATACATCGTTCGAGGCAAACTTTCGGAAGAACTCCGAAACATGTTATATATTTTCTGGGACTATTCTCAAAAACTTTTTCTGTTGATAGTTTTAGAAATTCGCAAAACCAACGGATTTATTTGAGCCCTTAACTTTGAAAGTGGGGTAACGAAAATAATGTCATGATATAAATAAGCTGACATTATGTAAGAAATAAATGTGACTGGTTTCCTTCGTTTTCAACCCCACGAGCTATCTTTGACGTTGTATTAAATTTCAGCGTATTATTTTGCTTCCAAAAAATATTGAAATGATTTTAAATCGACTCAGATCGACGCTGATCAAGAATATATATCCTTTTTTATACCTGCCTCGCCACCTTCTCTGCCTTGCAAACGGAAGGATAAAGTGAATATACCTTTGGTGTAGCGTACAAAAATGTTTCCGACTCGAGCACAGTATTACCGAATTATCTTTAAAATTTTACCGTCCAATCAAACATTTGGCAATAGTTAACAAATAATTCTTAGGTTTAAATTATGTTTCCTTGTAGCAAACATTCACTTGTTAACAATTACCTAATCACGCTTCTTTATGTTTTATTTGCTCTCAAATTAAGATTTGTTATATCTGCTAACAATTACTTGTATAAAGATTGATTTTATTTAAATTTTTTTTTTTTTTGGTGAGTACTAAAGAAGTTCTAGTTTAAATATAAGTTGAAATGAATATGCAAAAATATTAGATTTTTTAATAAAAAAAACAAAATGTCTTGTTAACAATATGATCCGAAAAGTAACCTTATCTTGTCATTCCATTTATATTTTTATTTTTAAGAATTTCAGAAACTTTTATTCCAGACAATGTATGTACTTTATTAAGTTTTATGTATTGAAAACCTTTATATCCTCACGTTAAAGTTAAAGTTTAAATTGTTGACTATTTTTAACCACGTAAAAGGCTTGCTTTTAACGCACATACTGCCTGTCCTCTACAAAAATATGGCTTGATCTCAATTTTCATTACTAACAAGATATGGACCTTTTTTACATTTCGCACCATAAATAACGAAGCCATGCAAAATTATTATATTATAAAGTTTTAGATAATATAAAACATATATGTATAATGAAATATATAGAATAGGAAAAAACAAATATTTAATTTGGAAAATGAACAAATGTTTTCTTTTGTTTGCAAGCGGACAGAACATACCTATAAACTATGTTGAAGAGTCTATGCCAAAGAATGTTTTGTTTTTTAGTACCGTGAAAGAGTTATGTGAAATTATTTAATAGGTAATATACGAGTATGTAAGTATATGTTTTACTACGTTTTTTCATTTTTTTTTTTTTTTCATATAATATATAAAAATAATTTTGCACATAATTGTGAACAACAAAAAAGAAGAAAGAAAAACCAAAACTACATAAGATATAACTGATACATATCAAATACATATATATTATATAGTACAGTCAATGAAGATTCAGGCATCAGAACACCTGTGTTGAACTATTTATTTATGCGTTTACTATATGTAGATATATTACCTATAATATACGTTTTGTAAGTTTATGCCTATTCTGAGAGCTGAACAGTTTTGTCATCATTAATAGAGCCTATTATGATTTGTCCGTTACTTAAAACTTTGAGCCGAATCTCTCAGAACCACTTAGTATAAAATGAATAAGCATATACCACAGGAATGTGGAATTCGAGTTCGATGGAAATGCTTTATTTTAACTAGGGATGTTAAGGCGGTCATTTAAGCGGAACCGAAGTCGCAGATAAAAAGGAAGATCAGAAAAGTGTAATAATATAGTTTGAAGTTCATACTATTACTCTGTAAGTACTGGACCGATCTGCCAACTCTTTGTTGCTAAAGGTAGTTGGCACCTCTCGTAAACAATTTTTACCCATTGATGTTTCTTCATTATTCAACTGTTTTAAAGTCATTGAAATGAGTGTAGAATCGAAAAAAATTCGTTAAAAAGCACTATATGGCCACGAAGGCTGACAGAAAAATTTGTGCGCATCATAGAAAATATGCTTTATCGAAAAGGACTGTTGGAAAATGGTCAGATCGATTCCGCTCTGAAAATTCTAATGTAAAAGAACATGCACCAAAAAAGTGACCGAAATTCTTGAAAAGGTGGAGGAAGACCAACACATAAGCAGTCACGACATAAACTGAGTGAAAATCATCTTACTGATCGCATTTCAGTACATAAATCTCTTCTGAATCAGAATGATCTCGAACCATTTTTGCACAAATTGGTTTCTGGTGACAATGAATAACGTATGATAATAATGTGCGAAAAAGATTATGGTCAAAAGGAGGTGAGCCTGCCCAAGCCATCGCAAAGCCGGAATTGACGCCAAGGAAGGTTTTGCTTAATACTTGGTGAGATTGCAAGCTGCTTCCGTGTGGCCAAATGATTAAGCAATTCGAAACTGTACTGCCAACAATTAACAAGATTCAATTAAGCGCTCAAGGAAAAACGTCCGGAATTAGTCAACATCACGACAACGCTACACCATATACATCTTTGGTGATCCACCAAAAACTAAAAGAGCTTGGCTGGGAAGTTCTAATACATCCACCATACAACCCAGACCTTGCGCTTTCAGATAACTATTTGTTTCACTTGCTGCAGAGTTATCTTGATGGCATAAAATTTAATTACTTAGAGAATTGCTAAAACGTCTTCAAGGACGGTATTATGGTTTTGCCCAAAAGAAAATTGGTTAATAACAATGGAAAATATTTGACTCAATAAAGTTATTTTAATATATGAAAAAAAAAAAAAATTGCTTAAACTTGGCTCAATTTTCTGAACTTTCTTTTTGGTCAACCTTAATATATTATGGGAACTTAAAATTTTAAACAATTTTTTCATTTTAATAGTTCCATTGTAAAACACAGTAACATAGAAAAGTGAACGAAGCACACTAAATTTTGAAAATTTAATTATGCATTTTTATAGATCGACCATTCCACGGAGATGGACGGGACATTTCGTAGAGTTATACTGATAGAAATTGATGATTTAGAGGCATGCACGGCGATATTGTTATTTCTTTTAAAGGAGTATATTTTCAGAGTAATAAACAAAATATTAGTCTACATATAAACCTATAATGAAGCCTGTGTTCCGAAGAATTGGCTCAGAAAGTTTGGGATGAACGGAACACAAAAAATTTATTGCTTTTTGGACAAATTTTCGGTTTGATATTTCTACGAAATGACTTAAATAGGGTTAACAAAATAAATGTACACTTATTATCGATGCTTCAAATTTTTAAGAAATGTTCATAAATTTTTGGGATTATTGTTAACAAATTAACTATGCACTAAATTTAGTGGGATGGACGGGACGGGACGGGAAACAGAAATAGAAATAGATATAGAAATTTTCTTCGAAAAAACGAGCTAGCCACTTACAGCTTGTACATTAGACCGGTGCGTTTTGGACGAAAGTTTAAAATTTGTCGCGCAACCGGCAGAATTGTAAAGTTTACCTATCGAAATGAAGATTGCCGCCACCCTAGCTCTGAGAGATGACGGGAATGGGTGTCGATATATTTTTGAAGGTTGAAAAACGTGGTTTAAAAATGTATGCTCATAGGTCCGAAGTGAATCAATTCTCAGCTTCGTAGTAGGTCGAAAACTGAAATCCAAGACATGGATTCTTATGTATTTTTTCCCGTAGAATCGAATGGCATCATTAGTTTTCTGACTAGACGTCCATTTTTGGCGTTAACAGAAAAAATCTTAGAAAAATTTGAAATGTATATTTTGTTAGGATTTTTTCTGACGAATCTAGTGGTACCATGTTTTTTGCGCTACGACATTACTTTCATTCATGAAAAACGAATTTTTGATTTTTATTATCAAAAAATATCACGAAATCGGGCGTAAATATTTAGTCAACGACGGTTCCCAACGTCCGGACGGTTTTTTTTTTTTCGGTTTCCCCTAGAAAAATTTTTTTAGAATATTTTTGGAATTTTTTTTTAACCCATTATAAACAAGTTTTTGAAAAAGGGGTCAAAAAGACCCTTAAAAACGGGATATAATGGGTTAAGATGTTCACTTAACTTAATGTAAAATCAAGAATGGAACAATATTTTAGAACCCCTTAACCCATTATGAACAAGTTTTTGGAAAAAGGGGTCGAAAAGACCCTTAAAAACGCGTTATAATGGGTTAGATTAGATTAGATTAAAGTGGTAGCTTAGTAAAACTATGCTGAGCCTAAGTAGAACTGTTAGTGCCGTTTTAATACCACATAATTGATCGGGCTGGCTGGTAGGAAGGGTTGTCAGGGTCTGGATTAGATATCCTTTAAAGGAAACTGTAAAGGATATTTATATCCATTTTGTTCTATTGATGTAGTTGAGCAGGGGGCCAATCTCAATATCGGCGAGTTCACTCAAATTGCAGAAGAAGGGTTTTTCTAGAGAGCCTGGCTCTAGCTAGAACAGGGCAGTTGCAGAGAAAGTGCACGAAAGATTCCTTTTCGTTGCCATCCATGTAACTCCGACAAAAGAATTAAAGGGGATATCCAGCCTTTCGGCATGCTTGCCGATGGCCCTGTGCCCAGTGGAAGCTGCCGCGATTCTTGTAATATAAGTACCTACGATTTCTGAATAGCAAGTCTGAAGTTTTTGATTTGTTAAATGAAGGCCAAATTGCTCTGGAAATACTGCATGTTTTTAAAGCTTTCCATCTGGCATTCGCCTCGGTGAGGAAATACGAGAAAATTATTTTCTTCATTAAACCTAGCGGAGTGTTAGCGCACTCTGAATGGATCCCGCGCAGGAAAGCGCCATGTCTGACTAGTTCATCAGCCTTTTCGTTACCTTCTATATTGCTGTGGCCTGGAACCCACACGAGAGTAAGTTCGGTTTGATGTCCTAGTTCTATTAAGTTTCTCCTGCATTCCTCAACTACTTTGTTTTGATTTTATTATTACTGAACTCAGCGCTTTTATAGCGGCCTGACTGGTGAGAGTTCACTCTTTCAATTTAAGTAAAAAAATTGTTCGCATATTTGCGGCAATTGAGAAAACATAAATGTTCTGAGGATTCCACATAATTTTTTTTTAAGTTCATAAGCAATTCCACATTCGACATTGACTGTACTTTAACATAATAAATTTATGCACTACTTTAAAGAAACTTGTGATTATTTCAACAATTCTTATGTTCATTTGCATCTACATGAATTAGTTTTCATCTTTTAATCCAAAATTTTTATATGTATGAGTATGTACAACAATTTTTCGATTATAAAATAAAAAAAATGTACCGAGCATAAATTTTGAATTTTGATAATATTCATTTAATACTGATAGGTGTATTTGCTGGCATATAAAAATTTCGAACAAATACTTCTATGTACTATATGGCTTTGTGCAATACATGTTTTGTTGTTATTGATTTTTTTTTTATTATTTGTTGGATTTCGTAATGATTTTATATAGTTTTTGGAACTCAACAAACTATGTGGTATGTATGGTATAAATTTTGATTTTTAGTATTTTATTTTTTATAATTTAAGTGAATCAAGCGATGCTATAGATGAGCGTCTAGAAGAAGATAAACCTAAGTTCGTAGGACAACTGACCAGTGATGTAGTGCCGAATAATTTGTACCATCCGATGACGATATTGGATAGATTTAGATCATCGAGCATTATTTGTGCCACACCCATGAAGACTTTTTTCTCGATACGGCCATAATCGCCCCAAACAGTAACCTATTGAATAATTGTTATATTGTATTGTGAGGAATATTGTAATTATTTTGTGGTTTGATTTACTTGTAGAATGCAACCGCTGTAGGATTGCTTGAAAACCAATTGTTGCTGATAGAGTGGATCGAGCGTACGGCGCGCTGTAGACGTTTTCATCTTATCGATGCAACGTTTACCAGAAACCAAATAGACCTTAACATAGGGAGCGGGA
This sequence comes from Calliopum simillimum, assembly GCA_951812925.1. Lineage (NCBI taxonomy): Eukaryota > Metazoa > Arthropoda > Insecta > Diptera > Lauxaniidae > Calliopum > Calliopum simillimum. Next base: position 39,963,222 of record OX638368.1, read on the forward strand.
AGCATTTTTGATGAGGGCTTTTGCTAAAAATATTTTTTTTTTTTTTTTTTAAGTATCAAAGTTAGTATGCATGATAAAAATTACAATTTCAAAACAAAAAATACAATAACATACCTGTAGGCCTCTAGCACGTATAACTTCTACCTCTAGGAAACCCTTTTGATGGCACATAGATAATTGAATATCACCAAGTGAAGGTGCACCAAGCACCTGACGTCCTACTAGTTGTCCAGGCCCCAAACCGTCAATAAATTCAGACAGCTGACCATCGTTCATGCGTAACGAGGGCGAAAATCTTTATTTTTTTGTTTTTATTTGAAATAAAGATAAATTTTGAAAGAAAAATGTACATATTAGTTATATAAATTTTTCAAAGTAACCATCTTAAACTGGAGAAATACAACATGCAGTGTAAGACAGTTTTTGTTGGCATAGGTATATTGTGTTTAGATTGATAGTGGGAAAAGTCAGAATTTTTTGAAGTGTTCATTATACAACATGTACGGAGTAAGACCATGTTTTATATTTCATCGAAACTTGCGTTCGAGTTTTTAAAAATTTCGACTTTACCCACTTTCATACTGAACGACACATACCAAACTTAATAGTTAAAAATTAAAAAACCAAAATTGAAAGGAAAGTTACTAAAATATATGTAATTTACAACATTTTGTGGTTTTTAAATATTTTTTGCTTAATTTTTTTTTTTTTTTTTTACTTTAAGAAATTAGAAAATCTCATATACACAGGGAGATATAGAGACAGTTTTTTGTTTCACAGTAATGGAGAGTTTATTTTGTATGCAAAATGCAGGAGCGGTGAAAATGTTGTAAGGTTTCTTAATTTGTGATTGTATTATGATTGTGTTATATTGCTATTGTAATTGAAATATATGTACACATATGTACATATGAATACATGCAAAACAAATATACATATTTAAGCACATACATTCTTAAAATATCACCCTGTTGCTGTAATGTGAACAAAACTGATCAATTGGTCAAACTTAAAATGAAAATGTGCTTTTTTGCGAATTTATTTGTTTTTTTAAATGTTATGAAATTGCGAAAGTATTAATACTTTCGGAAATTTTTTTTATTTAAGAATTTCGAACTTTGTTTTCTTGATTTACGAGATAATCCGTAATCCGTGTGGTTCCAATAACTTTTCATTTTGGAAACTTTTTAGTGAAAAAGTCAAGTCACACGGTAAAAAATATTAGAATCTCTTTTTACTTTACTTAGGAAAAAAGAAACGTTTAGGAAATATTTGATAAAATCGAATTTTTCGACTTTTTGCGGTTTTTTAAGAATATTTCCTAAACGGTTACTTTTCGAAAATGCAAATTAATATTTAAGTTAGTTTATTGACTGTTTTTTGCTGTAAAGTACTAACTTTATAAATTATCTAGGGCAACCTGCCTAACTATCATTAAAATTTGCGTAATTTCGAGAGCCTCGATTGCATGTGGACAGAAAATCCACCCTTGTAGCTTTTAATTGTAGCTAGCGTAGCATGTCTCAAAACCAGAGTGTATTACCAACTAAACACAATTTGGCAATTTTTCACGACAGACGGCGCTAGAGTGCCTTATGATCTATACATATGGCGTTCTGGTCACACTGGGCCTCAATAAATAACAGGTGCGAGTTTAATCTCAAGGGAAACTGAATATGTACGTCGATATATTATTGATTCCTGATGAAAAATTCGTTGGATTCAAAATCCTATCTGTTCCTTTTGCAAAGTTATGCTTTTTTTTTCATTTACACACACATTTTTCACTTCCGCATAAAGAAGAAATGTATATATGCATATGTATTAGACCTATCGTTAAAATTAAAAATGAAAAAACCTTTCTCCCAGGAGCTAAAAGTTTCCTATTGGTGTAAGTTTCAATCATAAAAATTTTGGTTCCGATCGGAAAATATTTGACCGTGCCGCAAGGCCGTTGAAGGTCGGAAAAACGCTATTTATATGGAAAAATGCGGCCTTAATCGCAAGAATCAGTCCTATCTTTGAAACTATTTGAGATAAGTGAATGAGATTTAGTATGTGTATGAACAATGCTTACTTAAGTTATTTGAAACCAATAAAAAAATGGGTGATGCCACGCCCCCTCGACCCGAAATTCTTGTATCTCTGGAAATATTGGACTCAGGGGAATGAGACTCGGTACATATGTAATTGGCACTGGGAAAAAAATTTTTAATAAAAAATGGGCGGGGTCACGCCCCCTCCTTCTAAAAAAATAAAATTTGTCATATCTCTGAAACTATTTGACACATATGAATAAGATTTGATTTCAGGTAATGTGAAGTGAACAGGATATGGCACTGTAAAAATGTTAAAGCAATTTAAGGTACTTAGTTGATATAGAAGCCGTAATTTTTTCTGTTCTTATTTTGGTCTCCTAAGAATTGACACCATGCAAAAAAAATTTGGTCCCGATCGGAAGATATTTGACCGTAGCACCAGGCCGTTAAAGGCTGGAAAAACGCTATTTATATGAAAATAAGGAAACAATCAAACAATCAATAAGATTTAGTAAATATATGAACAATACTTGAGTTAATAGTATCCAATAAAAAATGGGCAGTGCCACGCCCCCTCCAACCGAAATTTTTCGTATCTCTGAAAATATTTGAAAATATGTGTGTGTAAATGAAAAAAAAGCATAACTTTGCAAAAAGAACAGGTAGGATTTTGAATCCAACGAATTTTTCATCAGGAATCAATAATATATCAACGTACGTATTCAGTTTCCCTTGAGATTAAACTCGCACCTGTAACTTATTGAGGCCCAGTGTGTGGTACAGAGAAATTTATCCTTGGCAATAGGCTTAGTTTAGGTTAGAGTGGCGGCTTAGCGATGCAAGCTAAGCCCTAAGTAGCACTAAAAGTGACATTTTATTACCACAAAAGTGATCCGACAGACTGGTAAATATAAGTGGATGTGAAAATTTTAAATTACCTGACTAACGATATCTATATCCAGTTAGTTCTATTAAGGTAATCGAGCAGCGAGCCAATTTCGATGTTGGCGATTTCGCTGAGTGTATTATAGAAAGGCTTTCCTAGTGATTTAAGTCTAGCTCTAGCCAGAGCTGGGCAGTCACAGAGAAATTGTTCAAGAGATTCTTGCTCGTTTGCATCCAAGTAAGTCCGACAAAAGGAGTGGAAAGGGATGCCTTGTTTTTCAGCGTGCTTGCTGATGGCCCAGTGTCCAGTGCAAGCTGTGGTAAATCTTGCTATATTAATACGGTTATTAGCTATTAAATAAGTAGTTCTTGAGCTGTTATATGAAGGCCAGAGAAGATCTGCTTCTTTATTAGACCTAGCGGGGTATGAACTCGCACCGCGCCTGTGACATTCATAGAGGAGCCATTCCTTGCCAGTTCGTCAGCTTTTTCGTTGCCTTCGACGCCCCTATGGCCTGCAACCCAAACGAGCGACAGATCAAACCGACGCACAGTGTGAGATTTTGCCAATCTAGGACGTCAAAATTCAATTTTAGTCGTAGTTTTAAAGATATCAAGTTGAAATTTTGTATATGAACTTTAATTCTTTATGCGGAAGTTTGGTTCGGAGATGAAAAAAATCGGACAAAATCTACTTGCACCTCCCATACAAATGTGCCTTTTTTTTGCAAAAAAAAAAAAAAAAAAAAATGGTTGTAAAGAAGATATCAACTTGAAAATTTGTTTTTACCATTTCAGTGGTGACTGAATACTACTGTCAAAAAATGGGAGTGATTAAAAAAGATAACATACATTTTTTTTTCATGATTTCAGTGCAATTGTTCATTATAACACCTTAGTCATTGTAAAAATAGTAGCCTTTGGGCAAAAAATGGGCAAAATTTTATTTTTTAAGTCTATTCTATGGGTATGTATGCTCATCCTGTATGCTTTGTCATAGCCTAACTACGCCCAACTTGTAAGTTATAGTCTATGAAAGAATCAAGATTTTTGAAATTTGTCTTACCTTTTATAAAATAATTTGATTAAAATACTTAAGTGCAAATGTAAGAATTGTGTATAGCAAAAATTTTTAGTGAAAGTATTGACCTTTAATGCAAAAAAACTCTTTGCTAAAAAACAAAAGCGCACAGCTTCAATTTGATCGCTCAAAGTTTTGTCTTCGAAGCAAGCTTGAAAATTTGTTTTTGCATGATGTTCAATAGTACGTGTTTGATAGCGGATATCTTGCCAATGATATTTCTTTTATTCTCTTTTATGGTTATTTTCGTAACAATTGGGGTATTTTCTAACAATTTACTAAATATGATCGATTTTCAAGCACATTTTTTTTTTTTTTTCATTTTGACGTCCTAGATTGGCAAAATCTCACACTGTGCGACGCCCCAGTCTGACTAATTTTTCCTTGCAATCCACTATTAATTTAAATTTTATTATTGTTGAATTGAGTGTTTTGATGGCAGCCTGACAATCCGAGAGGCTTGCCACCTTTCCGGAAAAGGTGTTGATATTCTCTAAGGATATGCAGGCTTCGAGGATGGCAAAAACTTCTGCCTGAAAAACGCTGGCTGAGTCAGGCAAGCGAAATGAGTGGGATAATTTCAGGTCTTTTGAAAATACTACCGCACCTACACCACACTCCGTCTTGGAGCCATCGGTGTTTATGGTGATTCCACTGAGCTCTCTCTCTGGAAGCCATATCCGTTGTTGAAAAAATTGCAAAATGACTGCTTAATTTGTTCAAAATAAATTTAGCAAATAAATATTGCTTGTAGAACTTGTAATTCTCCACAAGAAAGATTCCGATACTTATTATCGTTCCACTCACCGTATCCATCAAAAAGCTTCCTAAATGAAAAGTAATTGAAATCACCCGGATTTCGGACCATGCTTGTATGAGATAATCCGTTACGGTTTCTGAAACTTGATCAAATTCAGTTAATCGTAAAAAAAATATTCTTTAAGATTAGCCCAAAGGAACCAAAGTTATGAATATTTTTCTGAATCCCTTTTTTTAAGCTTTAGCACAAAAATCATAACATTTTATGGCATGGCCCACAGGCCAAAAAATCGATTAAAGTACTTTTTTTATTTATATTAAAACTCACTTTTGGTGACTACATTTTCCTTTTTTTTCTTGTTGAATATATTTCTTAACTGAAGTGACATTTATAAATTTAATAAAGTGAGACAACCAGATGTCAAATTGTTTAAATCTATTACAATTCGACAGCGTTACCATTTTGAAATAGCTCATTTCAGGAATAATCCACTTTGATTTTATGCATTATTGTTGGAGTGGATGATGATTGTGTTGGGTATTATACCCAAGAAAATTCGGATAAAGACTTTTAATGCGGATTTAAGGCTGTCGTCTGTCTACTCTGTAATCAACGTGAGTAACTTCCATACACCGACTTTGGTGGGAATAGATGCAGTTAATTGTTTGTATTTTAAAAATGAGTTTCAGATTCTTAATCAGCAACATCAAAAACCACTTATTACTGACTTTCAGAATTTTGGAAATTTTTTTTTTTTTTTGATTTTCCGGACATTAGAATTTTTTATATTTATATAAGTAGGTTTCTTTAAAACTTTAATAAAATGATATTTATGAACTTAAAAATTATGTTGCTAATTATTTTCATGCTATTAAATATTATGTAACGACATGCATAATTTAAATTCAAAAATTTACAACATTTAGTGAGGTTTTGAAAGTGGCGAATTTTTGAAAATTTTGTTAGTCGCTTAAATATTCGAATAAATTGGAAAGCGCTTTGGTTAGTTTTCAAATAATTTGATTAGATCGCATTGCAGTTTCCCAGTACAAGAGTTTCCATACATTTGTTGTTTACATATAATATATACAATTTACGCTCACATCAAAAAAAAAAAAAAATATATATATATATATTTTGTACATTATATACGTAATTGAAAACGCAACCTGTTATAAAACATACAAATCATTATAAAGAATGGGTGGAAATAAAACAAAATGTAAGATTTTTGGGACTATTGTACAACTTTTTCCATTGCCATTTTTCGGAATTCGGAAAGCCAACAGAGTTATTTGATTTTGAAGTGAACCAATAGCGGTATGGCGTAGACTTCAAAAGTCTTTCCCCACAGCATTTTCCGCGGTTTTGATATATCGAATTTCGACAAATGGCAAAAGACCTATAAAACCAGGAAATAATGAGTTAATGCAGTTTAGGAAAATGTCATTAGTGTGATATCATTATGATCTTGGGGCAACAATTTTTATGCAAAATCTAGTTTTAGAGTTAACATTGGGGTGACATTTCGAAAGCACGGTATTTTTGGGTTATTTTGAAAGTTAAGCTTGAGAATACCAAAAAAATTTTTTTTTCCACCACTCTAAATCAGCCAAAATGATATTTTTTTCATAGTGATGTCCGATTATTACATATTGTCATAAAGACCGTAGTTGTGCCTTCATTTTTCCTCAAGTTCATCAGAAAAAATAGTTTTACACAGTTGGGGTAAAAGTAAGTAATACTTAGTCCACTATATATGGTTTATGATCTGTCCTTTATGGTATATGGTTCATAATATATGATCTGTGATCTGTACTTTATGATTTATGGTCTATAGTATATGAACTATGATCTGTCCTTTATCGTATATGGTCTATAATCTGTCCTTAATGATCTATGGTCCATAATATATGATCTATGATTTGTTTTTTATGCTCTTTGGTCCATAATATTTGGTCCATGATATGCCTTTTATGGACCATGGTCCATAATACATATTCTATGTGTCTATCTGTTCTGTATAGTCTATGATCGATAATCTACAGTATATGGTCAATAATATACGGCCTATGGTTCAGAATATGTGACCATCCAGTGAAAAAGGTTATTTTCTTCACTCACAAAATTTAGCAGTACAGCTTAAAATAAGATATAGGGTCAATTTTACCGGTTTTCAGTTTAAGATGGAATTCACTGAAGACATGTCTTGAACATTTTACATTTGATTCGAGGTCGACTATCAAATTACAAACACAAATAGAAGCGGTCTTGCCGCACCTCTACTCTGTAAAAATTGATAAACTATGAACTTCGATATCTACAAAATTGAGTTTTTCATTTTACGATTTCAAAATGCCATAATTTTTGGAATTTTGTAGTGATCGAGGTGTTATTTTATTTAGAATTGTATGTATTTTTAGAAAACGCAAAAAAAAGGTTTATTATTTTGTGAAGATAAGATATCTACCATTCCTACATACATTGGTCTATGATCTGTTCTTTATAGTCTATGGTCGATAAAATATGGCCTATGGTTCATAACCTTTGGTCTTTTTTCAATTTTTTCATATTGGGTGTACAACTTAAAAAATGGAATTTGACGGTGGATGTCCGTACTAACAAATATCGTGAAAGCTCGAACTTTATATATATGTCATTTTGAAGGTACATTTGACAGCTGTCAAAATCAGTCAACAAAACAATTTTATCTTGCGCACATCATTATTATTTTTCACGATGAATAACTTCGAAAATTGGAGAAAAAGACAGCATTTGCGGGAGGTTCTTTTGGGTCATTTTTTTGCAAAGAAAACTGCTGCGGAAAGTCATAGTTTGCTTGTAGAAGTTTATGGGGACTATGTTTCAGCTGAATCACGCTATCGTGAGTGGTTTCGACGGTTTAAAAGTGGTGATTTTGATGTCGAAGACAAAAAACGTCCTGGTCAGGACCAGCTAGGTGTGATCCATTATGAGCTGTTGCCAGGTGGCCAAACCATTAATGCTTAACTCTATCGTCAACAATTGATCCGATTGAAGCAGAAAATCCAGGCAGAGCGGCCAACGTATGCGACCAGACACGAGTCAATCATTTTCCACCACAATAACGCTCGGCCACATATTGCTGCCCCAGTCAAAAATTACCTGGAAAACAACGGAAAACAACGGATGGAAAATTTTGCCTCACCCGCCTTATAGCCCAGACCTTGAACCATCAGACTACTATTTGTACCGATCGATGCAGAATGCCCTATCAGGAATACGCATCACTTAAGTTCAAGATATCGAAAATTGGATAGATACATATTTTCGGCCGCCAAGCCGGCGCAATTTTTTTGGGATGGATTTTATAAATTGCCTGAAAGATGGGGAAATGTTGTAGCTTCCAATGGACAATACTTTGAATAAAATATATTGTAACATTTTTCCACAATAAAGCATCAAATTTCGCTAAAAAATTCCGGTTTTTAAGTTGTACACCCAATAACAAAAATAAAGTCTTCAAAAATATATTTAGAAATTTAAAAATTTTTTTTTTCCCAGATACTTTCTAGGTATCAAATAGGATTTTTCAGTATTTTTTTCAACGACCTGGCCTAATGTACATCATATCTAAAGTTAACTGGTTGAATGAACTTCATGTCAGTTAAAAATTATTTTTTTTATATTATATCGATGCCACAGACGAAAAGTAGGTTTTTTCATTTCTTCCATGAAAAGTAGGAGTGTTTTAGCCGTGAAAGCATTTTTCACATCTAAGGGCGTGGCACCGCCCACTAATAGGCATTATGGTCATGTTATCGTTTCTATGTGCTATATAACTTATAACTGAAATTAATATTTCATCTACACAAGGAAATTGGTGTAACGAAATAAGAAACACCTTAGTTTTTGCCAAAAATATAGCGCAAGAATCAACGACTACCTAGTTTTTGTGCAAGGCATCGCACACTGGTTCAAAATCCCTAAAAGCTGGCCAATAGTCTAAATCATTAAAGTTTCCAGAAGAAATTTTTTACCTGGGAGTTTTTGAGATCGCTGATTACGAATTTGATGTTAGATTTAAAAAAAAAAAAAAAATGGCGGACTCAAAAGGGTTGACGATTTGCATAAATACTCAGCCAAATCCAACGAAAAAATTTACTCGGGGTTTTTGGGGTCACTGATTACGAATCTGATATTAGATTCTTGAAAAACAAAATAGCGGATTCGAAATGACAAAAAACAACACGTGCACATTTTTTATATCTAATTTAAAAATTTATTTCAAAACATAAAATTTGATTGAGTTGTGTGCAACGGTAAATTAATCTACATAAAAATGGATTTTAGATTCCTTTATCATTTTATAATAATAATCGAGTTTAGCTACTGCAGCTAATAGCCTTCTTAGCCAATTAGCAAAAAAAGGCTATAAATGGAGTATAAGCTGTATTATAATATAAAAATTTAATCATTTCGGGCGAGCACCACATATGGAAACTTGGCAAGCAATATGAGTTAAATTTTCCTATGGGTGCTTCAGAAAAAATCGCGTCCAACAAAAAAGGCAAAAGAAGGCACCTCAATTTTTATATATGTGTTAGGGTTTCAATCTTCTTAAATTCAAAAAATCTTAGTGGTATGGCTTGGTATAAATTAGTTCTGGGCTTTTTTCAAAACCATTGAAAACTGATTTTGTGAAATAATTTGATTTTAAGGTAATCATAATTACCATAAAAGTATAAATTTTTGCAGGTTTTGAATACAAAGGTTCGACAGTATTGTTTTTTTTTACAAAGAGATTTCACATTCAAACATTAAAATCGGTTCAGTTTTACAGTTACCACACAATTTTTACAGTGAACACTAAATTTTTACCTTAAACTACAGAATTTTGCGTCGAGAAGCGTTCTTTTGGAAAGATCCTAAGAGCATTGTAGGAGTTCCTGGATCTTTCTTACAAATTTTTTGAGGTCTATGAATATCTGTTTGACAACACCTACGGTCCATAAAAAGTTAATTTAAAAAAACTTTTTTTTTTCGAATTTTGGCCAGCTTTTAAGGATTTTGAACCAGTGTGCATCGTAACGTCTTATTTTTCGTCCAAAATGTTTAGACATCCTATTTTTCGATATAAAAACTTTAATGTCCTACTTTTATACATAAAATTTCGAAGAAACTTAGTTTTCGTCATACATAATGAAACGACCTAGTTTTAGTCCAAATAAGTTTGAAAGATGCTACTTTTTGTCAAAGAATTTATGAAAACCTAGTATTCGTAGGAGAAATGAATCATCCTACTTTTCGTCTCAGGCATCGATATTTAGGAGCAATTGGTTTTATCAAAAGTTCTCTGAAATGGGCCAAATTTTACATGGTATTTATTTACACCAAAACAAAACACTTGGCGCCCGGGGCATGAAGATCCGAGCAACTTTAATTATTTCTATACAAATCTGAAACACTCTAATGGGCATGTAAATGGAACATAAAAATGGAACAATTATGTTTCGAAAAGCTAAACATCATCACATGATTTATAATTCCTATTTTTTCAAGTTTTTTTTTTTTTTGCAAAAACACCAATTTTAAAAAAACAAATATATATAACGTGACGACAGCAAGAAAAAGAAAATTTTTATGTGGATAAATACGGCAAAAAAAAAAGAGAAAACAAATCAAAATCGTAAACTTAATGTTTCATAATAAAACACAGCGATATAAACAACAAAACTTTTAAACAATGACAGAGACAGCGAGCGAGCGTTGCACAGAGAGATAGAGAAAGAGACAGTCACAGAGAGAGTGAGAGAGAGACAGAGAGATAAAGAAAGTATATATATGAATATACTGCATTCATAGTATATTTTTATATTTTTTTTTTTTCGGATAAAAAATGTTCTTTTCACAACGATGCATTCATTATAAGTACGAATATAACTGATTTCTTAAAGTTGTCTTCTGGTAAGTAGTAGAAGAAGTACTTAGAAGAGTAGTAGGTAGGTAGTGTGTGTCATTTAACTTACGATGAACCCTCTGAACTTGAGATCGATTGTATACTTCCGGCTCGATATTGTGTCGATGTTGTTGCTGGTGTTACTTCAACTGATCTTTGTATGCTGCCAGCAGAACCACGTGACTGTCGTTGATGATGTGAAGAATGATGGCCATATTGGCTCAGGTATTGGTCTGTTGAAGGGGGGGAAATTAATTTTTTTTTTTTGTTTCTAAACATGTTGTCGAATCATTGATTGATTGATAAATATACTCGCTTATAGAATTGGGTGATTTCATTAGTATTTAACAAACAAAGAAAATTTTTTAAATAAATATTAGCGGTCTCTTTCCCAAAAAAAAAAAAAAAAAAATTTTTTATAATTATTACACCCATTGTTCGAAAAAAAAAATGAATATTTCGCCACCTCACTTTTATTTTAAATTATGTTTTCTTTTTTTTTTTTTTGCGTAACAAGAAAAAAGTCTATAAAATATTACAAAAAAAGTATTATATTTAAAAGCAAACAACAGAACAACGAACCAAATAAAGCAACATATAAAATAGAAATGAAAAATTTTACCATATATAATAAGGACCAAAAAAGCTTTAACTATTATTTATGATATAGTAGAATATACGATATTTTAAGTATTTTTGCGAATGTTTAAAATATGCGAGTATCGAAAGGATGTGATTGTGTAGCGTATGTACGGGTATAGCACTAATTTTTTTTATTAAATTGAATTAATTTTGGAAATTATTATTTTCGTTGAGGCCAAATATCCTTTATGATGATTTGTATTGGGGGCATTTTTATGTTATTGTATTTATTTTTATCTATGTCTCCCTGAATACATAAGTAATTAATGTTGTGATTTATTTTTTTTTATTCTTTAAAGATGATAAACATTTCAATTCTAAAAAAAACAAAGTATGAGAGTTAACATTATTGTAATATTGAAATGAGATTTGATTTTTCAACTGAAGTTTCATGGTTCGCGTACATTTTATAAGTATTCTGAAGATTATGCAGTCAAATTCAAATACAATTTTCAAAACAAAAAAATTTTTTTCAAATTATTTCGAGGAATTTCTTGTTGTAAAAATTTGATTTACTGCCTCTTTTGCTACACTTTTTATTATCTCTTTTCTCCACTAGATTTGACATTTATTTTGTATTTTAAATAATTTAAAAAAAAAAACTGCATCGATAACACAGGTTTACAAAAAAAAAAAATTTCATGGCGTTTTGATCAGACTATTTGTTTCCTAGTGACTTTGACGTCCTGAATTCGAATCCGAGGTCCATTTTTTTCCAGAAAGTCTGAGAAAAAGATTTCAAGGTCATATGGAGGTCGTTTAGTGATAAATTCGCTAAAATTCAGAAACTAATTTTTTATCATTGAATTCTTAGTTCTTAAAAAGAATATGTGATCAAAAAGGGTATCTCGGACCTAGTTACGGAGATATAGCCATCGGAAGATCCGGATATATCTTCTATGAAAACCGCTATAAGTTGGGAACCCCTCGATTGATTTAAAAAATATTGGTGTCATATGAAAGGTATTTTGACAACCTATAAATTTGGATTCATAGTTTTGGAGATATGACCTTTATTGTAATTTTGAGAAATTTTTTAATTACAGCAACAAATACATTAACAACATCTGCAACAACAACAACAACAAAATACATTTCATATGACATCAATATTTTCCAAATCCATCCAGTGGTTCCCAACTTATAGCGGTTTTCATAGAAGATATATCCGGTTCTTCCGATGGCTATATCTCCGAAACTAGGTCCGAGAGATCGTTTTTGATCACATTTTCTTTTAAAGGACTAAGAATTCAATGATAAAAATTAGTTTCAGAATTTTAGCGAATTCATCACTAAACGACACATGACCATTTTGACCTCCATATGACCTTGAAATTTTTTTTCTCAGGCGTTCAGGAAAAAAACGGACCCCGGATTCGGATTCAGGACGTCAAAGTTTCTAGGAAACACATAGTCTGATCAAAACGCCATGACATTTTTTTTTTTGTAAACCTGTGTAATTTAAAAAATAGGCATAACTTATTTTTAAGAGCAAAAATACCAAAAGCCCTTTGAAAGACAATAGTTTTGAAGTTCTGAGCATACACATATAAGATGTCTTACGAATTCTCTCACTTTCTCATTCTTGGAACTTCTTTCGAAGTAGGTGTAACGGGATATACGCGGTGGTATATGTACATTAGAACGTACAACCTTGCACCGTACACCATCGAATCCAAATATTTTTTGCAAGGCAACTTAAAAAAAAAATTGTATATTTTTTAACCGAACATAAGGGAACTTTGGGTTATGTGGTGTAGTGGGGTAATGTGGTATACCCGCTTATCTCCGATTCGGATAATAACTTGCGGACATCATATGTTTTATCCAGTCAGAAAACATTAAAAACCAAGGATGTGTTGCTGTAATGCACTAAACATAATTTTTCTGCTGTCAGTTGAATGAAACATATAATAGCGTGTGGTCCACATTTTTCGCATTTTTCGCCTAAAAATTTTGTTATGAAAATGTTGTTTTCTTTGCAAAGTTTATTTATATTCGGTTAAGCTTAGTGATATATATTACGAAATAAGTGTTTAACTGTGTAAATTCACAGAGTTCCCAATTTTACTTTTATAATTTTTTAATTTTCAAAAATCGACCAATGTGGTACAGTTCAAAGCGGGTAATTTGGTATAGGAACATTTTTTGTTATTCTTAGGTTTATTTTATTGTTGTTTATTTTTAAATAAAATCTCTGAGTTTGAGAACCAATGTAAATGTTATTATGATTTTATTTTATATCTTTCAAATTTTATATTTGGTTATATATATACCACATTGCTCGCACACTTTTCAAGTACAGGTTTTTTGACATATATCTGACACATATCAGTTTGTGCTCAATAATTTCTTCCTCTACAGTTGTACACATTTTATGGAGAAATATTCTGTAGCCAATCAGCATATTTTATAGTATACCACATTAGACCGGTGCGTTTTGGACGAAAGCTTAAAATTCGCCGCGCAACCGGCAGAATTGTAAAGTTTAACTATCGACATGAAGATTGCCGCCACCCTAGCTCTGAGAGATGACGGGAAGGGGTGTCGATATATTTTTGAAGGTTGAAAAACGTGCTTCAAAAATGCGTGCTTTTAGATGTTCACATAACTTAATGTAAAATCAGGCATGGAACAATATTTCAGAACATTTTAACCCATTATATTGCGTTTTTAAGGGTTTTTTGACCCTTTTTTCGAAAAACTTCTTTATAATGGGTTAAAAAAAATTCCAATATTGTAGAAAAATTTTATTAGGGGCCACCGAAAAAAAAAAAAACCGTCCGGACGGTGGCAACCGTCGGTGACTAAATATTTACGCCCGATTTCGTGATATTTTTTGATAAAAAAAATCAATAATTCGTTTTTAATTAATGAAAATAATGTCGTAGCGCAAAAAAAATAGCACCACTGGATTTGTCAGGAAAAATCCGAACAAAATATACATTTCAAATTTTTCTAAGATTTTTTCTGTTCAATTGTGGAGTGCTCAAACGGGGTGTTTTCGAAAAATTTGGTTTTTTTTTGAGCTGAAAAGTTCACTTAACGCCAAAAATGGACGTCTTATCAGAAAACTAATGGTGCCATTCGACTCTACGGGAAAAGATACATAAGAATCCATGTCTTGGATTTCAATTTTCGGCCTTCTACGAAGCTGAGAATTGATTCACTTCGGACCTATGAGCATGCATTTTTAAACCACGTTTTTTAACCTTCAATAATATATCGACACCCCTTCCCGTCATCTTTGAGAGCTAGGATTGCGGCAATCTTCATGTCGATAGTTAAACTTTACAATTCTGCCTGTTGCGCGACGAATCTTAAGCTTTCGTCCAAAACGCACCGGTCTGATACCACATTACCTTACCATACATACCACATTACCCGCCAACTTTTCAAAAACAGCTCTTTTGATTTTTTTTAGATTTTGCTTTTGAACTTTTTTAAAGAAATTGCACATGTTTTATTGAAATACAGTCTGCAGCTACTTAATACTTCAATCATCAGCATAAACAAATTTGGCTGAAATTGATCCAACGATTCGCTTGCAAATTCCAAAGCCAAATTGAAAGCCAAACAAAGAGGCTGATCGAGGTTAAACGTATATCGTTGAAAAGGAATAAGCTTTCCAACGATATATAGTTTGATTATAATCGGACAGCAAGTAGCTGAGTTATGACACCTTAAAGATGGAAAATTTTATTTTTTTTTTCTGTTTTTTTGGAATTTCTTCATTTTCATTTTGTTTTTTTTTTAATAAAAATTAACATTCAACTGATTTTTATTTTTTCATTGCATAGTGTTTTAAATAATCAGATCAAAACTAGTATTTTTAAATAATTAAAAAAAACCAATTTCATAAATTACGGTCTAAATGGGTAATCCAATATTTAGCAATTAGCAAAACGACCTGACTGGCATTTTCTGAAATTGAAATTTGATTTTCAACTTTAAGGAGTCATAACTCAGCCACTTTTTTTCACAAAAATTTTTTAAACTTAAAAATACTTTTGAAGTTATTATCAAAAACTCCACTTAAATTTTTTTAAAAAGTACTTTAAATTAAAGCATAATTTATGAGCTTTTAAATGATGCATGACTCAAGATAGGATTCGGTCGCTAGATGAGAGTTTTTGGCTTTTGAACGCCCGCGGCAGGCAAAACTCTTTGTTTACTCAAGAGAAAGGCATCTTACGAAAAAAGTGTACAAGGCATAAAATGCTTAGAATCGTCTAAGAATTGCGTGTGAAATTTTTGGGAGTTTTTTGGAAAGTTAAAAAAAATTTTTACTTTTTCTTAGAATAATTTTTTAAAAAATTATTCAAAAAAAAAAAAAGTTTAAAAAAATTCACACGTATTTCTTGAACGATTCTAAGCATTTTATGCCTTGTACACTTTTTTCGTAAGATGCCTTTCTCTTGAGTAAACAAAGAGTTTTGCCTGCCGTGGGCGTTCAAAAGCCAAAAACTCTCATTAAGCGACCGAATCCCATCTTGAATCATCATACATCATTTTAAAGCTTATAAATAATGCTTTAATTTAAAGTACTTTTAAAATAAATTGAAGTGGGGATTTTTAAAAAAAACTTCAAAAGTATTTTTAAGTTTAAAAAATGTTGGTAAAAAAAAATTATTTCCCAAGTAATATTTTTTTATAAAAACAACACTAAAAGATGAATTGGACCAGTTACTAATATATATCAATTTACAAACTTAGGTGTAAGCTATAAATTTTTTAAAAAACCCCCTTTTCATGAAAATGAATAAAAACGCCAACTTCAACACCCCGTATTTTAACAACAAATGGTACTAGAACCAAATCCTCCCGGATTATTGTTCGGATCTACAATATTGCCAAATTCGAGCGAAATCGGAGGCAAACAAGTTTTCGGCTGGTACGCCTGGCGTGTTTGCTTTATATTTATAGGTAATGTTACCAACTATACTGGATTTTCCAGTATCATACTGGATTTGAGCTCGATATACTGGATGAAAATCCATACTGGATTACATCCTGGATTTTCAGATCCATACTGGATTATACTGGATTTTAAAAAAATCAGGTGTGAAACATCAGAAATATTTAAATTCAACGTTGATACAGAAGAGTGCCGAAGACGGTAAAATTGTCGGCTTTTGCGCAGATAACTGTCCTACTAATTTTGGTAGCGCCGAGCGTGGTGGTGAATGTAATGTGTTTTACCGATTGAAACAGCTGTGGCCAGAATTAGTTGGTATAGGCTGTGCTGCACATGCTACACACAATGCGCTCAAAGACTCATGTGATCGGATGCCATTTCTGGACGTTGAGCATATCGTGGTGAAAATTTATTCGTATTTTTACATTCACATCCGTCGCGTTAAAGCGTTGATAGAGATTTGCGACACATCGGACATCGAATACAAAAAACTGCGCCTGCACCGGCGATTGGATCGTTTCTTAAGCTGTGGGAGCCGCTAAAAGACTTCTTTTCCAAAGAAAAAAACTGTCCGAAGGCAATCGATGAATTATTCAAGAATGGATTGTCGAAACTATTGTTGCTTTTTGTTAAAGAACAAGTAAGAAGTTCAAAAAACAAACTTATAAACTAGTTCTACATAGTTGTTTTTTTTTTATTTTATCGAAGGTTGACTGTTTTCGGAGCGATGTTCTCAAAATCGAAGGTGAAGAAATCTCAGCGGTCGATGTGGCACATCATTTGTATACGCTTCGCGCCAACCTTGCTCTCCGAGAACTCGAAAATATTTGCATCCAGACACGGAAGCTGCACTGGATGAGCTCATGACAAAAAGCAGAAGATTCGGCAGAAAAATTATTGAAGTAATTTTCGACGATTCTTCGGTAAGTTTTTAATTTAAATGAAAAAAATTAATGAAAAGGTGTTTCATACGTTTTTTTATCACGTCGATTTCGTAGATAATGAGATGGCGTATATTGACACATGGACCGAATATTTTGAGACATTTCGAAGTTCTTCGTGGGTCGTTTTGGACAATTTTCCTGATGTGGCCGCATATTTAGCAGCAGTCTTTGAGCAATTCGGCTATGTAAAGAATTACTGCTCGGACGACAAACTCACGGAGTGGCGTTCCAAAAAGGTACCAACAGAACAACGATGGCCGAGATTTTCAAGCGCTTGGAGAAACACCAAGTTCCTTTTGCTGAATCTGCAACAATCATTGAACTCATTCTATGCTTTCCTGGCACGTGGTCTCCAATCGAGCGCATTTTGCAAAGGCGAAATATGGAAGCAAGAGTCGGCACAGCTTCTGATCGCTACACTTGGCTCGCTTTTACAAGTCAAGTGCAACATAGAATGGAGTTGGACTGATTTTTTCAAGTTTTTGAAAACGCGTCCAAATTTTTTGCGCAAATTCGCGTCTCAGGACAAATTCGAATTTAAAAAGCCGCAAACATACGCCGTTGACACATATTCCGATTAAATAATATTTTAATCGCTTTTTTATCAATTTTTCATGAATAAAACATTGAATTTAACTAAAAAAATTTATACTGGATTTTTTTTGAATACTATACACTGGATTTTATATTAAATTATAGGCCAAATAGTGGAAGAAGTTTTACTGATCTCGGTTACCCCTCTATGTAAAAGCTCATTAAATTTTTAGCAAAATGTCCAAGGAACCATACCTCTACGTTCAACTTTAGTTTGGCGTATTTTCGAAAATTTTACCCAACAAAATACATACCATCCAATCATTTTTATCGGATTTTTATTTTCCGTCTGGGATCGTAAATATGTATTTAGTTTTATTTTTACTTAAAACATGTTTTGACACACTTGCTGCCATCTCCAAAAACTCAATTTCGAACTCTAGCAAGTAAAGTAACATATGGTTTTGTCAGACTGGATCAAATATTTATATGCAAAGAAGTAAAGGATATATACGGAGGAATTTCCATATTCTCGATGAAATCAAAGTTTGATATTTAAATCAAAGTCAAATAAACATCATTAAATAATCGTTTCGAAAAGCGAATTTCGTATTTTGTTGGGTATACGTAAAATAGAAAAAACTGAGAATTTAATTCCTAAAACTGCCACCAAATGCGACCTTCGTGAAAAATGGATGTTAGCTTCGGCATTCCAGTACTCAAAACAATTTAAGTTGGTGATTTTCTTAAAAAAATCAGTGAAAAACTGAAAATTTTTTTGTATATAATCTAAAAGTATATTGAATGCAAGGTAAAATTTTCAATCGAAAATGCGTCGAACTAAAGTTGAACGTAAAGGTATGGTTCCCTGGGCATTTTTTTATATTTAAATGAACTTTTACATAGGGTTGTAACCGAAGACGGACGGCAAATTGGCCAACCTTAATACGTATTTATTAAATGCTATATAAGATTGACCTTTCTGTTCAGAGCGTTTTTTTTTTTGTGATTAATTAAGTTTTTACCAAAAAAAAAAAAAAACAATATATGTTATATTACTGAAGCTATTTGACGAAAATGTATGGGATTTGGAAAATACGCTCAATAAGCTAATAACTTGTAAAACTAACTTATTTGGTTGTATATTTGCGTTATTTTAAAAGAAATGCTTTTAAGATTCTCTGTAACCGAGACCGGACCGAATTGTAGAAAATTGATAAGACTCAATATGACGTTGAACCAAACAATTTAAAAAACACCCTGTGACATGTTTAATAAATCGAATAAAATTGGCTTACCGACTTTTTCTGCATAAGTGAGCGGAAATATCAATCTGTAAAATTTTAGTAACTAAAACCTTTTTTAAACTGAAACAGAACAAAATTTATTTACATGCATTAAGAAACTAAAAGTTACAAAATACCCTGTAGAAATTTCGTTAATATATGAGACAAGTTTCTGTCATCTTAACTCAAAAACGATGATTTTATGTAAATTGTAACAATATAAACTTTGTCGATTTGCTTCAAATATTTGCGCTGGCAATATTATTGGAAAAATTTAAACAAACTCATGCAAAAATTATATTAATAAATATATGTGTATGCAAATGGTATGTAAGTGTATTAGTTAAATTCCAAAAAATGTCGCAATTTTATTAAATAAAGCATTGATTGTGTGTTAAATATTAAATTGAAAATAAACGATAATTTAGCAATTTCTGGCAATAAGTGTAAAAGTGATGTTTAAGTGTATTATATTATTGAGCAATGCAAAATTAAATAAATTAAATATTAAATACAAAAGTATAGTGGTTAAAAACTTAATAAAATTAATTAAATGCACGCAATGGTTAATTAATTCTAACTATTTAAAAGCTTGATTTTTTGTATTATTTTATTAGAAAGCTCTAAACTACTTAATTATATCGAAATGTTTTTTATGCGAAATGTTGAAATAAATATTCTTTTCATGAAAGCTTTAGATGCAAAACTTTTTATTATCCCTTAGCATATTTCAAGCAAAAATCTTTTTATATAAATTTATTTATCTGTTTGTTGGTTTTCACTTATCAGACAAATAAAGATCCAAAAAGCTTTTTGAAGAAATAAGCTTTTACAAAACACGCTTTCATGTTTTGTATGCAAAAAAAAAGCCTAAAAATACGTATCGACTTTGGAGTAGAAATTTGTGTTTTTTTATTTTTGTTTTCCACTTCTCTTGCAAATTGCAAATAAAGAAATGTAAGCATTACACCCTGTTTTCATATTTTTCATAATTAAAATCATAAAAGGCAGTAACTCCATACAAAAAAGATGAAAAATGAAATAGATTTTATAACAAAGAGAAGTTGCTGCCTTTTCTGAATAAAAAAAAAATTTCGATTTTCTCAAAACTATGAAAAACGAGTTGCGTCTTTTTATAATTTTACGGCAGCTATACACGTGAAAACTTTCGAAAAGCTCTCGTTCACACATAAAGCGTGTATAAACCAGAGCTTTTTGAAACAGCTTCGTGAGAGCGTATATATTTTAGAACATATCGATACATCCAACGTAAAAGTTGGTAACTCGAAAATCGTAGTTTTTAGTTATGAGCATTTTTGTAATTTAACTTTTTTTTTTGTATGAAAACCTATATAAAATAAATTCAGGTTGTGACTTCAAAAATAGCTCCCAGGACTTCAAATTTCAAGCTAGAGGTACCAAAATTTGACACAAGATGGAACCAAATGTGTAGATTCCAAAAAACGTTGTCCCGTAAAAAGTTGGTCATTTCAGTTACCAACTTTTACGTTGGATGTATCGATATAATATATTATATTATTATATTATATCTATAAAACGTTATTGATTCTTGTGAATCATATTAATTGATTGTACCAAAAATATCTTAAAAGGATTACAAACAATTTTTCGATGCTACCAAAGGAGTTACAGAAGAATCAAAGCTGATGACATCAAGCAATGAAAAGTATCAATAAAGAATCTCTAACGATTCCTTTACTATACACTTGGAATCACAAAAGGACCATAATTGGTGCCATTCATAAGCATCAATAAAGAATTTTAATAGAGACACACAACATTTATGGGTCCCATAATGCATCGCATTAAACAAGAATCACAAGTGATCTACACTACCGAGGGAATCACAGAAGCAAAAAAAAATCAGCAAAATATAAACAATTTACCTGCATCACCAAAGGAATCACATAAGAATCACAATCGAGAGTATCAATAACGAATCACAAAGTGTTTCCCTATGTTACAAATAGAATCGCAGAAGAATCACAATTGATACCATCAAGCAAAAAAGAATCACAAATGATATCACAACGCTTTCAATTGAAACTCAAAAAGATCTTTACCGACATCATCAAGGAACCACAAATAAGTGTCAGTAATAAAATATAAACGATTTTTTTTTCACTGCTAATAAAAAATCAGTTTACGCTAAATGCCAATGGAATCATAGGAAAATCACAATTGATGTCTTAATGCAATCAAAAGATTCAAAAATCACAAGTACACCATCGATGGAATCACAGAAGAGTCACTATAAATGCCATCAAGCCACGAAAAGTATCAATCATGAATCACTTTTGGTGCTGTCAAGCATTCGAAAGTTTCAATATGGGCGGATCCTCTAAAAAATTGTATATAAGGGTGAGTGGGAAATGGGGTAAAGTGGGGAATGTCCCTCCCGGGAAACTATCAAAGTATGGTTGTTATGCACTACTGACAAGTATTTGTTATGACCGTAAGCCAATTTTTATGGTATACTGACACGTGCAGACGTATTTTTGTGCTCTCTGGAATTTTGTAAAGTTTTAAGTGATCTTGAAATTTAATTTTTAAATTTTTAGACATCGATATTTTTACTGTTTTTGGAGATAAACCGATTTCAAGTAAGTACATTAAAAATGATCTTTGAAGGCTTCATTTTGATAATGATAAATGATTCCCGTGTGATTCATATGACGCTAATTTTTTTGTGTCCGGGTAAAGAGGGAGATTTTGTATGGGGTAAAGTGGGAAATATTATTTGACGGTTGCCCGTCCCCACTTTTCAACGTTATATTCTTATTATGATCTAAATAAGTGTTGTATTCAAACGTTTTTTGATCATTTTTTTGTAATTATGCCGAGAAAATACGTGAAAAAACTATTTATATAGCTCCAGATCCCGATGATTTGTTGGAAATAATGTAAGCAATCAAAATATAGGAAATCGGTCTTGCTGTTTCAAAGCATTACCACTTTCCATAGTCCAATTTGTATCGTATTAATGCTGCACTTGATGAGAGTATTGGTAAAAGTGAGGTGACCAAAAAAACTTGGTCGAGTGCCCTTACTCGCAAAACAGTAAGAATTTTCAACGCCTATATCACTTGAAATGCTTTTATCCCACTACTAGTTTCTTCTGTTGCCCACATTCTGACTCGGACTGGGATGTTTCTTCAAGAAACGATGAATAAGCTACAATTTCACGAATTTTTTAAACACACTTTTTCATTAAATTCAAATTCACTCTCATGAGTGTATTTTTTGAACCGTTTTTGACTTAAAATGAAGATATTAGAACTTTGCTACAACATTTGTATTAGTTTTAATGAGTTTTTGAAAGTTTCCCACTTTACCCCACGATTTTTATTTTTTGCCATTTTGGGCATGGTCGGTCGAAGTTTGGTACTCAACATAAAATCAATATTTTCGGTTGGTTTCTTGCAAAAAAGATAGCCTATTTAATTCTCTTTTCTATAGAAAGTCGAAAAATGAAAAAATAATTAGTTCTGCTCAATTTATGGAGCTTCGCAAAAAAAAATTCCCACTTTTACCTATATATATCATTCAACTGAATTGGTTTTATTCATACAAATTGCTTCTACATTCATTACATAGGGCAACAATGAATTTGGGGCATGGGATTTGAGACCTGATTTCAAGTTATTATACCCACTACTGAATACAAGAATAATACGAGATATGCCGAATTCAATCCAGTTCTCAAGATATTCTTGTTCGAAAGTGCGAAAATTGCAGGAATATTTGAAGTTATACCACACTAACAGAATAATTAATTTTTGCTTATGGGATCAGATAGCCATAATCTTCCTCAGTAGACTTTACTCAACATCTTTTCCGTTTAGATCATTCCGTGCTGAATTATCATTTATCGAAGAAAAGGTATTTCAACTCCATACAAATTTAATTAAGTCCTTTATATGAAGTTTAGATACTTTTACTTTAGTGATTGATAACTAAAAAAGTAAGGATCGAATTGGAAAAGTTAAAAGATAAAGTTTCGTCAGGAAAATTATGACTATCTCTCGTGAAAGTAGATAATGAAATCAACAACCCGATGACCAATTTGAAGCTTGGTAGTGTCTGATTCAGGGTGGGAAGCATTTTGGTTCGCAACATTACACGGTTGTACTCAGAATGAGCCATTATTATGTATTCTAGAAAAGAAGCTGCCTGTCTGAAGACCTATCCTTAGGGTTACGTTCTATTGCATGGCGAATCAGATTATTTTTCAAATAGTTATGAATTTAACAAATATTGAAAGGAAACGCGTAGTTCTCGAAATAGTTATATGTATGTATAATTGCTTCAAAATGGACAAAATTAATGCTTAATTAAAAAAAGACTCATCCGTAATAGAAAATGAAGTTTAGCTTAGTAACATATTCTTAAGTAAAAAGAAGATTGTATAATGGACTAGAGCTGGGCACAGGGCGCGTTTTTTTCGTGGGCCTTGAAATCGAGTTTTGTACGGTCTTCGTGCGGGCCCGGGCCTAGCCACAAAAGCTCGAAAATAAGTTACAATTTTTTAAGGTGTGAATATATAATAATATGGTTGAATCGGGCCGGGCTAGGGCCTTTCTTCAAGTGCTTCTTTCGTGTTTGCGCCGGCGCGGGCCTAATTTCTGAGGACCGTGCCCAGCTCTATAATGGACATACATATATTTTGGAGATAATAATGAGTTCAGCATCCATTTTGAGGGATTGAATTCTTATTGAGAGGAATTGCAAAATTTAGACGAACACCTACGCTTATATATTGAAAATAAATTTTGACAAGAAAAAAGAAAAAAAAAAGTTTTTCGGAGCCCAGATGTATAAATGTATTAAAATGAAACGATTTTAGTACAGCTTCCATTTCAATACTGATAAAAAATGTATAAAAGTTCAGATTCAAATATGGTATATATATATCTGTATTATATTATAAAAAAGTGACACAGCATTAATGGAAAAGCTTAAAAATTTTCAAAATAACTTTTTATTTAAGATTTCCAACTTTTAAAGAAAAGTAGAAGAAAAAATAGAGGGAAATAAGCGTAAAAAGAGTTATTTGTAGATATTGCCCATAGAAAACAATTTCATAAGCTATAGCCTGAAGCAAAATTAAACATTTTTAAATTTAATTTATAAATTTTGCTAAGACAAAAAGCAATTAAATTGTTTACGCGCGTTTTATATTAAAATGTTTATCATCTTTTTTCGTATACAAAAGAAATTAAAAAAAAAAAAAAATCAAAACAAAAAGTTAACTAAAAATATATAAAAAAAGTATTAAAAAAGTATAAAATCGAAAAAAGTAAAAAAAAAAAATTGTATATATTTTTCTTTAGCGAACCTGTCCCC
The DNA here is from genome assembly GCA_951812925.1 of Calliopum simillimum. Taxonomy (NCBI): domain Eukaryota; kingdom Metazoa; phylum Arthropoda; class Insecta; order Diptera; family Lauxaniidae; genus Calliopum; species Calliopum simillimum. The sequence continues at coordinate 39,987,616 of OX638368.1, forward strand.
ACCACTACCGGCACCAACGCCATCACCACCAGCTCCTCCACCACCACTAACACTTCCACCTCCACCTCCACCACCACTACCACCACCACCGCCAGCATCAGTGATAGCTTCAACACCATCAGCCTCTGATGATGAGCCACGCGATAAAACGCCGCGTATTTCACCTGGCAGAACCTCTTCACTGCGGTGCACCGTAAATGAGTTCTTACCCTTTTTTCCAAAGCCCATACGTCTTTTACGACCTTTACGATATTACAAATTGATGTTTTTTTTTTTAAAAAAAATTAATTAAAATATTTTTCACAAATTAAAATCGAAAATGAAAATCATTATCATTCTATAAAATACGAGTAAAACATAACAATGCTATTGAGCTTAAAATGCATAAAACTCTTAAAAAAATATGATTTAATTCTTAAAGAAGCATAATTTTAATGAAATAAAATATATAATTCAATAAATTTTAAATCAAAAGTTAACTAATGCAATGAAAATTAAAATATATAAACAATAATTGAAATTTTAGAAAATTTTCTTCTTGAATAATGGTGCTTGTTCCCCTCATGAATTTGAATGATTTTTCAAAGAAATCTTTTTTTAAGTATAACCCAACTTTTAATAAAAAAAACAAATCACTTACCTGTTGCTGATAACTGTGATGCTGAATTTGATTTTTTACCCATACCACCACCGCTTTTCGGCGAACGTTCTTGGTCCAATCCACCTTTTTTACGTTCGGTTGCTGTATCGGATAAGCTGCCATCTTTTCATGTGGAGTAAGGGAAATAAATAAAATATTAATGTAACATTGTGCTCTTTGCTTTGGTATATCACACTTCTCAAACTTTTCGTAAATAAAAACCGATAAAAATCACCCTATCAAGCCTTGATGAACAATCTTGATCAAATCATAACAGAATTGCAAAGGGTACACTCATAGGATCATAGCAAAGCAATGAGAAGGCACCTTGGAGCTTTTCTGTAATTCATCTCTACATGTATCGGTTCATGTCTCATGTACATTAAGAGAGACTTGCCATTTGGAGTTGGAGATCTCACTCTTCATGTACTATTTGCCGGATAAACTGCCCTGCCACTAGTACAAAAAGTTTAGGTCTATGGAACTTATTTACTGAAATGGTACTGATGCTGTTAGGGAATCGCATTGGTTTATTATAATTTCTCTTAATACCCATTGTAGAAGTTGCATTGACTAAGTTGGGTAAAAAACGATCCTTCATTGTCGTAGTGAAGTATTACATTGTCAAGCAGAAGGAACATATTTTCTCTTTGATAACACCGTTCGACACAAAAAAAAAAACTTGAGAAAATCCAAAAAATTCTTTAAGGAGACGTTAAAAAAAAAATACTCGTGTCTCGTGGTTTTTCCCCACCGCGTCACATTTTTTTTTTTGATCGATTTTTGATGTTTTTTTATCCACTGTACATGAAAAAAACAAAAATACCGCATTCTTGTGTTAAATCGATGAATTTAACTATATGATCCTTACATCTGAGGTGTATCATGAATTCAGCAAACTTATGCAGGATATTGCGGGGAATATTTTTGTAAAAAATTTTAACCCTATTTAATCCCCACATGTGGGTCATTTTTGCCTTTTTCTTAAAAAGGTATAAAAATAACACCCAAAACAGGGAAATATTGAGTCAGTATGTAACAAAGAAATATTTGCTATAAAATTTCACTACTAGTTTCTAAACAAGTAAAGGTCGAAATTTGATCCCCTAACAAAAAAAAAATCGTTAAAATCAGTAAGCAGTTCTAACAATAAATATTTTCCAAATTTCACCCCACTGTTAAACTCTTAAACTTCATTTTGGACAAAACACGTTCTCACAAGATCATAACGAAATCACACAAGGATCATTTTCCTAGAATACATTAACCTATTATATCCTGTTTTTATGGGTCTTTTTGGGTTAAAAAAATTTGCAGAAATATCCTACAAAAAATTTCACTTAGAGTTACCAAAGACGAAAAATTCATAAAACTTAAGGTAAGCGCGTCAGGGATGTAATTAATATGCAATGTGAAAAGTCCTAATTGATTTTAAGGATTTTTTTGGTTTCGGGCTCAAATTTCGACCTTTGCGTGTTTAGAAGCTGGTAGTGAAATTTTATAGCGAATATTTCTTTAGTGCATACTGACTCAATATTTCCCTGTTTTGGGTGTCATTTTTGTACCATTTTAAGAAAAGGGCCAAAATGACCCACATGAGGGGGTCAAACAGGGTTAAAATTTTATACAAAAATACTCCCCGCAATAAGTTTGCTGAACACATGATACACTTCAAATGTGAGGATCATATAGTTTAATTCATCGATTTAACACAAGAATGCGTTATTTTTGTTTTTTTTGTACGTACAATGGATAAAAACTTCAAAAATCGATTAAAAAAAATGTGACATGCTGCAGAAAAACCACGAGAAACGGGTATTTTTTTTAAAATGTACTTTAAGAATTTTTTTTGGTTTTTCTAATGTGTTTTTAAAAAAGTTCGAAATTGTCGAACAGTGTAATCTAGAATACCATATCTCGATAAGATGGATGGCTGTGTAGAACAAGAAATCAAATGAGTTTTTTTGCTACAGAGGGCTATATCGACTAAGGTCACCAAATAAATACAAGGTTTATGATAAATTGAAAGCACTTTCATCGCTTCTCTGGGTTCTGGTAGTAAATGACATACGAATTGAACTAATTAGAAGGCAAAGGTTTCACCATATATGAGCTAAAAGAGCGTCTTTAATGTTGACTTTCTCTAATTGTTAAGAAGTGATAATTGTGAATCAATTTGCAAAAAAAAAACTTCATTATATCCAGTAAAGGATATGAAATTCCTATCATCGTATATCCCACCACCAAATATCTTGCACTAGCTTTCTTGGACTAGCTTTCTCAGATAATATTCTCGACAGGAAGTTACACTCAGGACCAATCGTTTAAGAAAAATCAAGGAAGACTACAAAATTTCTTTCCATCTCAAAATTTTGCTCTGTCTCTACGAACCCGTTGTTTGTCCGATTGTGCTCAGAAAATATTTCAAAATAAGTAAGCCAGATAATAGCAGTTAGCTTTTCAGAATACAACAGTTGTTATTGACTGACAAAGTGGTCTAGAAATGCTTTTCTAGCTGGTCATAACTTTTTCTTGGTTAGTTTTTATTGAAAAAATATCAGTTTTTATGTTTTGGAGGTCACTGATTTTAAATCTGGAAACGATTTATAAAAAATCAAAATGGCGGATCCAAAATGACGGACCCTTTCCTTAAAAATTGTGAATATTGTATCATAACAAAATTGTGACTATGGACATTTTTGAGGTCGCCGATTTTGATCTTGGTATCATATTTTTTCTAAACAAAATGGCGGATCCGAAATGACGGACAATTTTTTAAAAAAATGACTATATCACGACAAAATTGTGGCTAGGGAGTTTTGAGGTCGCTTATTTTGAGATTGGTATCATATTTTTTCTAAAGAACATGATTGATCCAAAATGGCAGACAATTTTTTCAAAAATTGATATCAAAAAATTGTGGCTGAGAGATAGGTTTTTGAGGTTGCTGATTTTGAATCAGATACCATCTTTTTTTGTAAACAAAATGGCGGATCCGAAATGGAGGTATACAAATAATATGATAGTGTACTAATAAGATAAAAGACATCAACTAGATCAATGGAGGTGGGCGTGTCCTTGACCCGATCACGAAGTGGCTTAATGATATCAATACTATCTCAGATATTTAATATTTTTGTACTTGAAATATTTACGAAGTTATAGCGATTTAAAACTTTTGGTTTAATAGGAGGTGGGCATGTCCTTGACCCGAACACGTCCATTTTAAAGAAATAAATAGATGTTACCAATACTATTTCAGAAATAGAATTTTATTGCTATACTTCAAACAGTTTGGCTGTAATTACTTTTACGAAACTGGAGCGTTGCAAGAATACAGAAAATTCGCTGAAGAAAAACTCATCGTAGTCCAAAAAGCGGTGTGAAGGGGGTGGCTGATAAATGCACAGAACCTTTAGAGAACCTCAGATTATACTCTTGAATGATCGAGCCGCTGCAACTCCATAAAACTTTTTAGTTATAATACACAGAGTGCAAATTTGTAAATTTGGGAAATAAAATTAGAGATTTTTTGTGATGATCCGGATATCCTTTTTATTTTTAAAAAAACTAACATCTACTTATATTCGCAAATCTTCAGAAAACAGATTTTATTATTCTTACCATAAGTTTCAAGAGGTAAAACCATTTAATTTTAAAGATACACTCATTTAAACTTTCATATATTTCAGGAATTTATTGGAAATTACCATTTTCTGAATTCATCAAGTTTAAGAAGCGAACACACAGATATAGTACTATTTCTTGGTATTCTGATATTTGAAATATGTTATCTAGATATTTTACATGAAAGTTATGACTGGCTTGCGCTTAGAGCTGTCGGGCTTAAAGCTTCTTTGCTATGGTTAGAAGAAAACTGGTGAAACCTTAGCCTAACACTATATAATTTGTGTATTAGTCCCTCTAAAGGTGACCTGCTTGTGTTTTCACTTTTAAACTTCCAGAACGTTTATAATGGAAACACCTACAATAATTTTTGCAAAATCTGCTGTTTTGAGGGGGAAAAAAGGGATGTATGTGAAGTACTACATCTGTAATTGCCTCGCTTTGTAGTTTTACTTTTTCGACTATAGAGGTAAAACCATTTAGTTTTGAAGATACACTCATTTCATACACTACTTTCATATATTTTAGGAGATTTTTGGAAATTACCATTTTCTGAATTCATCAAGTTTAAGACTCGAACACTCAGAAATGGTATTATTTCTTGGTATTCTGGTACCTGAAATATGTTATCTAGATATTTTACTTTAAAGTTATGACTGCCTTGCGCTCAGAGCTGTCGGACTTAAAGCTTCTTTGCTATGGTTAGAAGAAAACTGGTCAACCTTAGCCTTGCACTATGTTATTTGTGTATTAGTCCTTCTTAATCTGACCAGCTTGTGCTTTCACTTTTAAACTTCCAGAACCTTTATAATGGAAAGACCTACAATGATTTTTAGAAAAAGTGCTGTTTTGAATAGGAAAAAAGAGATGAATGTGAAGTACTACATCTGTAATTGTCACGCTAGCTAGAGGGGTAGGTTTACGCGGTTTGTGGTTACTTTTCGACTATATAAAAAACTGAGCCAACACAAGGATTTGTTACCTCATCCTATTAATAAAAGAAGCAACATGGCTTTGATCTTAAGAAGAATGTGGTAGTTGAAGAAAGCCACTCAACAATAATTGGAAAGTTATAAAATGAAATCAAAGCATGAAGTATGATGCAGAGGCGATTCTTTTTCGGCATATGTTATGGAAACAAAAGAATAGTATATGCCGATTTATCATGACAAAATTGTTTTGACAAAAAAGAAAGCCTTTCGTGATGCAGAATGCCATCACTATTTTGACTCCCTTTGCTATAAAAAAAAATATATACAAAAACTTCCACTTACCAACTTTTTCATCCACACTTTGACTAAAATTTGCGTCGTCTTTCTTTTCTTCACCACCATTTTTATTATCCTTATCATATTCACTAAAGTCATCATCCAACATGGCATCGATAGCAGCCCAATCAATTTCATCGAGCGGTGCATCGGCATCAGCAGCAGCATCCGTTGCGGGATCAGTAGTTGTTGTCGTTCCAGTTGTGGGGACAGCGGCCGTTGTTGTTGTCGTTGTTGCAGTTGATTGTATTGTTGTTGTTGTTGTTTGTATGGTAGATGTTGTTGTTGTACCGTCAACGTTCACGTTTGCGTTAGCGTCGTTTGTATTATTTGTATGTTTCAATGAGGCACGTTTAGGTGATGTGGAGTTAGCGACACCATGATGGGAATTATTTGCAAAAGAGGAAGAAGAAGCATTATTAGCATTAGTACAACCGTCATTGTTGGCGACGACATTACTACCAGCAGCAGCAGCGGTAGAAGCACCACCACCACCACTACCACTCCCACCACTACTAGATTTCGTCTGTTCGGTAACGGATGATGAAACTTCTTTCCCTTTTTGCCTAACACTACCACTACTACTACTACCAACTTGATTACCACTACCACTACTAACAACATTTCTACTACCACTACCACTACTACTACTAATTAAATTTCGATGACTCTGACTCTGTGCATGTGATGTAGATGTTTGTGATGGATCTTCGATATTTTGATCACCGTAATCATCGTATTCAAAATATTCCGGTTGATCGTTGATGCTAACAAGATTACTACGATCGCTGCCCGACTCATGCTGCTGATCAGTGCGCCGACCACTGGCCATTGATGATTTGCCACGTTTAGCAGTTGCCAATGATGACGACCGACTAGAATCATGGTGTTCACCAATTGGTCCTTGTCGATAGTCAGCAGCTGGAGCTTGACTGTGACTGTCGATTTGCATTGGTAGAGAATCATCAACGTCGTATGGCAGTAGTGCATTTGCGCTCGTCTCACCCGCCTCAACGGGGCTAAAATTATGTGCGTTTTGTGCACTTGGCGGATGTGGCAAATTCCGTCGTCGTTTGAGGTATGGTGGCGTTGGACCGTAAAGTTTTTGCTGATTGGTACGTTGCAAATCGAGCGACATATACTGTAGGCGACCGCGTACGCTGCTGCGACGTGGATCACGAAAAATCGAGGGAGCAACACCACGCCGTGTCCAGCCGACATCAGAATCATAGGTGATTGTAACGATCTTGTCATCGGTGACAAGAAAATGCGAATGACTTAGCGGATTGTTGGCATTGACATTAGCACCCATATGAGATTGACGTATATTTGTGTCAGAACCATAACGACGCGATAGTTCAACCAGATCAGCATCATCATAATGCTGAGACAACGGATTGTCATAGACTTCATCTTCATAGCGTATGCGACGGCGACCCCAACTCTTGGCATGCAAGTCATCATAGTCTAATGAACGCGATTGACCATGATCATGAAACATTTTTCGACGGTCCAAAGTACCAGCGGCGGCGCTAATTTTGGGCTTTTTAAGTATGGATGTCGGTTGCGATTTGGCCTCAGCAATTGGCACCGCTGTAACGAGAGCATCTTCGCTTAATTGACGCGATAAACGTAGCACCGATTGTGTGGGCAATTGTGGCGGCATTGCCATAGAAGTCTTGGCCCTTTTGTGCGCTGTAGGCGTAGGCGTATGTACATGATAAGTGGGCACAGCACCCAAATCCATTTGTGGCGCCAAATAGCCACCAACAAAATGCTGATCAACACACTCACCGCACATGGGTGGTGGTGCCAAATTTGGGTCCATTGTTGGCAGTGAAGGTTCCGATGTGGGTTGGTAAATTGAAAGCGATTGACGACGTCGATGTTGCGGATGTGGATGGGTGCCAGCAATACAGTAGGGATCATCACAAGGGGCAATAGCAACACCGGCGAGTGTTGTCAACGCTGCATTCGTTGAGAGTATAACCGGCTGACTGCCATTCTGACAGTGGCTGCATGAGTTGTCATAATGATCGCGCACATAACCGACATACGATGAGGGCGATGATGAAACCGTATGGGGATGGGAGTGCGAATGCGGATGTGCAATATGTGCAGCGGCACTGGCAGGATGATGTGTGGATGATGGATGATTGTGATCGTGCGCATGAGGGCGAAAGAAATTCACCACTGGTGAGGTGAGACGCTTAAAATCGTCAAATGATGGAAGAAACTCAAGATCATCAATGAATTGTGATGGTGATGGATAGCCACCACCATTGGTGTGATGACCTAAATTAGTGGTGCTTGTGTTACTTGCATTCGTATTTGTACGGCGAAATAATTTATCTGGTGAAAAATGCGAAAAATCGGCGGTGCTCGTTAAAAATTCCGGCAGATGTATGGATGGGGTTGGAATATGGGGAAAATATTGTTGTGGATTGAAAACGTGGGGTATATGATGTGTTGTTGTTGTGGCTGTTGATGGTTGTTGTTGTAGTTGTTGTTGCTGTATTGTTTGTGTATTACTGTTGCTAAGCATTGCTGGATCAATGCCATCGGGACTACGATTCAACAACAAAAGACTCGGATCGATTTCAACAAATTCTCCTTTATTATCGGTGATCATAATATGGGCTGGCAGTGATTGTTGCTGTTGTTGTAATGTTGCTGTTGTTGGGTGATGTGTCTGTATAACGTTGTATAAGTGTGGATTATTGGTCATCGTTGCGGATGCGGATGTTGGAGGTGTTGTATCCATTGCGGCCAATTCGGCCAATTGTTGGAGTTGTTCGAGTTGCTCCAACAACAAATATTGTTGTTGCATTGTCGCCATATTGTTATGATGGTGGTTGTTGTTGTTGTTAAATTGTGGTGGTGTATAAAATGTTGAGTTTGTTGGTAAAAAATCACAATCATCGACTTCGATTGTGTTGGCGCGAAAATGTTGGAAAAAACCGCCATTGTCGTTGCCGCCGGCGAATAGAGTGCGCCAATTGCGTGGTAAACTTCTGTTTGGAAATTTAGTTTTTGTTGTTGTTGTTGTTGTGGTTTTCGGGTATATTGTTATTGTTGTTGTTTTGTCAATTTGTGGTTAGTGTTGTTGTTGTTGTTGTATTGATGTTTTTGTTGTATACAAATTTTGGTATAAACATTTTTTTGTTTGTTTTTGTTTTTGATAGCATCCGCATGCGCATGCAAAATGATTTCGGTTTCGGTTATTCGGTTTTTTTTTTTTTTTTTTTGTTAAAAAACAAAGTTTAAAATTTAAAAAATTAAAATAAAAGAATTGATTATAAGATGGCGTCGTACGCAAAACAAAAACATGGCGTTACGATGTTGCATGTTGTCAATGTCGTCGACGTCAACGTCAGCGTCAGCGTCAGCATCGTAGTGTGTGTGTGTGGCGTTAACGTTCAAAGCGTTAAACACAAAATTAGCGCACGTCATTGTGATGAGGTTGCGTTGGTTTTTTTTTTTTCGTGTGGAAAAAAAAAAATAAATAAAAAACACAAAAACAAAGAAGAATTTGTTTTGTCGCCATTTTGTTTTTTTTTTCTCATAATGCAATGATTTTTTTTTTTTTTTTTCAAAGCAATGGTTACCCTAATGATACCGAATTCTTATGTTTTTTTTTTTTTTTGTTTTTGTTGCCGAATATTGTGATCTTTTTTTTCTAATTTTGTTCATTTAACTGATGAATATCTAATCGAATTAATAAAATTTTGTTGTTTCTTTATGAATCCTATGAATTATGCTATTGTTGTTGTTGTTTTTTTTTTTAATTTTGTTTTTTTGAAAGCTGTTTTTTCAGTGGTACTCTGTGCTTTTTTTTTTTTGTTTGTTTTGTTTTTGCAATTATATTTGCCTAAACACAAAGTCACATTTCAAGCACTTACCTTAAACCACGTGATCCACGCGGTCTTTCCGATTGTGTTGAGAAAGCACTTGAGGTAACGCTAACGACAGACTCCATATCGGAGTCACCGAATTCACCCATGAAATCCTTGTCCGGTGACAATGAATGTCTTGGGCGCATACGCGTCTCCATTGGAGGCCGGTATAGTGTCTTTCCCAGCCGCCCATGCCGGTGCTTCGATATGTAGCCTGATGATGCGGTTGTCGTGTACGATGACGGCCAAAACGGCTGCCAGCGAGGCGTTCATCGAATTCTTGGCCGAGGCGATCACGTAGCATGGCGCTGCGTGAGCTCTGTGGGACCTAAAGACGGTAAAGGAAAAAACAAAGTTTGGAAAAAAATATAAAAAAATCGTTTAACAAACTATGAATTTGCAGTTTACAAATCGAAATGTAATGGAAATACAAATTTCGCTTAGATTCTGCGACAGTTTTTAGTTTTCAAGTGCTATTTACTTTCACCAATTCTCTTCCTTATAGTTCTTAACAACGTTCTGGAGGCTTCCGGAAATAAGAAGCGATGAGCAAACCAAGACCATAACAGTTTGTGTCTGGATCTTGAAAATTGAGTCTTGATCTTGGGCATTTAGTTTTGGTCTCGATCTTGGTCTTGTTCTTGAAAAAAATGTCTGAAGTAAATTTTTTGAGTAATGGCTGAGCCTTACCAAAATATTAAAAACAACAACACGAATTATTACTAGGGAGGATAGAGAATGATACAATGAAACATGGATAACAGCACTTAGTTATTAATTTATATGCGCTATGTGCATTCCGTTGATAAATGCGCTATGTAGAAAGTTTGAATTCAAATGTTGCTGATTCAAGCCCGACCGCAGTCAAAAAGTTAAATTCATCTCAATTTCTTCGAAATTTGTAGTTAGGTTCTCACAGAGCTGTTCTAAGTGCTCAGCATGGAGACCTCTCATTATTAGTTTTGCTAAACATTTTTTTTCCAAGTTGTGGGCATGGAACTTCAGAGTGTTTTTGCGAAAAATCGATGCAATTTGTTTTTTTAAGTCCCGGCAGTTTGTCAAAAAAAATTTTTTAGATTTTTGTTTTCATATTCTTTAAGCATTTCAAACGTTATTTTAATTTACATTTTTAAATTTTGAAAATTTACAAAATGGCGGCCATTTTTTAAAAATTTTATAAGTTGATTATCTCAGAAAAGTATTTTTTTTTTTATTTTTTTTTTTACAGATAGGTGAATAAAAAACAAACATTTTGTAGAAGACTTGTTTTGCGCTAAATAGCTGTGAGATCTTAGGGAATTTTTTTTTATAAAGAGTCACGTTACAATTTTTTTAACTTTGTTTTGTGCTTTGATTAATACCCACTAGGTGGCCAAAAAAAAAAATTTCAAAGTTCAAGGATAGAACTTCCATTGCTTAGAAAATACAAGGTATACAAAAAAACCAATATTTCCTATATAAATAATAAAAATAGGTATTGACGAAATGACGGCCATGTTTTGAAAAATCTTAAAAATCAATTTTCCGAAAAATTTTAGAAAAATTTTTTTAACCCTTTCGACCCGGAAGAAAACTGTGGGGTACACAATATTTTTGATTGGTTAATCTTAGAAACTAAATTTAAGCAAAACGTTTGACCGTCTTCAAATTCAAATTTTCACCGCCAGAGGCCCTTCTGGTCTATACTCCAAACAGATGTTTTTAATTCGAATTTTCGGGATACAATGTCCTTGGAGTGGTTATAAGAAAAAGCAGTGGTTACTAAAAATTGCATTAATTTTATTAATTCATTCAATTAAAGTGTCGTTAATAACCGAGTTATATTATTCAAAAGTATTTCTTCAAAAATTTTTGGGATATATTGTCCCAGCCGGTTCGAAAGGGTTAAGGAAATCTTTTGAAAGGTGATTGAAAAACATAAGTTTTTCAAAAGACTTTTGTAAAAAAAAAATACAAAAAAATTTGAAGTTTAGAGATATTTGATGTTAAAAAATATAATTTTGTTTTTTTGTATGGAAATCGTTGTTTTGCTTTTACTTTCATTATGAAAATAACCACTTTTTTAAAAAGATATGGCTGAATGGGTCTTATTGAACTGAAGACTATAATATTTTAGACCTGAAAAAGCAAATAGCTTAAAACTCGGGAAAATTGACTAAGTACTTTTCACTTGGGAACGAAATTAAAATGAAATAAAAAAAGAAAAAAAAAAAAAAAATAAGTAAATAAATCCCCTGCTTACGGGTGACTTTGGTACAAAAAAAAGAATTTTCAAGTTTAGGAGCTTATAATTTCAACAATTTTAATAAAGTTAATGGTTTTATTGCTCTAATTTTTTTGTGGGGGTTTCAGCCTTAACCTCATGTAATAAAATTTTTACGAAGTAATTACAGTTATTTTAACATAATATTTTTGTAAGTAGGTTAAAGTCATCTCAAGGGTGGGGTGACTTTAACCGAAAAATTTCATTCATTGATTTTACACGCTATACCTTTAACGATACAAAATCAGAGTATCAGATTTTGTTAGCTTAAGTTCTCTCCACATTTTAGTATATTTGTATAGGCAATCGGCCTAGGTTATGGGATGTTTTCAAGGACAAGATTAAAAAAAAACTAAAATTTTTGATAAATGCGGTTTCAGCCTTTGGTATGTTTTACTTATTTGTATATAAGTATGTTACATCAAATAACAATACTGATATTAAAGGCTAAGCAAAACTTAATAAATCCACAAAAACAAGATAAAAATCCATTGAAAATTAAAAAACAAAGGATACTTGGTCCAAAAAATTTAAAAAACGAAAGAAATTCTTAGTAGGTAGCTTTAAAAATGCCTCTTTTGATAAAAGGCATCAATTTGGCCCCAGTTTGGGTTTCTTTCGAGCCAGCCTAACATCAGAAAGTTTATTGGGGGTGACTTTAGACAGGTTCACCGGGGTGATATGGCACCCCTATCAACTTCAGTACTTGCAGCTTTCATAGCATTTAAATATGGACACAGTATACTTCAACTGCGCGAGAGGCTTTATGGTATGTTGTTCGTTTAGCTGTATTTGCAATAAGAGCATGTGTGTGGGATTTATAAAAAAATTTTCGAAATTTAAACGACTGAATTTTGTTTTGCATTAAAATTGAGTGGCAGCAGAGCGGTGACTAATTCATACAGCTTTATGGTGCATATAACAAAACAAACAGAACTGAATGTGATTTCGTTTTCGGATAAATACGAGCGCGAGTGAACATGTTTATTCGTTTTGAGGCATTTTTACTCGGTATATTCCGAAAGTAAGATATGGCACCCCACAACTACGGGTGATATGGTTCCGATGCCATATCTCCCTTTGCATGCTATAAGATATTTGGGAGTACAAATAATCTTTGTGTTTCGGTTTTCAATACTACTCGATGACCACTCTTCACACTGCTCCAATGTATATATGCTAGAGTACGCTTTTGAAACTACATAATAATAATAATAGTTTCTTAAGCCTCTCAAAACGTATAACTATGCAGCATGTAATCGTTCGTCAAAACAATCCAACGAGGAAAATATCACTCCTACTATTCGTCAGCTTGGGAGGCTTGGATCAAAGCAGCAAGAGTTTCAAACGGTACTTTTGGATTTTCATCTACTGGGACTTACTATTTCAGTCCAAATAAAATTCCAGATCACACCTTTTTACAGGATTGCATTGAGAAAAATCAATGGCAAAATATGGCTGAAGTATTTCAACCCAAGAGGAAAAATTTCTAGCGCTTCTGATCCAAGTACTTCCAAAGTGCTTGTCCCCATAGACCCCATAGAAATTTAGAAGCACTCTCACATTGATTTTTTATAAGGCTGCAGTAAGTACAACGTGAGTTCGAACCCAGCCCGGGTGATTTTTTTTTTATTTTTTTTTTTCTTTATTTTATATTTTTTTTTTTTTCGTTTTTTTTATTAAAATATTTTTTATTCAACCTTTTTTTATATCACTTTTCTATTTTCCTTTCTCTTATTTATTTACTTTTGCTTAATTGAATTGAAACTGATTACACAATTATTCTATGTAAGGCTGTAGGAGCATTCGTATGTCAAATTTTTTTTGGTCAGCATTTGCTTAATATACAAATTTAATACCTCTTCATATCATCGGGCATTGGTGTAGCGGTCTAAAGAATCGGTAAACGTAAGTAAAAATAATCTGTTTCCATCTAACACACGGGACGGTCGTGGATTCAAATCTTGGTGCGGCCAGTGTTTTCCTCTTTTTTAATTTTATTGAAAAAACACTAACCGCAGCATTACAAATAAGCGCTTTAAAAACCCTTTTTTGGTAAGGCTGTGGTAAGCTTTTTCTAGCTTACATCCTATGACATGCAATGTTAAAAAGAAAAAATAGTTCTTACGGACCGGATGCGCTTATTGGTGAAAAAGAAACACTTCAGAAGGCTTTTTGAAGCAATTCTTTTCCTCTTGGGAATGTAGCACAGAATTTTAGTCAGAAAGGACCTTTAATTTTTATATGATTAATTTGAAGTTTTCTCTAGGGTATGATAAAAAAACCGAACATGTCTTAAATGAAATAGCGCCTGTGCCGAGCACAAGAAAACAAACGGCAAGGAGTCTAACGTCTCCCGAAAATGTGGTCCAGCAGAAAACAATAAATTTAAAAAGAAAAACCCAACCAAAGAAGAAACTTACAAACGCAAGTTGGTAACTTCCTATGCTTCTTCCGATGAAACTAATGAAAATGTTGCATTTCAAGTTGAATCTGATGGGCTTGAAGACTTAGGCGAAAATAAAAGGAACATTAAGCTTGCAGAGCGAAAATGGCAGAACTGAAAAAAAAAAAAAAAATGCCAGAATTATGGGCTAATTATAGGGTAAATTTGGGCCCAAACGCTGAATTTTAGCCTCCTCATTTAAAAAAAAAAAACTTAAGCTAGCAGAGCTTCTTCGGGAAAACACATACGGGACGTATATTGAACTAAAGTAAGTAGTCAATAATTATAGGCTAATTATAGGCTATTTAAATGCCCCATCGCCAAAAGAAAAGCTTTTCATTTAAAAAAAAAAAAAAATGGACCAAATCAATTTTCTTGAAATAAGGAACTTTGAATAACAACAATTCCAGAGAAAAAAAAAAACAACAGCAACAACAAAAACTACTACAACAATAACAAATTTACTACTACGACAACAACAGTAATTTTACATAAAAGTAGGGGTAAGTGGGAGGCCTGCGGCCGCTGCTCAGGATTTAAACCTGTCAGACATCCAACACCGGCTTCGCGGCGGCCTTCTGCCGCGGATCAGTCTTATACAAGCGCAGTGGCTACTTATTATCTAAAAAAAAATAAAAATTTTTATTAAAAATTGCGCGCGCAATTTGATTAGCAAAACTATTTGTTGGATATATTATAGACTGATCCGCGGCCGAAGGCCTCCGCGAAGCCGGTGTTGGATGTCTGACGGGTTGAAATCCTGAGCAGCGGCCGCAGGCCGCCCACTTACCCCTACTTTTATGTAAAATTACTGTTGTTGTCGTAGTAGTAAATTTTTTGTTGTTGTAGTAGTTTTTGTTGTTGTTGTTTTTTTCGTCTAAAATTGTTGTCATTCAAAGTTTCTTATTTCAAGAAAATTGATTTGGTCCATTTTTTTTTTTTAAATGAAAAGCTTTTCTTTTGGCGATGGGGCATTAAAATAGCCTATAATTAGCCTATAATTATTGAATACTTTTTTTAGTTCAAAATGTTTTTTTTCTAAATCCCTCTGCTAGCTTAAGCTTAACCTAGCAAAATTTTTTTTTTTTAAATGGAAAGCTTTTTATTTGGCGATTGGTTATTTAAATAGCCTATTATTAGCCTATAGTTATTGACTACTTACTTTAGTTCAATATACGTCCCGTATGTGTTTTCTCGAAATAGCTCTGCTGGCTTAAACTTAAGCTAGCAGAGCTATTTTTTTTTTTTAAAAATGAGGAGCCTAAAATTCGGCGTTTGGGCCCAAAATTAGCCTATAATTAGCCTATAGTTCTGGCATTTTTTTTTTTTCAGTTCTGCAATTTTCGCTCTGCTAGCTTAATGTACCTGAAAATAAATGCGTTGGATGCGGAGAATAATATGGACAAACCGCTAAAAAAGACGATTGGATCCAATGCATAATGTGCTGCATGCGGTTAAATGAAACATGTGCATCATTTGTGCACACATGCAACAATTGTGACAACAAAAACATAAAAGCCGCTTAGGGTGCCAAATCACCCATGATATGGTGCCATATCACCCGTAGTCTTGATTGATTTCGCCCTTTATAACATTTTTTTATAATGAAGAACAAACATATTTGCAATCATTTTTATTCTAGTTGAAGTACTTTTTTTGTTTTAAATTAATAAAAGAATAAATTTGTGTTTAATTTTTTAATAAATTTTTTTTAATTATGGTTTTATAGCAGTTCAACGAAAATTTACTAGTATTTACTCATTAAAAATAAGTAACAACGAAACAACAACAGGAACAATAGAAAAATATAAGAAGCTCCTAAATCGATGAGAAAATGTCGCAAATGAATTTTAGACATAATGACGTTAAGTACCATGAAATCAAGTGCCCAATTTGGTTCATTTTTATAAAAGCTATATTACATTAATCAATGAAAAAATATGGAGAATAGTAATGGAACATCATTAAAATCAAACTAAGGTCTTACAAAGTATCTGATTTGAATTCCATGAAACAAAAAGGAAAAGTCGAAAACTGATTTTGAACATCATGGTTGTGTCCTAAAACATTAATTTTTTGTGACAATGATAAGGTCGATAATGAATTTTTGGCGTCTCTTTGATCCAATTATGTCCATTTTCGGCTTACGTTTGGCAAAATGCTTTTTCGAGAAGAAAATCTTGTACATTAACAAGGTTGGCCATGGGTACCCAAAGTGACTTTGTATTCTTTTTTTTTTTTCTTGTATCATCAGAAGATTTCGAACACTTTTTATCTTAATACTTCAATTAAATTTTTTTCAAATTCTTTTTTTTTTTTTACCTGTGGCAGTTGTCTCTTCTTTGGTGAACCAGTCGGTGTGGCAGTTGCTGATCTAGATTGAAAACGTTGTTGCTGTTGTTGTTGTTGCGCTGATGACGACGTAGATGATGCCAAGCCTGTAGCACCACCAGCTCCTGTTTGAGCGCTACTATATGCCGACGATGAATGTATTGGAAGAACTGGATAATCTATATAACGATCATCGGGTGGCGATAAGGAACCACGACGTGGACTATTACTGCGGTAATAATTACCACCGCCACCACCACCACCTCCACCGCTTATATGATAATTGTCACTTGGTGCTGCTGAATGACTGCGTTGGCTAAGGCTCATACCACCAGGTCCAGAGATAGCACCATTACGACGTAAGTAGGCAGATTGTGTTGATGGTTGCTAAAATTTAGTTTTTTTTTTTTGAAGAAAAATTGGGGAAAAATGCAATTTATAAAAACTGAATGTGCGCAAATAAACTTATTTTTTTAACTTAAAAATATATATATAATTTTTATTGTGCTTTCATAAGCTTTAAAGCATTTAAATTTTAAGATTTTAATTTGAACTTTTTGTTTGAGTTAATTAAGTGAAAAGAAAAGGAAAAATGGCTTAATGCTACAGAAAACATTTTTTTTTTTTTTTTTTTGCAGGCAATATCTTAAAAGTTTACTGAATGAAATCATGGAAAATAATTCTAAATTACAAAAACGATATACAAAATTTAATGCAGATTTTAATGTTTTTAGTTAAAAGAATTTATTTTACACTGAGCGATAAATGTGCAGTTTATGTTGATAAGATGAGTATTAAGTTTAAGAAATTGAGTTGATTCAGATTATGCTTTGTCGGCGTTCATACATGCGGTAGCCAAGCGTTTTTTGTTTATACGAGCACTGATCTTGGGCTGACATTGGATGGGAAATGTCACTTGATGCTGGCAAATACGCCGCAAATATTTTCAATATCATTTTGAATATGTTAATAACAAATATTAGGAACAACTTATTCTCGCTTAGAAAAAATAAATATCGAATTTTAACGAAAAATTCGATATAAAATTGTTATTTTTTTAGAATAATTCAAACCATTACAGTCCAGATTTGGAAAAGGGGTCTAAAAGACCCATACAAACAAGATATAATGGGCTTGGGAGAAAAAGTTTCATACAAATGTAGTTTAAGAGACTTACATTAGGTTAAATAAAATAGTTTTCATTAATTTTCCACCACGGTGCTCGTCAGAGGGGATTACATGATGGGTCTCTCCAAAATTCTCGTGGTGTTCAAATATAACAACTAGTTCTTTCAAATTCCATATCAAGATATATGGCAAGAAATTTAAGTAACTTGTTATAAAACTTCAAAAATATCAAAAAAACACAGTTTTTAGGTTAGGATATCACAAAATTCTGCCAATTTAGCTCAAATTTGGTGCCGGATTTGGATTTAGCATCAAAACATACACCTAAAATTACTATTTCGGTTTTTATTTGTTAGTTTTATTTTTTACAATTTTTATGCCCTACACCCAGGGTATATTCACTTTGTCCTTCCGTTTGTAATGCAGAGAAAGAGGCGTGGCAGATATAGAAAAGTATATATATTCTCGATCAGCGTCACCTCCTGAGTCGATATAGCAATGTCCGTCTGTCTGGCTGGCAGGCTGGCTAGCTGGGTGGATAGCTGTGCGTGGAAATATTTTGTACGGGAAAACTTACCATGCCAATTCAATCAAATTTGGTGCGTTGGCTTTGTCGTAAAAGTTAGCTCATGGGATTGAAAATGAGAGAAATCGTTCAACAGACACGCCTACCGCCCATACAAAAAATATATTCAATATGCAACTTTAAGAGTATTTTTCACAACAATTCAACCAAAATACACTTAAATACTACGAATTATTAGCGCATGCTCTGAGCAAAAACTGGGCGAATTCGGACAAGAGGGCATGGCACCTTTTATATAAGCAAAAGCTTTAAAACGCTATACTAAAAGGGTTTTTCGAGATAATCAAACTAAATTTTACTCATACATTAAGAACCCATAATGCAAGCTCTCAACAAAAACTTGGTCGAATTGGACAAGAGGGCGTGGCACCTCCCATACCAGCAAAAGCTTCAAAACGCTATACTGAAAGAGTTTTCTGGGATAATCCATCAAAATTTCACTCAATTACTAAAGACTATAAATGCACGCTCTGAGCTAAAACTAGACGAACTTGGACATGAGGGCGTAGCACCTCCCTTATAAGCAAAAGCTTCAAAACGCTATAATTAAAACGTTTTTTTAAATAATCCAACCGAATTTCACTCAGGCACTTACAACTATAAATGCACGCTATAAGCAAAAACTGGGTGAACTCGGAGAGGGCGTGGCACCTCCCATATAAGCAAAATTTTCGAAATACTGCAGTGCAGGGTGTTTAATGTTTGGCCAGGCCAAATGTTACACCCTTACTAGTTTCGTTTTATATGGAAATTTGAGTACAATTTCCAAAATGAGATCTTTTAAAAACGGCCGAACTCCACAAGAATATTGGAGAGACCGATTATGTTGGTGTAATCCCCACTCACGACCACCGTGCCATACTATATATAGAGAACAAACTAAATTTTTCGAGATATTTTTGACTTTATTTCAGAATTCTGGAAAAATTTTAAATATCTAAAATTAGCGAACATTTTTTTTTTTTTTTTTTGAAAATCCGTTTTTTGAATAGTTTTCATTGGTTTTCCATAAATTTTTTGGGTAGATCTTTGTGTCTTGTAAAACATACAATAAATAGAGATAAAAACTACGTTTTTCGAGATGTTCTTGACATTTTTTCAGAATATTCAACACTGGTCCCTTAATACACAAGATAATGAGATGGATTTTATGGCATTTAAAACCTGATTAAATTATGCACGTTCTAAAAAATGCCTTATGTGGTCTACACGAACCGAAGTGATAAGACCCGCTGGTCGTAAAATAAAATATTTCGTGTCAAGTCAAATCAATTTAAGTATTTTATAATGAAATATCGGCGCGATCGGTGATGGTCAACTTAAAAGTTGATTCTTTTTTACATAAAATCTGTCATATACAATATTACATTGAAATGTGCGATGGTTTCAGATTCTCTGGATATGCAGTATTGAATCATTGATTATGTTTAGTTTGGAATTAATAGATGGCCTGGGCTCAATATTAAGTTTTTAACTCCATTTTGCTTTATTTTTCGTGAGCCACAAAAATTCTCTAAAGAACGTCAAGGTTTGCAGTAGGTTTGGTGAGCGTATCTTCAGTGGCACGCCAGCTCCTAACGAATTTTGTCAAATTATGGATATTTTGCAAGATTTAATGGTATATTGGTAGATAGTTTTAAGCCTTTAGTAAATAATCTCAAAATTTTGCACTATACATCATAAAATGGATTTTATATATCACAGAAAAGTTTAGTTTTTAATTTTTGCCTCACTCCTGCATTTTAAAGAAATGTGATTTTATATTTTGTTTTTATATTGAACCTTATTCTAGCTATTTGCTTATTATAAATATGCATATATTATAATTATACTATATATAATTATACCATAATTATAATAATTCAATCAAACCTGATTATGATAACTTTGTCCAATGCCAGATACCGTGCGATAGTCACGTGCTACCATGCCGGCCACTCTTTTACGACCTTGTGGTGACATATCACGTCTTGAACGACGTTCTTGTAAATCGATCTATAGGTTTTTTGATTTTTTGATGTTTTTTTGACATTTAAAGTGTAATGCGGATTTGATATGCAAAAGGTAACAGGGCGTTTGGTGGTGGGTTTTTTTTTTACAAGGTATATATTAGGAGGTATATTTTATATTTTTTAAAGAGAGAAAAAAAAACATGAAACAAGAGAGAAAAAGAGAAAAAAATTGCATGAAAGAGAAATAATAAATATGATAGGCAAATGTACTTTCTCTCAATTAAAATTTTCAAGGCGTATATAGTATATCAGTAGCTTGGAAAAATGCCTTCTTACGAATTTCAAGCGAAAACTGCGCTATTTGAAAAAAGCTCTCAAAGTAAATTGAAAATTGATACATCTAACAATGCATTCATGAAATGAAGCATGATTTAGTTTTATTGTTTTCATCACTTAGAATGAGTATAGGTATCTTTAAAGTACATAGCTCAAATTGCAATTTTTCAAGTAAAATTTGTAAGAGTTTAGCTTTATCTTCAGCTAATGATATGTAATGATTTAGGTGAAAATAATACTTTTTACAATATCTAACACAAGTACTATAGTTATATACATATGTATTCCTAAGTATTGATATGTGGACGGTGGGGGCTAATGTAAAATGAAAGGTTTATAAAAGTCGAAAAGTGTAGATGTAATGGATTAATGTTGATGCCAGAAACAAAAAATATATATCTCAATCTACTATGGAAAAACAAAAAAAGAGCTAAAGCTATAAAAGCTATAGTTTAAGTGACATTGAAAACTTTTAAGAAGACAATAAAATAGTAAAAAGTTTAACAAAAAAAAAAACTAACATGCAATAAGCATAATATAAATGAAGTGTTATAGAGTTAATACGTTAAGCTTTTTATGTTAAAAGCTCTATCTAAATATCAGCTCTAACTAAGCGGTAAAATATTATTTCATATGTAGATATGCTTTTATTACAAATTTAATGTTTTATTATTAATTACTCTTTTTTTTATAAATATTTTGACGGCATGTGTTCTCAAAACGTTAAAGCTTTTAAAAGCTTTTATTTTTACATTATAACGACGCTAAAAGAATTTTGTTTTTATTTTTTAATTCTTTCACAATTACGAAATGGAGCTTAACTTAGTTTATTGTAATTTATTAGTAATTTTATTATTCTCTTACAAATATTTATTATTCAAAATTAAAAATAAAACAAAATAACTTTATAACAAAACTATAAATGTTTTTTTTTTTTTTAAATTTTTCATAGAAGTTGGCAACCACACAGACACCCATTTAAAATCAACATGTAAAATTAAAGAGAAAGAGCATTAAAGAGAAATAGAGACATGGCTTTGAAGAGAAAAATTATTTATGTAGCTTGTAGCAAATACTGAGTGTTCACCGCTTTCAAATACTAATATATTAATACGTAAGACAAAAACTTGTCCATCTTTTTTTAAAATGTTAGAAATGTAGTACGACTTTAAATTATATACCGTTAGAAAGGTATTTGTGTATAGATGTGCACAAAGTTAAAATTTGCCGTGTTTCTTTTGACGCGTATATACAATTGTGGTAATTTTCAAATTGCGATAATTTATGAACGGTGAGTCTTACGATAAAAAGTCCAAGGGTCTTTTTCAAGGAGAATCACATGCTCTTCAAATAATTCAATTTTTTTGTAAAAAAGTAATTATTTAGAAGTTATTTAAAAAAAAGTGATTTTTTGTCGTTTATCGCCGCTTATAGAATAACTCCTAAAATATAAATTTTTTTTAAAATAAAATGAAAATTTTTTGTAGAAAACGTGATTCTCCATAAAAAAGTTCATGAGAGTTTTTATTGTGCGACTTACTGTTCATGAGTTATCTCAATTTAAAAATAACCACAATTGTATATACGCTTCAAAAAAAACACGGCTATTATTTTAATATGTATTTTGACTTAAAGCCAAGTAAAGTTTAATGAAATTTTTCCAACATTAACAACAACAAAACACACAGAGCTGAAAAAAAGATATAGCACAAAGAGAAAGACGAAAAGCATAGCAGGTGTTTTGTTTTGTTTATATTTCGCTTAAATTATACCAGGGATGACAAACGAGCTTTTCAATTTTGTACCAAATAGCAAAAAGTACTAAAACTGTCCAAAAAGTGCCAAAATTATTTAATACATTTGTGATAAAATTTTAACGCTGAAAGCGCAATAAAAGCTCTCATGCGATGTTGCGGCCTCAATGAAAAGTATTCATTTAGTATTCCAAAGTGTACTTTCAGTATTTGCAAAATACAAAATTAAAACATATAAAAAACTTAGAAACGCTTAAAATTTTCTTCTTCAATTTTTTTTATAAGATTTTAGAAATTAATTATTTGTATTTTGTAAAAGAACTATTATTTTCTTACAAATGTACAGTAGTAATAAGTAAAATAAATTTGAAATTATACAAGTCCTTTTTTACATTTTATGTTTTAAGTGCAAAAAAGCTTTTTGTGGTGGTGTATTTAAAAAGCTTTTAAGCACTTTGTTACTTGTATAATTGAGGAAATTAAAATATCACAAATAAATAAAAAATAACAAAAGCGCAAAATATTCAATTAGCATTTCAATAAAGTTTAATTCATTTCAGATTTGTTGTCATTCAGAAATTAAAAATAACATTAATGCAGAGAAAACATGTAGTCAGACACGCAGTTAATTCAAGTTTGAAAAAAAAAAACAGAACAAAAAAAAAATTCACAATAAAAATGAATATCAATCACAATGAAGAAGAGAAAAGATTGATTTGTATTCCCAGTGTATTCATTTATGTACAAATGCATATGTATGAATGTATGATTGTTTATTTGTTGTATGTTCTTTATTACAAAAGCAGTAGAAATAGTCTCTAGATTATCATATCTATGGCATTTTAATAAAACTACGTAACTCGATATTGACAACTCTTCTTCTTGCTTTTCAATAATGTGTTTGAATTTCATTGATGCACAATTGAGTCTTCTTTTTTGGATAACTTTAAGCGGTCCGCTGTCAAATTGTTGTCATTTTCTGGTTTGACAACCGTTCACCGCACAAATAGCGGTAAATTAAAATTTTGCGTAAGTTATGGGACACTCTGGATTTTAATATCATAGAGACATGACCCGCCTTCACCATTAAAAGAAATTGTGCACTACAGTGCACATTAGTAGTTAATGGTGTTCAATACATCCGAAAGATACATTAAGTCTTTTGTCACCCGTTTTTACTAGAATAGGACTACTCGAAGAGCTTCCAACTGCTTCAAGGGATTCTGTTCTACATAAAGCTAAAATATTCGAAACGTGCATTCGGAAATGCATGCGATCAAGACATTCATTAATGCAACTTAAAAACTTTGGTCTTGGATATTCAGTCTGGATTTTATGTATATAGAGTTTTGCTCTCGCTTGCTGTGAGTTTTGGTCATGATTAGAGCCTTGAACTTACATAGAATTAAAAAAAACTGAAGAGTTTGAGAAGTTCATAGCATCTGTACACTAGCTTTGAGTATACTGAAAATGCCGTTTAATATTTAAGGCTGCTTAACTGTTCAAGAAATGCATATATTGGTGATGGATATACCCCATCATAATGATTATGACAAATAACTCTGAAGTGTGATCCTTCACCTGAAGTATGGTGACTTGTTTTCGCTGTTTCAACTTTTATTTAATATCATGGTCCTACAATCCCAACATGTGTGCCGCAGTCGTCCATTTTGGACCCATTTTTAAGCCATAGCTGCGAGGTCCAAAGTCAGTCATAACTTGCTTAAGGTATGAATGTAAGGGCTAGAAGTCTGCACAAGACATTTTGAATTATGAATATAAATAATAGGGGCCTGCACAGAAATTTAGTGTACTATTCTTTACTCATTCTACACTGAATTGAAGTATTTGATCCAAAAAATACAAGATTCAAATCTTGCTTTATCAGCGTGAAAAAAGCTTGATTCTTACAAATACTTAAGTATACTGTATTTCAAACAAACAAATATTTCAGATCAGTGTAACATGAATGTATAGAAAATCTATAGCTAAATTTAGCTATCATAAATTTTCGCAAGAGAAAGAGCACATAAACATAAGAGAGGCGCAAGAAAAGAGCAAAAAAGCTGCTTTTGTCACCAAAGAAGCATTTACTGAATGCAACTGAAGTAAATCAAGCAATATAGGTCTGTCCAGTATTGGTTTTTTCTCTTTCAGTACTCTCAAGACATTTGAACGCGAGACTAAAATGAAGTATTTGATAAATAAAAAGCGGATACAATTCAAAACGTATCATGAAATGAAATGTCTTGAAACTCTAACAAGACGTCTTATGCAGACTCTGAGGAAGGACATGCTCGTGAAAAATATATCTTCAATTCAACTTTTACATTGATTTTTCGGTATGTAACTAAATCTATATTCAAAACCACAAAGAAAAATGTTTGATTAGTACTTTTTGACTACTAATTTACACTATAGAGTCGCAAGCTTTAAAGGATACTCCAGGGTTTACCATTGGTACATATAAAAGAACGCAAATACTCTTTGAAACTGTGGCAATTAGAAAAAAATATATTCTTTCTGATAACTAAAATTTTTCAAATCACAATAGAGACAAGAAAAAAGACTAATGGAACAATAACTAAGTACTCGGGCATATTTTGAAAATTTTTTCAAATTAAAGAATATCACTAAGGACTATATTCCCCTGGAGAATATCATGAATAATTACAAACTGTCGTGGAATATTCTCTTCATGAAGCGTTTCCTGGTTGATTAGGATTTTTTAATTGTGAGTGTTTTAAATATACGTCTGGAAACTTTTGAAAAGAAACCTGATAATGATACCGCTTGGATTACGACAATATTTTCAGAGCACTGGTATATTGGAACTCAGAGTGAACTCATAGTTTAAGAAGTATGGTTGTTAGGTGTGAAAAGAAAGGCAATCATAAATTTTATCTGTTCATGCCTTGTCTTGGAAAATATAGTATATCCTCGAGGAGTTCAAGGATTTTGATAAAATATCTTAACTCGAGAGACTTTATTTATAGTGTTTTAATATGCATTTATGGTAGTAAAAATATATCACAGCAACAATCAAACTGTTCTATTTTTTTTTATAAAAAGTTAAAGACTCGCGATACCAATACGAGAGAGTGTTCAAAAAAAGCTGAAGAGAAGACGGGGGGGGGGGCGAAATTTTGCAACAAAAAGTACAAAAGACAAACTTTTGTTCTGCTTGTGATATTTTATAGTGTCTGTTGATGATGTATGTTGATGAAAGTGTTGTTGCTTTTGTTTAACACTTAACAGTTTTTAATACACATAAAAAAATATTTTTCGTAAATTTTGTCATGTAAGTACAATCAAACAGCGAAAATTCGAAATTTGTATTTAAAAGCAAGTCAGACTCTTGTCATGGCATTATTTAGTAAATTTTACTATTTTTCTTGATAGAGTTACAAATATCGCAGTTAATTTTACTACATACTTTGTAGTTAAATGAACACTGTCGATTTTTTTGCTTATGTGTATTAGTTATAAAAGTGTTTTACTGCTAAATATGTAGTGTTTTTATTTGTTGAAGTATTAATGTCTGCATGTACATATATGTGTGTATGTATGCACATTTGTATATGTATTTGTTGTTTTTTCTTGTATTTTTTCACTTGGTTTTTGTTTACCTCTGGCGGTGGACTTGATGAGCTGCCCATTGAGGATATGCTGGCACCATCACGTCCTGTTGTTGTTCCATCGATGTCACACTCAGACGTTGTGTCCGAGTCACTTAAACGTGATGTGGTGCTCGGTGGTGATAAATGGTCAGTTGGTGTCAAAATCATGACGTCCATTTCATTTGGCTCATCGCGATGTAACTGCAGTTGTTTGTTGTTGTTGTTGTTGTTATAGTAATAGTCGATTTTTGTTGTTGTTATAATGTTGATGATTATTGTGGATACGAACGAATGCATTTTGATGATTATGATGCGTTGAGGCAAACAACGGGCAGGCAGGTATACGGGCGGGCGTTTGGTGAAAAAGGCAGGCAAGCGGGCGGGCGTTAGGAATGGAATGGAAGGAATGAAGGTTGGAATTTAACAAATTTATTGTATTTTTTTTATGCTTTTTGTTTATTATGGTAAATTTTGTACGAAATAAATTTTTATGACTAAGCATTTTCGCAAAAAAAAATTGTTTTTTTTTTTCAGAAAAATAAAAGTTTTAACCTCCGAAAAATAAAAAAAAATTAACATAAATAATATAGTATTTAAAACAAAATGATATAAAACTTTAAATTATTTATTTTTCTATTAAGTTTAAAAGTTGTTCTTTATTTATATTTATAAATAATAAGTATTTTTCTGAACAAAACCAGCTCCAGTTTCTTTATACTCAATCTTCTGTCCAAGTTTACTGTTTAATGTATTTCAAGTTTATCGAAAAATCACTTTAAGTAATATTTGTGGCCCATAGTCATAAATTAAATGTTAATATGAGCAGGGTGAAATTCGCTTTTCATGTTTGGACTTTATTTACTAAGATCAGAATGATTAAGATCATCCAAAAACGAAAAGTAAATTTCGAAACAAAGCTTTTAGAAAATTATTTTTAGCTTTGATACAAAGATATACAAATTAATTTCACAGCAAGTTTAAAAAGCTTTTAACATTGATAGAAAAGCTTTTATAATTTTATGAGCGTTGGCTTACTAGTCCAGAATTAAAGTTTTAGTCCGAAAAGCTTTCGTTTACGTAAGTTTTATGCGTAAACGAAAACTGTTTGGACTAAAACCTTATTTCTGGGCTAATAAACGAACACTCTGTTTATTATCGTACTTTAAAAAGCTCTGCTTTAACTGCAACTGTTGATCTAGTTTAGCACTGACAAGCACGACACATCAAAATTAAAAACCCACCTTTGGCTTTGCATTTAACGTGGTTATAGGGTAGAAGGGGGAGGTTTCGACATGTGGGAGGCTTCATCAGTGCCAAATATTGCGATTTCTATTCGCACTTACTTCCGCGTGTAAACCAAAAAGTCTTACTTCTAATGGTACGCAGCTATCATAGAAATTTCTCTGCGCAATTCGGCAAGGGTGCGTAGTTAGTCGTGATGTTGTATTTTTATAGCAAGTTGATGTAATATTTGCTTGTTGCTTTTTGTGTGATACTCGGTTAATATAATATAAAATTTCCGTTTTTTTTTTAGCAGATACTTAAATATATTATTACTGTAATATTACATTTAAGGTTTGCAAAATAAATAAAAGTTAACTGCGAAATTTTGCAAATTTGGAAACAAGTGGATAAGGGAGGATTCGTCAAGTGTAAATGGGAGGATTCGACAACTGAAATTTATACATATGATTCAATTATTTTCCATGAATCTGATTTTTCACAAGATATGGAGTTCGGTACTAATGCCGAGGTACAAATGGATATAGAATCAGCCTTAATCATGTCTCGAACTCGTTCAAAGCTCTGACCTTCCTGATCCGAATGATTTGCTGGATATGGCCCCGATTGAAGACGACATCCCTAATTTTCGTACTCCCATTGTATCACCGGAAGCAATTCTTCTTTTACCATCTACATTCAAAAGGTTGAAGGTTTCAAAAAATGAAGGGAATCAAGAATTTATATGACTGACGAAGCCTCCCCAAAAGTGGGAGGTTTCGTCATTTATTTTAACTATGGTTTTTTGGTCACAGTTCCGAAAATAGCGAACATATAGAATTTTTTGTAATTTACAAAAGAAGCACACATATTCGTGCATACTCTGTGTGTATTCAAAATAACATGCAGAATTGCATATGTAAGATATAAGGACTTCCTTGTTAGGGTGTCGAAACCTCCCCCTTCTCCCATACTATTTTAGAGCAGAGATAAATACATATGAATCAAAACACGCCAAGCGTACCAGATGAAAATTTTTTAGTCTCCGATTTCGCTTTAGTCCTAGTACCTGTTAAAATACAGGATGTTGAAGTTGGCGTTTTTAGTAATTTTCAAGAAAAGGGTATTTTTTTCAAAAATGTATACCTTACACCAAAGTTTCTAAATTGATATATATACGTCAATCTTCCCATTCATTTTTAAGTCTTCTTTTTACAAAAAAATATTACTTGGTGAAAAAAATTTTTTTTCATCAACATTTTTTACACTTAAAAATAATTTTGAATTTTTTTAAAAAAAAAACACCGTTAAATTTTTTTTAAAAATACTTTAAATTAAAGCATAATTTATAAGCTTTAAAATGATGTATGACTCAAACAAGCAAACTCTTTGTTGACTCAAGAGGAAGGCATCTTACGAAAAAAGTGTCCAAGGCATAAAATGCTTAAAATCGTCCAAGAAATACGTGTGAATTTTTTGGAAAGTAAAAAAAAAAAAATGTTTTTCCTTTGAATAATTTTTGAAAAAATTTCCAAAAAAAGTTTAAAAAAAAATTCCAATAAAATTCACACGTATTTCTTGAACGATTCTAAGCATTTTATATCTAGTACACTTTTTTCGTTAGATGCCTTCCTCTTCAGTAAACAAAGAGTTTTGCCTGCAGCGGGCGTTTAAAAGCCAAAACACTCATCTAGCGATCGAATCCCATCTTGAGTTCTACATCATTTTAAAGCTTATAAATTATGCTTTAACTTAAAGTACTTTTAAAAAAATTTAAGGGGGGTTTTTTAAAAAAATTTAAAATTATTTTTAAGTGTAAAAAATTTTGATGAAAGAAAATTGTTTTCACCAAGTAATATTTTTTTGTAAGAAGAACACTTAAAAATTAATGGGAATGTTTACGTATATATATCAATTTATAAACTTTTGGTAAGGTATACATTTTTGGAAAAACACCCTTTTCATGAAAAAGACTTAAAACACCAACTTCAACACCCCGCATTTTAACAAGAAATGGTACTAGGATCAAATCCTCCCAAGTTATTGTTCTTGCATACCGGAACTACCATATTGCCAAATTTGAGCAAAATCGGAGACAAAAAAATTTAAACCTGGTACACTTGGCGTGTTTTGCTTCATATATGATTGTCCACACTCATAGAGTGAAGGTCGTCAGATTGGGAAAAAATTAAAATGGATAGTGATTCAAGGGTTTCTCAAAAGTCAACTTTTTATATGTTCATAAATTAGACAAACAGAAAAAAACGGGGACATATTTCATGTTGGAAGTCGTCTAAGGGAAAGGCTATGGAATTCGAACAATATTGGAAAAGCAGATGGTAAGCTCTGACACACCTGAATGTTAGAAGACGTCTACCATGGACAATCCATTGCCTAGTTTAGGTTTGAGATCTAAAAGCAGAAAATTATGTAAACTTTCAGTAACAAGTCCAGTATCTGCACGGAAAAGGTCTTAGCGCAATTGATTTAAACATTTAGTTTTAAATAGCTAGATTGAAACCTGTAAAGAGTCCTACTTGCAGAGATGTGAGAAAAAAAAACTTTAGTATAAATTCCTTATGAAGATATCAAGCCTATCTGGAATTCAGGTTTTGCAAACGTCTCACAAACAAATACGTTCACAGAAGATAATACCGGTGGAAAAATTCCCTTGAAATCGTTTCACACAACGTACATTTTTATGAAGCATTTAGTTCTGATATCTGCAAAAGAGCCCAGATCTCAAGTTAGCAAGTACGTATCAGTTTTCAAGTAAATATATGTATATAAAATATTAATACGCAAGATAAAAATTTGTCTTACCTTTTTAACTATGTTAGAAATGGAGAACGGCTTTGAATTATACACCATAAGAAAGGTATTTGTGTGCGAATGCGCACAAAATTAAAATTATTAAAATATTTTGCCACTAAGCCAGGTAAAATAAAGAACACAGAGCTGAAAAGAGATAGACAAAAACCAGACTGACACTGACTTCATGTTTTCTTTTCATTTCACATTTGTCATTGTACAAGAGATGATAAATGAGCTTATCTATTTTGTATCAAATAGCAAAAAAAGTACTAAAACTGTCCAAAAAGTACCAAAATTATTTAATACATTTGTGGTCAAATTTTGACCATTGGGCGATTCTAGTATATACAAAAACTGTGTATTCTCACAAATTTAGCTTGGCTAAGTCTGGCGGTCTTAGCACAAGCAAGAATTGCAACTAAAAAGACTGAACTTTCTGAGGAACGCATGGGAAAGCAATAACAAAAGTGCTTAATTTATAACAGATTAATTTGAATGTTTTATTTTTAAGCACGAATTAGATGTGTGAATGAGGCAGTTTTACACTGAATATAAATTGGATTTTAATATTGCGACCAATTCTTGAATTGGCACTTGAAGTTTGATAGCAAGACGAGGGAAGCGGTGCGGTTGCAAAAAGTTGAACAATATAAAAAGAAATTAAACAAAATAAGAAGGAATCGGTTTAGATGAAGTGTATTAACACTGTGCCAACACGCGGGCATCTAAAACACAGCTATTATTTTCGCTAACAGAATGATTGTCCTACACGCAAAAAAATTATCTGTAGAAATTGATATTCGAACTTGAAAAACTGTAAAATTTCTATTTTGTTCCAGAAATTCAATCATTTTACCGAATTCTCATGAAAAAATGGTGAGACAAGAAAGCAAAAAGCTAACACAGGAAATGAGTAAGCAATCTATAAAAAAATGCCACAGTAGCTCAGCTGGTTATAGCCTCTATAAACAAAATACGTCGTGAGTTCGGTGACGATATGAACACGAAATTTTATAAATATTTAAGTATATTTTATTATTTCATAGGACTACAATAGGCCTATGCTAATCAAACGTCTGTGAAAACCTAAAGTGATTCTTGGATTTTGTTGAAAATTTACTTTTATTTTTTATGCAACATATCCCAAAAATATCGCAAGCACACTCAAAAAAATAAAAAATTTTAAATAATAATAATATTAAAAAAAACTATAATTCTTAACAAAATCATACTCATACTCAATATCGTACGGTACAAACTTCTTTTATACGTTATATATATTATACACTATACACAAAAGACATACGAGATACGAGGTATCCTGATGCGGTTGCAGTTGATACCATTCTGCTTCATCGTCCAGTATATGATGCGTTAAATCGATGACAACCTCACCAATAAAATCATTGGCACCATAGCGCACATAATCCCAGAGCGTTACCTGTTAATGCGAAAAATTGTGGGGACACATTGTACAATGTAACAACAACAAAACGAACAAGGTAATTTTCTTCAGAATTTAATCAAGTTCTACTTTTTTTACTTACCTCCAATAAACGCCCTGTTAAATCACAACGTCTCAGACCACTATACACAAATGTTTGACCCCAACGAGGTTCACATGTATTGGCGAGAGTTTTGGTGCGTCTTTTTGATTTACTACCCCGATCGGGTAAAAGGAACACCTATGATTTTTTGGTTTTCGAATTTTAGTGGTAAAAATGTAAAATGGAAAGGAAAGAAATTTTGAATTTTAGAGTTAGTTTGAGAAGAGCGCAATTTTTATTAACCAATTAAAATAATATGATATGTTACCAAATATTTGAGGGAAAAATTTGAATTTATCTTAATCGGTTAAAAGCGTTGATTATTTTTATCCAAAGAATTGCCTCAATATTAAACCCAATCGAAGAAACTGAGAAGAAATCATAAAACCTACAAATACTGAGTTAATTGTTCCTCTTATTAATCTCTTTCAGTATGAGCGACTAGTTTAGTTGATAAATCTACATAAGTATATATGGTGAATGGGAACTTCTAGAAACTTCAGGCCACTGGACGCAATGACCGAATGTAAGTTGCTGAACCTTACAGCAAACATTAGAACAATTGTATAAAGTGAACTACCGATAACGCTTGCAGATGCCAAGCAGACAACAGATAGACATGACATACACCAGAGGCTGGAAACATCGAGCCTTCATCAGAGACGCCTTTCTTAATGTATGCGGTGATATCATAGCTGGTGCAGCTGTCAACATGTCGGAAAGGATAAAAACTGAATCGTCATGGCATGTGATGCAGCAATGTCAAAAATAACGAAGAAATTGACCAGAAAACCAACTTACTGGTAGAACGAAGAGATCGCGGAACTAAGAAGATGTTGAAACCGAGCGCAGAGAAGAGCACAGGCGAAAAAAAATTATTGCTTTAAAGATCTGCGAGACAGCGTTCCACGGATCCCTCGAAGAGAGCCTATAAGTTGGTTATGAATACAATAAAAAAACCCGAAGCACCACAGCCTAGAAATCCAGCACTCATGGGCAGAGTGGTCGCTGTACGTTTCCATACATAAGAAGAGTCCAGGTTACTACTGCCCTCTCACTGAAATATAAGGCTTGCTTACACTGAAGAAAATTGGGGACAGCAAAGCAACAGATATAGATGATAACCTTCAGTGAAATTGATGAAAGAACTCCGGTTTATTGATCGCAGAAGAGTGGTGGAACGCAGACATTTTCAAACTGAAAGTACCAGCGATCCCGCTAACATCGAGAACAAGTACGGACTAGACCCACCAACTGACAGATAATTGAACATTAATGCTCTAGACGTAATACTTGACGTAGTTCTAGAAGGAGCAACCCGTCCTGACGAGAGGGGACTTATAGCGGGTTTGAGTCTCGCACGCAGGCTGTAGATGCTTTTACTCCTCATTAAAAAAAAGATGGTATCTCTTACGTAGCGGTGAAAGCAGCCATCCAAGCCAATAATGGGGAATTTGCTAGGATGTATGTACACTGCCTGATTTAACTCAAGCGTTTTTCACACTTTATGAAAACGGTAAAGCCTTGTCCTTCTACTAAAGCAGCCTGAGTAGCCATTTTCGTATCGGACACTGTGTATGCTCCACTCATTGTGGAAAGTGTTAGAAAGATTCATCAATAAACGGTTACAAGGGACCCTTAAAAGCCCAGAGGGCTTATCTAATGCCCAAACCAGTTTCTGAAGTGATAATTGACTAGTGATGTCATACAACTTGTAATGAAAATCGAACGGGGAAAGGCGGAGACAAGAAGAATTGCACAATAAACTATCACATCATTTCCAGATATCGGAACACCAAAGTATCTACTTCGATTAATTGCTATTTATTTTGAGATAGGGCACTATTGTACGACACCGTTGATGGCGCGAAATTATACAGACTCTCACGAGACATATCGCA
Organism: Calliopum simillimum; assembly: GCA_951812925.1. NCBI lineage: Eukaryota > Metazoa > Arthropoda > Insecta > Diptera > Lauxaniidae > Calliopum > Calliopum simillimum. Next base: position 40,020,946 of record OX638368.1, read on the forward strand.
GAGGTCGGAATAAGGTCTCAAATAAAGGAATGCTAAGATGTACAATGGATATTGATGATCATTCCACTTACTGGGTTTACATTTGTGGGCTATGCGGATGATATTGCGACAGTGGTGAAAGCTATAACTGAAGAAATTGTACAGGTGATTCACAATGATGTAGTTAATAGGGTATCTAAAGAACTGAGTTGTGCAAACTGAAACAGCCGAAAAAATGGAGGCGATCCATCTGAGCACTCATAAAAAGAGTGTGGTCTTTTTTTTAGTTTAGGCGACCAGGAGGTTATCTCTCAACCATACATACACAAAAGTTCATCGGGTACTGATAGTATCCAGAATATCCTTGAAAGAATACCTGTCTATTGTTGGTGATAAAGCAGCAAAAGTGAATGGAGTTCTTTAGCGTATCATGGCAAATGTGGGTGGAACACGGGAAGCACTCGGAAATTACTGGCTAGGGGTATAAGCTACATCATTCTCTACGCTATGCAGATTTGGGCTGACGCAATAGAGTTTGTCGGCAATCCGATAGGCATACCATCAAAGCGCATTTAGAGTCATGAGTGCTTTCTGCATCGTAACGGACGATGCTATCTAAGTGACTGTGGGAACAGTATCATAGATATCTGACATATGAGCTGCAACTTACATACGGTTGACGAGAGAACGCGCAGCATCCAAGAGTAACAGCGAAGATGGGATACTTCAGAGAAGGGGAGATTAACACTTTCTCTAATGTTAAATATTCTATCATGGATCGACAGTAAACACGGAGAGGTTGATTTTTACCTAACACAGCTGCTCAGTCTACACGGATGTTTTGAAATATATCTCCACCGTTTTTAGCATAAAGAAGACCTCATCTGTCCTGACTGCCCTGGCAAAGTTGTAGACATATAACATGTTTTTCTGAACTGTCCACATTTCAGAGATATGCGTCGAGAAATACAAGAAGACTTTGCTAAGCCTATTGCACATATCACCTCGAGCCAAATATGTAGGAAACGCCAACCAAATGGCAGGCGGTTTAAAAATTTGTAGCGAGAATGATGAAAAAAACTCCGGTTTATTGAGAGTCGAAATACTATGGAACTCAAACACTTTGAATCTGCGTGTTCCAGTGATCCTCTTGACTTAATACTTGCCTAGAAGAGGGGAGTCTTTAGCGGGTTTTAGCCTTGCTTTAGACGCTATGCTATAAACATGTTACGAAGCAAAAAGTCTATTCAAGCCCGTAATAAAATCATATATGCTTTCAGCTTGCGCAGAGAGAACCGTATGAAATTATTTACGAGATGAGATACTTGTAGTATTAGCAGCTATGTAAATATTCCTTTCTTAGATTCGCACCTTTAAGTTCATGATCATACATGTTGCCGTCATTGGGAAAATTTACTTATGTATGTTGTAAAAAAATCTATGCCCCCCGAAAAAAAAAAAATTTTAATTCCAATATTTTTTATCAATGCGCTCTTCACTCACTTTTGCGTAGGGATTACGTGCGGCACCATGTTGACGGTATGTCAAGCCGGTCGCACACACAATTGTCACAATCAACTGCAACGTGTTCGTATCATAGCCCAATTTCAGCTGTAGACGACCTTCGACTGGCTGCGGCAGCGCATGTCCACTACCAGATGCCGCCGCCGCCGCTGCTGCCGCAGCTTGATGATGGGTATGAAGAGCGGCATGTGAATGCGTGTGCGTTTGCAGTGGCGGTGGTTGTTGATGACAGTGATGATGATGATGATAATGGCCCGCCGTCGTTGTAGCTTGTGTATTAGAAACGGCAGCCGCTGATGCTGCTGCAGCTGCTGCCGTTGATCCCAGGCGTTGATGGAGTGGTTGTGGTTGCTGATGTTGCTGTTGTTGCGCTGAACCGTAATGACGTTGTTGCGCATGCGTTGACTGAAAATGGCGTGTTGCTGATCCAGTTGCTGTGGTGTGTAGGTCCGGTGATCCAGGTGATGTTATAAGTACGCTGGGTTTATCACGATGTAATTCAATGGCATCAACAGTTGGCGCTGAAAGGGAAAAGTTGAAAGGGAAGTGGTAATATAAAGCGTTTTTTTTTTTTTTGTTACATTCTGAATTTATATTAATGTATAGATTAGAGCGCCCACAAGATGTATGAAATGTGCAAAGTTGTGAATTTGTTTGCTCCCCGTCCATTTCCTGAAATTAGAGGTCAAAAAAATAAGATCTCAAAAAAAAATTTGGAATCGGTAGTGGAAAAAACCCAGCCGGTTTTCGATCAAAGGTCGAAAAATTGACTAAAAAAAGGCAAGTCGCTTTGACTGCCCGTTACTTCAAAACTGTTAATTTTTTCATAATATTTTCAAGACAATTTTTGTAGAGCATGACTTGGTCTACATTATCTTCCTAGAAAGTTTTGGTCCAAAAATTAAACTTGTTGCAGTTTCGGTACAAAAATTTAAATTTTTTAGGAAAATCTTCATGTCTTTTTTGCTATAAATTGTTTTTTTGTAATTTTTAAAGGGCGGAATATTTGTTATAGAATTCTTATGTTAAAGGAAATCAAATGTTAATTAATTTAAAAAGAAAAATTTTACAAAAATATTAAATTTTAAGGTATGGAGCCGGTCTCAAAGTTTGGAAAAAAATGAAGTATTTTAATTTTTTTCTTTTAATCGCTTTTTTATTGGATGCAAGAAAAAGTATTGCTAGTTGTTATTAAATGCATCATTTAGAACTGCTTTTTGCCTTCAAAATGAGCTATGAAATGGGCTTGTGCGACATTTTTTCAAAAAGTTATGATCATTTTAAAATGACATCATGAAAGTTAAAAATCATGTATGGATTTTCTATAGCAATTGCCATATTGATGTATCTTTTATAATGTTATTTTAAAATGGTCATAACTTTTTAAAGAAAAATCATACAAAACTATTCTGTAACTCATTTTGAAGAAGAAGAACAGTACTAAATGACGCATTTAATAGAAAAGACCAAACCGATTTTGTGCGTGTTCTACACAACCTGCAAAATCGAGTTTTTTGAACATTAGGGGTGAGATATCTCACAAACCATAAGTTATACAGCAATTTCACGTCCAATTTCGAATTCAGCATTAATAACTATATCTAAAATGACTATTTTGGTTTTGATTTGTAGTCATTTTTTTTTTAAATACCGTTTTTCGACCTCATTTTAAAAACCATGCCATGAACCGATTTTGAAAACTTTTTTTTCTTATTCAGAAAATGCTCAGGTGCAATTTCACAGCTTTGTGCAGTTCACGACAACTTGATTGAAATTTTTTCCTTAACTGCGTGCACGAATTTGGAAATTTTCGATTATCTCTACTGGAACAGCCCAAAAACGCACTAAAACGAAAATAAATGCTATTTTCGTGTTTAGCAATCCCAAATTAGTTAAAGAAATATGACTACTGAAATGGTTTCTTACCAGATTAAAAATTAAGAAGAAAAAATAAAAAAAAAAAAAAATTTTATAACTTTGAAATGGGCTCTATTTCTTAAAAACTAAAATTTTTTAGTAATTTTTCTTTTAAATTAATAAACGTTTAATTTCCTACAATATAGGAATTCCAGAACAAATATTCCACCCTTTAAAAATTACAAAAAACCAATTTATAGAAAAAAAGTCATGAAAATTTTCCTAAAAAATTTAAGTTTTTGTACCGAAACAACAACAAATTTAATTTTTGGACCAACATTTTTTAAGAAGATAATGTAGACCAAGTCATGCTCTACAAAAATTGTCTTGAAAATATTATGAAAAAATTAACAGTTTTGAAGTAACGGGCAGTCAAAGCGACTTGCCTTTTTTTAGTCAATTTTTCGACCTTTGATCGAAAACCGGCTGGGTTTTTTCCACTACCGATTCCAAATTTTTTTTTGAGATCTTATTTTTTTGACCTCTAATTTCAGGAAATGGACGGGGAGCAAACAAAATCAGAATTTCGCACATATGGGCGCTCTAGTATAGATAGATACAAATACATATAAAAAAGCAGTTATTGATTTTTACTTTGGAAAATTATTGTTAGACATACACAGTTTTTTTAAAAGATTGTTGTACGATGTTTAAAAATGAAAATGATATGAGATGTAGTACGAGCAACCAAGTATTTGTAGAATATTTAGCATTGATTCTTTAAAAAAACGAAAAAAAAATATAACTAGTAAGTTTCGCACGGATTTTGCGTACAACCTTAATAAGACACGCTTATGTGATACAGATTTTGACGCTTACTTTTGATACAAGCATTAGAGTTCATGTTCATGTTCATGTTCATGTTCATGTTCATGTTCATGTTCATGTTCATGTTCATGTTCATGTTCATGTTCATGTTCATGTTCATGTTCATGTTCATGTTCATGTTCATGTTCATGTTCATGTTCATGTTCATGTTCATGTTCATGTTCATGTTCATGTTCATGTTCATGTTCATGTTCATGTTCATGTTCATGTTCATGTTCATGTTCATGTTCATGTTCATGTTCATGTTCATGTTCATGTTCATGTTCATGTTCATGTTCATGTTCATGTTCATGTTCATGTTCATGTTCATGTTCATGTTCATGTTCATGTTCATGTTCATGTTCATGTTCATGTTCATGTTCATGTTCATGTTCATGTTCATGTTCATGTTCATGTTCATGTTCATGTTCATGTTCATGTTCATGTTCATGTTCATGTTCATGTTCATGTTCATGTTCATGTTCATGTTCATGTTCATGTTCATGTTCATGTTCATGTTCATGTTCATGTTCATGTTCATGTTCATGTTCATGTTCATGTTCATGTTCATGTTCATGTTCATGTTCATGTTCATGTTCATGTTCATGTTCATGTTCATGTTCATGTTCATGTTCATGTTCATGTTCATGTTCATGTTCATGTTCATGTTCATGTTCATGTTCATGTTCATGTTCATGTTCATGTTCATGTTCATGTTCATGTTCATGTTCATGTTCATGTTCATGTTCATGTTCATGTTCATGTTCATGTTCATGTTCATGTTCATGTTCATGTTCATGTTCATGTTCATGTTCATGTTCATGTTCATGTTCATGTTCATGTTCATTTTCATGTTCATGTTCATGTTCATGTTCATGTTCATGTTCATGTTCATGTTCATGTTCATGTTCGTGTTCATGTTCATGTTCATGTTCATGTTCATGTTCATGTTCATGTTCATGTTCATGTTCATGTTCATGTTCATGTTCATGTTCATGTTCATGTTCATGTTCATGTTCATGTTCATGTTCATGTTCATGTTCATGTTCATGTTCATGTTCATGTTCATGTTCATGTTCATGTTCATGTTCATGTTCATGTTCATGTTCATGTTCATGTTCATGTTCATGTTCATGTTCATGTTCATGTTCATGTTCATGTTCATGTTCATGTTCATAATCATTAGAATCACGTCATAATTTAGTAGAAGTTTTAAAGATTTTTTACAATCACAAAATAGTCAAAGGTTAGTTCAGTAATGGTACAGTAACAAATCGGAACGTCAAAAGCCGGTCCATAGAGAATCGATTATGATAACACAGTCATCTCAGAGTGAATTTAAAAAATGTTTTGAATCGTGTTTGTTTCGAAATCAGTTGTCATAGGATCAAGTTGACTCAGAATTTTCTAAATATTGTGTAAAAGCATATGCTCCTAAAAAATTATATTTTCTTAAAATACCACCTTTATTTAGAGTTTTTTTGTGAGATTTTTTCGCAATACCTTTTCTTTGCAAATAACGTCCGCCACTGCTGACAACAGCACTACCAGCAATACTGCTGGCAATATTGCTATTCGGTATCAGCGTTGCAGCAATATGTTGTACTGGCGCCTGTTGTTGTGCTGAAGACCATGTGCCTTGCTGCTGCTGTTGTTGTTGTTGTTGTTGTTGTTGTTGCTGCTGCTGCTGCAATGCTGTCTTACGGCTGACAGCAAATGCACCGGCTACCGGTGTAACAACAGGGCGTGACACAATCAATTCCACTTGTGCATCTAGACGACTTTCATCGATTATATCATAAACTTCATCAGCGGATTTATTATGTAAATTACGTCCATTCCATTCGATTATTTCATCGCCTGAACGCGAAATTTATTTTGTTGAGCGAGGGCAATAGAGTGAGATAAAGAGAAAAAGTAGAGTTGAGAGCGTACGTGCGAGTGAGTGAATGAAAGAGATATGGAGAGAGAGTGTGGTGTAAGCAATGAATATGAAATTATAATACATTAATTAGTACAGTGACGAGAAAAGAAAACACAATATCACTGTGATTCGATAATGCTCTCAATCTTGTGGAAAATATTTGAAATTAAGTAAAACACTCGAAAAAGTAGTAAGTTCTAGATTTTCTGTCAAATAGTAACGTTTTTTGAGCGGTACTTTTTGTCGAATCCCAATTTTATATTTGAAAAGTGAGTTAAGCGAAAGGTTGAGTTTATTTACGTTCTTTGCATGAGAAGAAAGATGGCTTTGTTTTGCCAATGACTCAACTGCAATGAATCATCTCTCAAATGTTTATTAAAGCACAAAGCTTTTCTGAGAGTAAAAGCTCTCATTTTCTCCTTTATACGAAGTTCCTTGATACAAGCTATAAATTTGTTATCAATTACTTCTACCATGGGCAGTTTGTAAGATATGCCCACTTAACTGGACGAAAAAGCATTTTTGCGCATTAACTCATAAAGTAGTCTCAAATAAAAAATATACCAAATACAGTAAAAAAAAAATGTGCATTTCTTTTTCCAGCGATAATTTCTAAGAAGAAGGATTCGGACGGCCACGTTTTCTGCATTAGTTAAATGTTTAAAAATCAGTGCAAATAGAGAAAAGAGATTTCATACTCTGAATTCTTCAAAACAAAATTACTGTATAAACTTAAACAAAAAAAATTACATTAAACTTAAACACTTTAAGTGCTGGTCTCCCATTGTACAATTTTTATTTAAATAGTTAAAAGCTTTCATTAAGTCAATAAAAAGATAAACTTCGTTAAGTCACATAAACTCAATTAAAATCCAAAAAAAAAAAAAAAAACCATAGCTCGCGAGTGTTTTTCGCTGATATGGGTAAACAAAGAAGGTGGGCATAAAAACAAACAAAAAAAAAAAATCCCAGCAAAAAATCATGTCAATATTGGCGAGGAAAAGTGGGGGAATATGAAAACTATTTGCTTTTTCTATTTTTTGCTATTTCGTTCATACCTGGTCGAATATGTCCTTCAATATCGGCCACTGAACCGCGTTTGACTTTTTCCACGAATGCACCACAACCACCACCGCCGCCGACGACGCTATTATCATTGCTTGTAGCGGCATATGGTAAGGGTTGACCACCGATTACCTTTAATCCTAGAATATCCTCACCGTCATAGTATTTTCTTAATATCATATGACCAATCATACGAGTATTGTCAGCCGAATATTGCCAATTTACAGGATGCTTTTTATCGAATTTTGTTTTAGGATTTCGAATTGGGTTTGCCAGGATATGTGTTTAGGAGTTTTTTCGGGTTTTATGGTTTCCGCGTAAGGGTTTATTTTATAAGTGGAAAATTAAAAATAAGTTAAAAATTTGATTTCATTTGCTATATATCATAAAGAAGAACTTCATTATTTATATATATATGTATACTTAAATTCAGCAAAAGTTATATATATTAATTAATTGATTAGTTAGTTAGTAGTACATAAGTAGCATGAAAATATTATACATTTTTTTTTAAACCTTTCAAAATTTTATTACATTTGAAATGTTTTGATACAAAAGATTTTTCATTTTTTTTTTGTTTCTTTTAAAATTATCATACAATTAAAGAAATTTTTGAGAACACATACATATACAGATAGTAGTTAACCCGAAGAAGAGTTTCATCATACAATTTTTTATAATTATTGCTAAGCAAAGTTTTAGTTTTTTTTTTTAATAAGAGAAGAAAAATTACTCAAAATCAAGATAAAATATTTCTAGAATTGCTATCTAGTCTATATAAAAAATATATATTTATGTACGTAATATTCAGTGCAGGCTAAACAAACATAACTAAGTGCAGTAATTTTCAATACATAACATATATTGCTAAGTACAGTCGTCAGATAAAAAAGTTGCAAGGATGCTATTTTCTATACCGAAACAACATAAATGGATAAAAAAAATTACAAAAAATAAATTTTTTAAATTAAATGAACTACTGCAAACGTAATGATATGCATATACAAATATATATAATATATATATTTCCTAAGATATTCAAATTTAGATTCTAAATATTATAGGTACATAGTAACAGTATTTCGTTTATATAGAGAACAAGAAAATTTAAAGAAACTGTTAGACTTGAAACGACCTTATGTTTCTAACATAAGTAAGTAGAAGCTTTCCAGCTATACTCTGTGATAGAAAAATGATAAGCAAGAATACGTATATTATCGTTGGAAATGCTTCCTAGATAAATCAAAAGCGATATACAAGCATATCTTTGACTACTCGTTGGAGAGGGAAATCCAGTCCAAAAAAATTCTGTAAAAGATCATTAGAGACGGAATTGCAATCTATAACTAGAAAAGGAACAGAGAAAGATTATTGGAGAGAGAATTGCAATCCAGTGGTGTATGAGATACTAGAGAAGGTCATTTGAGAGGGAAATCCAATTTAATAGTGAAAAAGGTGAGTTAAATCGATTCCAAAAAAAGGTACTGTGGAAGACCATGGGAGAAGGAATTGCAATCCAATTATGAAAAAAGTACTGGAAAATGTAATTGGAGATGGAAATTCAATCCAATGTTGAAAAGCAAAGGTTATGGGAACGTGACAAAGGTCATGGGGATGGAAAAATTCAATCCAATGCTGAAAAAGACACTGGATATCGTCATTGAAGAGTTAAATCTAAACCAATACTGAAAAATATGCTGGAAGAGGTCACCTAAGAGGGAAATTCCAATCCAATTGAATGAAACAGAATGAAAACCAATCCAATGCTGAAGAAGGTACTGGGAAAGGTTATTGGAGAGGAAAATTCAATCTAATGCTGAAAAAGATCCTGGAAAAGGTGAATGAAAAGGAAAGTCCAATCCAAAAACAAGATAGTGGAAAAGATTATTGGAAAGAGAAATCCAAAAACTAGGTTCTAGAAAAGATCATTCGAGAAGGAATTGCAATCCAATGCATAAAAAGGTACAAGAAAAGGTCATTGGAGAAGAAAAGCCAACCCAGTTTTGAAAAAGGCTCAGGAAAGAGTAATTGGAGAGCGAAATTGAAACCATTATTAAAAAATGTGCTAGAAAAGGTCATTAAAGATAGAAGTTCCAACCCAATCCTCAAAAAAGAAAAAAAAACACTGTTAGAGGTCATTGGAGAGTGAAAACCAATTCAATGTTGAAAAAGGTACAGTACACGTAAAAGCTCATTGATAAGGGAAATCCAATTCTAAAACCAAGTACTGGAAAAGATCATTAAAGAAAGAAATCCAACCCAAAAACCAGGTACTGAAAATGGTCATTAAAGAACGAAATTCTATCTAAAAAGAAGTACTGGAAAGATCATTGGAGAGAGAAGTCCAACACAAAAACTAAGTACTAGAAAAGATCATTGCAGATGGAACTGCAATCCAATGCCGGAAAAGGTAATGAAAATGGTAATTGGAGAAGAAAATTCAAATCATTGTTGAGAAATGTAGTTGGAAAGATAATTGGAGAGGGAAATCCCGGGATCGAGGAAGTCTTAGAGGCAGATAAAAGTTTTAGTAAAGAATCGCATTAGACGGGGACGTTATATTTTAGTACTATGTATATTTCCCCTAGAAATTACAGAAGAATTCAACATATTATGTACATCAGATAATTGTGGAACGAGGAATGAATATATAAAGTAAATAGCAATGTCTTTGCTAATTTTCAAACTTAAATTATTAAAGATATAACATTTCTAAAGTTAATGTCCACATATGTGGACAAAGGTTTTTCTAAACACCATTTGACGAATTTTTGTTCTTTCTCTGAAATATTGGCAGAAAGAAAAGGAAACATTCTCCCTCTTTAGTACATACTTCTATAATTTTTCTGTTCTGTTATCCACAAATGTGGGCATTTAAACTTTCTCCGACTTTCTAACCATCAGGTGCAATGTATTGTAATAGCATTTTTCAGAAAAAAGATATCGAATAATAATGTGCCCTAGTTTTTATTACCGTTTCAATTGAATATTCATCGATAAAGTTACAATACATTGGAATTGAAGCCCTTTTTTTGCAGAAATTTCCTATTTGGCTCTCAATTTAGTAAAAAAATATTGCTTCAAGAGTTTAATATACCAAATTCATGAAACAAAATGTTGCCAAAAGTTTATTGCTTATATGATGGGAATTATACTTTAAACTCTGGAAGAAAAATATTTTTATTTGAAATTATGAAATTAGTAACGAAGAAAGTGGGCCGTATTTATGGGTTTTACTAAATCGTCCTTTTTGTCAAAGAAAAATTAATTTCAGGTTGTAAAATTAATAAATAGAAATATTTGCAAGTCAGGCATTTAGTGGTTTGATTAAAAAGTGCATGCAATAACATAGGCAAAGGAAATTCAGTAGGGTATATGGGATTCATCACTATGAAAACATAATAATGTGCTTAATTTTATTTTGTACAAGTGTCCTTCTGTGTGCATAAAAATATAATTTAAAAAATTAAATTAAAACTTTTGAAAAATACTCCAGAAGTAGCATATGATTTCACACACAACATATGGAAGTTGTAGGGAAAACAATTGTGCTTTTTTATTTATAAGGAAAATTTATTGTTTGAATCTTTAAACGAAACAAAAAAAAAAGTTAAAATAATATATTACAAGAATTGAACTGAAAAAACACAAAAATCATAAAGATTTCAATTGTTTTGTATTTCAACACAAGGCACGAAACATTTGCAAAACAAACGCATTTTAAGGACAAACTTTAAATTTTGAAAGAGACAGAATTAGGTACATAAAACGTTGATAGAGTAGCTAATCAAATAAGTCTATGTACTATGTAGCATTGTAGGTAATGTTTTGCATATATGTACTTATTCAAAGGTTTCATTTACATATGCAATTCGTACATATGTTTGTATGTATGTATTTCTGTAAAACTACCTTTGGCCCATCGCCGCGATTTGAATCCTCACTGCTTGTAAACGTGCTACTTGTATCAATACCAGAATCTTTTGTTGCCGAATCTTGACTACCCTGTCGCTCAGCATCCCAGCGAGACCAATCATCATTGAGTATCGTATTTGAACCAACGCCACCACCAATACCGCTCAAGTTTATACCCAATTTGGCACTGGTCAATAATGTTGCTGCACCAACATCCACCGCTGTGGATGGCAGTATTGTTGTTACCGGTGGTAATCCACCAACAAGCGGATGATTATCATGCCCATCAAAACGTACCGTCTTTTTTATTCTACGCTCTGTATAGCGACGCGAATCTTGCGCCGATGAGGCGGCACCCGCTGCTGCTGCATCATCCCAGTAGGAATCGTTATCACCAATTGCTGTAGTTGCCAATGCGGCGGCACTATAACGATCGCTATATCGTTCGCTACGATCGTTAATCACAATTTGAGGGTATGACGTCGAACCAGATGTTGCCGATGCGGCAGATGAAGACGAATGATGATAACTGCTGGCGTTGCTGCTGCTACTACTACTACCAACTACGGCACTGGCTGCAGCTAGCGGTGGTGCACGTCTTGTGTAGACACCACCGCCACCACCAACACCAATGATTGTTTGTTGTCGGTCGTGATTGCTGCGATTGAATGTATTACGCTGTTGTACATCAAGACGTGCGGTACGTGATAGCGGATATTGTTCGAGACGTTCGCCACGATGATGTAAATCGTGACGATCACTACGATCGGCTGAAGAGTATAAGCGATTATTATTCGAGAGACGATATTCGGAGACAGCAGCGTGATATGATTTGCTGACACTGAGTAAGTCGCGTTCGTTCAGACTGCGTTGCTGACGCCAGGGATCTCGATTGCCTAGTGATGAGGGGGAAAAGTTTTTCAAGAGTTGAATGGTTTGTTGTGTTTTGTATCGAGAAAAAAAAACGGTTTTGTTCTTTTTTTGCTTGGGGAATATAGATTTTGCAGGGTGTGGGAAAAGTAACAGTATGGGTCGCATTAGGATTTTGTTGGCCTTTTTTCTTCTATATAAATTATTGACTTTAATATTAAACAAAAAAAAAAAAACTAAACTTTTTAAAATAACAGAAATTTCTAAGAAAAGATTTCATAACAAATAAATCAAAAACACATGAAAAATAGATACATATCTGTAGTTTTTGGATAAACATTCACATATTTTTAGGTTCAAGACAAGTATTGTACATTAAGTTTTCACTTTTGTCAGAAAGCAATCGTTGATAGCCGATGTTTTTCCGAATTGCTTACATCTGATAGACTTGCGATTGCAAAAAGTGCATTATATGTATATTTTCTATGCACGGTTGTATTGCCCCATTTTTAATTCTGTTTTTTTTTTTACTCTCAAAATGAGTCCCAGAGAACAAAATGACTTTCTTGAAAAAATATTAGTTTTATTTTTCTGTGAGCTGTATTTTCGAAATTTATTGCACGATCTTAAAAGTCGTTGCCGTTTTTGAAACATTAATAACACAGGCCCACAAAAAAAAAAAAAGTACCATGCGCGAAAGATCAGACCACCTGAACTTTATGTTTTCGGGGTCGCTGAATCCGAATATGGTGCCAGAATAGCGAAGTTGGTTCGCGTTTTTTCAGATATCAACAATAATGCTGAAAATTACTGATTTTTGCTGGTTTCTGAAAAAACGCGAACCAACTTCGCTAATCTGGCACCATATTCGGATTCAGCGACCCCGAAAACATAATGTTCAGGCGGTCTGATCTTTCGCGCATGGTACTTTCTTTTTTTGTTGGCTTGTGCACAGGACTACAAAAAAAAATTCTCTGCGCGAACGATCAGACTACCTGAACTTTATGTTTTCGGGGTCGCTGAATCCGAATATGGTGCCAGAATAGCGAAGTTGGTTCGCGTTTTTTCAGAAATCAACAATAATGCTGAAAATTACTGATTTTTGCTGGTTTCTGAAAAAACCCGAACCAACTTCGCTATTCTGGCACCATATTCGGATTCAGCGACCCCGAAAACATAAAGTTCAGGTGGTCTGATCTTTCGCGCATGGTACTTTTTTTTTTGTGGGCCTGTGTAATTAATGTTTCAAAAACGGCAACGACTTTTAAGATCGTGCAATAAATTTCGAAAAAAACCGCTCATGGAAAAATAAGTGTCCAAGATACGCTAGTTTACCTAACATTCATAAATTCTATTTAAAACTTAGTATTTTATTATCTTATACGTGGGTACTTTTTCCATAAAATTTCTAATATTTGCCCAATCCTCTTCTCTAAGTTTGGAATATCGAGCCATAACATCCAAAATGATTTAATCGACATAATTGATATCTCGAGTCCATATGCATCTCCCCTGAAAATTTCATTACTGTAAAAAGTACTGTTACAGAGTTATAGCGAAAATAATTTTGACTTTTGTATTACACTGTATGCAGAGATAATTCAAAAAAACTTTCTACTGTAAAATTTGCTCTTTGTCGCCTTAGTCTTTTTGGCAGTTAGGGGTCCATATCCTAAAAAGTTATTAGGCTAAAATTTTTGTTCAGCTGTTTATGAAAACAACAATCAAATAACAAAAAAAAAAAAAAAAAAAAAAAAAATGGCTTAATGCACACAAACCAAATCAAAAATTGAACGGATCGTCTGAAAAACTTTATATGACCCACCACAGGCGCTTCATCAAATGCATTAACCGACTTAGAGAAGAAATTTTAAACATAATATATTTACTCTTTTGCATAGATTTGTTTAGAATCACAACAAACGGAAAACAGTAGTGCATCGCTGAGTTATACCAACAGGCCCATTGCTTCATTGCTTTTAAAAAGAATCTCTTGGAGACTTTAGGAATTACTCCTAATTCTTGGCATGACCTGGAGATATCAGTGGGAAAATGTGTTTGAATATTATAGCTTTTTGTAGTAGACATCCAGATTAGCTGCACAAGGAGATAGGTTAGTGAGATGCTTCGATGGGTTGCCTTTAATAATCTGACATCTTTGGTAGTTTTCAAGCCATTTTAAAACCAATCGAAACATTTAAGGTTTGTACAAATGGCAGTAGCCGCAATAATATTTTTTTTTTTTTTTTGTGTCTTGAGGAGCTCTTTGAATCATTATCTCTAGAGAATATTTAGACTCCATCAGATGCTCTTAGTTTTTCATTTCCCTCAAAGTATTCATTCCAAGATGTTCTTTTTCCTAAGTCTTTACTATAATCTTTGGGAGTATTTCCAAATAGCAATAGCAGCTCCTAATAAAAGAATCGCTTCTAATTTTTATGCTATTTATTTTTCCAACTATTTCAGATTCTCTAGACAAAAACGGAACATAACACGAAATTTTTGAAAAACCAAACAATCAAAAACGATTGGATTTTTGTTAAATATTGCATCTCACCTCATCATATCTTTTCAATTAGAATCATCATGAAGAAGAAATAAGAAATAGTGAATACGATGAAGAACACATCGACATCGATCGAATTGAAACTTCACTGCTTGACATCAGCCCTTTCTTCTCCAGAATATGAAAGAGTGAGTACATTGTGTGCTGATTAAGTTGCAAAGCTGACCTTTGAAAATGCTTAAGCAATACTCCCAAAGCAAACAATAGCGCTGAGAAAAGTGCTCCTTAGTGAATAAAAAAACATGACACACGGCTCAACGAGCGGGATTCTGGATAAATTACCACACTAAGAATTTAAGTTTGTATAACATACCTACACTTTAATAATTTTTTATTAACTCCCCAGTGTGCCAGATGGTTCATACCTTCGCGGAGATATGAACCGTCTGGCACACTGTGTCTTCATTATATTTGCTTAAGCTCGGTAGTACATTTAACACATATCGGCCCGGTACCTGATCTCGTTGAAATTTTTTTGTGAATTTTAGAACAAAGGCTAGTTTTGACCTATACTCAATTCAGAACAAAATAGGTTTTGTTAAGTTTATTTGAAAAAAATTTTAAAGTTTCATTGATATGTCGTTCTAAATGTTGTTCTATGATCAATGGAACCCACTTACCTGATAACTACTCAGTTTAATGAGCGCACATTTATATTCTAGTGGTCACTGACTATGCTACCAAGTTACCACATTGGCTCATTAGAACAAAAAGTTCTTATTTTCAAAGATAAAATTCTGGTTTTAGGAAGAAGAAACTACACTAAACCGAAATATTGAATCTAACATTATTTTATATGCTATGGATCCCATTTGGCTTCATTGGAATCCATTCATGTTCCAGTGATCCATTACCAGGTGAAAAAATAGCCATATTGGATTTTTAGTATGAAAAGTCTTTATTTTTGAGGATAAAATTCTGGCATTAGGAAAAAGAAACTACACTAAATTGATATACTGTTTCAAACACTGTTTCACGTTCCATTTCACAGGATCCATTTGGTTTTATTGGAATCCATTTATTTTTCAGTGATCCATGACTTTGTGACCAAGTGGCCATATTGGGTTCTTAATATGAAAAGTCCTTATTTTCAATGATAAAATCCTGGCATTAGCACAAAGAAACTTCATTAAGCTGATACATTATTACAAGAACTGTTTTATGCTCTACGTATCTCATTTAATTTTATCGGAACCCTTGAATGTTTCTGTAATCCACGACAAAGTGACCAAATAGCCATATTCGCACATAAAAGCTAAATGCCCAAAACACAGCTACGGCATTATTTTTAGCATGTCAAAAAACTTCAGAATTCGGAATCAGAACATATATTGCTCACAATACACGTCAAAACGTGCAAAGAGTGTCAAAATCATCCGAAAGGGGTACCCCAGCAATTTTGACATCGGATATCTCAGACCCGAAAATCCCGATTTGAATTATTTTTTCACATGCTGAAACTACCATCCATTGGAAACACGAAACAAATGCTGATGTTATCATTATAAATTTTAAAATAATTTTAGTCTTTTTTTTTTCGAAAAATGGTCTTCTTGGAGACTTACGGTTAATATGAAGGGAAGGATAACAAAAATTATAGCCAGAATTTTAAAGATCAGATAATAATTTTTAGAGTTTCCATAGAAATCCCTATTTAAGTTTTGTGGTAAAAAACTACCCCTCAGGGCCAAAATGGGTTAATAGGACTTTTTTCGTACTAAAATAGCCGCCAAAGCCTAAAAATAGGAAAAAGAAAAAAATTTAAATATCAACTTTAAAGGTCCAGAACCTTGCGAAGTCTTTTTAAAACAATTTAAAAAAAACAGTTTGAACTCTATAACTCCTCAGGGGTACAGTTTAGACCCCACTTCGGATGCAACTTTTTGTTAGTCTACGCCGCCTCTATCATCTCGCAGAAGTTTCGTAACCTTATCGTTTACACCCTTTATAAATAGGCAAACAAAATCTGCTCAGTCCCTGTATATACGCTTTAATCGCAATATATTCGTTTGTGGAACGATATTTAAACAAGTCTTGGTTTCGGTCTTAATCTTGGACATTGAGTCTTAGTCTAGGTCTTGGTTTTGAGATTGAGCATTAAATCTTGGTCTCGATTGGTCAAATTTCGAATTGAGGGATGATTTTTTTTTTACTATAAATTACGAAGACTGTGAAAGCAGTTTTGGTCTTGATAATAATCGTAACCAAGACCCAGACCATTTCAGTCTTGATCTTGGTTTTGAAATTATATCAGCGTCTTGGTCGTGTTCTATAAAAATTAACAAGATCAAGACTCAAGACTATTTTTGCTCATCGCTACAGCAAACGATTAGAAGATCTCGATTAATGCAAACAATATCTCCATACAACTGCCCAGACACTCAGATATCCAGAAAAAAATTAGAAAACCATGTCTTGGAATCACTGGCTCAATACATCCAAGACTAATTTATGAAGCTGAACAATAGAATGATATCTTTTTTAAGGCTGGCAATAATGACATTGAAAACTTCGATAGCTTCATGTTTCTTCTGCGTAATAGCAGTGAAGTCATATCAAATAACTCAATGGAGCATGTATTGGATAGCACTTTTTTGTAATATGATCTTTCTTTTTCGGAACTTTGCAGCTACCTGTTTAAATTAGAAAAATCCATAATACGAAATTGTATACATACATAAATGTTAGGGTAATAACGAGTATTAACTCCCAACTATTTTTTTGTAATAATTAAGTTATGGAAACTTAAATGATATAAATAAAAAAATTAAGATATAAAAAAAACATAATAAAATTATTGCAATTTGCATAAGTGAAAATGTTTGTGTGTTATTTGTTTATGTGTCACTTTGGGAAAAAAATGTTGTTTTAATATTTTATTTCTTTTTTAAATTTTTTGAAAAAAGTATTCATAAACATTTTACGATAACCATGCAAATTTTTCACATATTCAAGAGAGACAAAAAAAAAAATTGGGAAAGAAAAAATACGAGTAGGTAAGTCAAGAAACTGTCATAAGAGACCAAAAGAATTAATTGCTTGTTCTGAAACAGTGAGGAAAGAAAATAGAGCAACGCTGCATAAGCTTTTGACATTGCAAAAAAGGAGTAAAATGAGCAATATGTAGTATGCACGCAATTTACATACAAACGCAATGTATCGATCGTACACTGCAAGAAATGGGGTGACAAAGACTTAAAGTTAAGATCACACACAGTTGAATTACGAACATGAAACATTTTTTTTTTTATTTATAATTAATTTATATAAATAAATAAAAATATTTTAGGAAAAAAAAAGCTTATGTTGTGGAAAAAAAATTACGCAGTATTTTAGGTGTACTTCGCAAAAAAAAAAAAAAATTTAATTATTAAAAAAAAAAAATATACAACAAAATGTGCAATTATTAGGGTATATAAAAATAGCACATTCCAAAGAAATAATTTTGTGACTTTTTTTTTTTTCAAATATTTGTTAGTTTTCCACAATATCAATTAAAAATATTTCATATAAATTTTAGTGATTATAAAACAAAGTAGAAAGTACATTTAAATAAAAAAAAGGACTTTAGAGAATTTTTTTGTATTTTTTTATTTTTCTTACGTTGTGAATTTGTATATCTCCAGGTGAAAGTACGGAGTGTACTGCGACACCACCATCACTACCACTAATAATACTATCTGCTGTCATAATTTGAAAAAAAAAAAAAAAAATACATTTGATAAAAAATAAAAAAAAAAATTAGTTATTTATTTTAAAATTTCTAATTTAAAAAAATTTTTTCTTTCAATTTGTCGGCTCTATCGGTACGTTTTTCTTTAATCAAAATGTTTTTAATGAATTTCGTTTTTCGAAATAACTCAGTGTATTTGTGCAATGTTGTTGTTGTGATGTTTCTGTATTCTAGCGATTAATACTTATTAAATATTTTTCAACGTCCAGACTAAAAATTAAATTAAAACAATTATGTCACTCACACAATTTTTAATGACCAAGCCTTTTCAGTCCCTACATTTCGCTGTTGCTGTTCAACAGTTGCAGCTCAACTGAGCATTTAAAAAATATAGGATAGTAAAAATGAATCCAGTTGGATTATGAAAATTTAATTTTTACAGTTGAACAAGACAAGTGGATATCAAAAAGTTGAAAAGAATTCAAACCATAGCTGAAATCGTAGGTAAGAGATATCTTTAAGTGTAATTTTCTTCACTCGTACATTTTACACCGAACTGAATTATTTGTTCCAAAGAATTCAAGATTCAAACCTTGACTGTACAATGATCTTGACACTGAAATACACAGCTCACGGTGCTTGTGGGAGAATTTAAATCAAATTTTGATGTACCTCGGATTTTTTTGTAAATTCTTATTATAGATGTCAATAGAAGTTATTCTATACAAAAAATAAAATTATAGAGGTGGCGCTTTTTTAAAAATAATCCCTTTTCCAATTGGGGCATTTTCCCATACAAAAAAATTAAATTTTTTTTTTTAACTACATTAAACAAAAATCAAAATAATCACATTCGATGTGTTTTGCGATGCTTCACGCGAATCCGACCTCAGAATTGCTCTATCGTGCATAGTTTTAGAGATATTCTAATCTAAAAGCCGAAAAAAGTCGTTTTTTGCCATGTTTTGAAGCTATATAACTATGTAACATATCATTTATTCGTTAAATGTGGTTAAAATACTTGAAAGTGATGATCTTTTCCTTTAAAATCTAATTTGAATTATGTTTATATCTTCATGCTTCTAAGAGATATCGTAGACCGAAATATTGGCTAAACGGGTTTTTTGCACTTTTGTGTCTTTTTAGGTTAGGATATCTTTGACGAAAAAAAAGATATCAAAATAAATTAAATTAGGTTTTAAAGGCAAAGATTAGGACTTTAAAGTTGTTTATCAGATTTAACGAAATTAAAATTTCTTTCACATTTTAAACATGTTCAACGAACCGACTACTTGTAAATTCAACCGTTTGACATCCCGAGTGTTGTTACGTGTATGCCATACGGCTTAATTTTAAAATGGTCGGTTCGTTAAACATGCTTAAAATGTGAAAGAAATTTTAGTTTCATCAAATCTGGTAAACAACTTTAAAGTCCTAATCTTTGCCTTTAAAACCTAATTTAAATTATGTTGATATCTTTTTTTCGTCAACCTAAAAAGACACAAAAGTGCAAAAAACCCGTTTAGCCAATATTTCGGTCTACGATATCTCTTAGAAGCATGAAGATATAAACATAATTTAAATTAGATTTTAAAGGAAAAGATCATCACTTTCAAGTATTTTAACCACATTTAACGAATAAATGATATGTTACATAGTTATATTGCTTCAGAACATGGCAAAAAACGACTTTTTTCGGCTTTTAGATTAGAATATCTCTACAACTATACACGATAGAGCAATTCTGAGGTTGGATTCGCGTGAAGCATCGCAAAACACATCGAATGTGATTATTTTGATTTTTGTTTAATGTAGTTAAAAAAAAAAATTTAATTTTTTTGTATGGGAAAATGCCCCAATTGGAAAAGGGATTATCTTTAAAAAACGCCACCTCTATAATTTTATTTTTTGCATAGAATAACTTCTATTGACATCTATAATAAGAATTTACAAAAAAATCCGAGGTACATCAAAATTTGATTTAAATTCTCCCACAAGCACCGTGAGCTTGTTTTACCACTGTCAAAAAAAAAAAAAACCTTCTATCTATCAAACAGTGCCCTGTGTTTTATGCAAACAAACACTTTAGGTCTGCATAAAACGTGCAATAAACACCTACAGTATAATTTATGATATGGAAACATTGCAAATTAAAATCGCAATGGTATCCCAGGTTTGAAAGAGCTTTCATACATTTTTTTGGAAAAGAGCGCGTAAATGAGAGCAGTATTTTGTATTGTACACTACAGCTACAGCACATGCACTAAAGTTTAGTGACTAAACTGTACTGAAGCAAATCAAACAAGACAGTTCTGTACAGTTATTGTTTTATCTTCTTTCATATACAAGTACTGGCAAGAAATTTGGATGCGACACTGATTTGAAGTATGTATTTGATAAATAAAAAACGAGTACAAAATATAACGTATCTTGAAACGAAATGTCTTAAAACTCCAATATGATGTCAAAAACAAAATAAAATTCACTTAATTAACAGCGCTATCTAATAGAACAAAATTATGAATTTAGCAACTTGAAAACGCAATTACTTTGAAAAAAGAAAAAAATCGATTACGAAGTTTTGCATTTTTATACCCCACAATCAGCGTATATTCACTTTGTCCTTCCGTTTGTAACGCAAAGAAGGAGGCGTGGCAAGTATAGAAAAGTGTATATATTTTTGATCAGCGTCACCTCTTGAGTCGATATAGCCATGTTTATCTGTCTGGCTGGCTGGTTGGCTGTCCGTCTGTGGAAATGATTTTTAAGGGAAAACTACGCAAGATAATTCGATGAAATTTGGTACAGTGGATTTGCAGTGAAAGTTAGCTCGAGGGATTGAAAATAAGAGAAATCGGTCAACGGATACGCCTACCGCCCATACAAAAAATATATTCAAAATGCAATTTTTAGAGTTTTTTTTACGAAAAGCGCAAGAAAAACTAAGCGAATTCGGACAAGAAGGCGTTGCACCTCCCATATAAGCAAAAGTTTCAAAATGTCATACTAAAAGAGTTTTTTGAGATAGTCCAACTAAATTCTACTCAACCACTAAGAACTATAAATGCAAACTTTGAGCAAACACTGGGTGAACTTAGACAAGAAGGCGTGGCACCTTCCATATAAGCAAAATTTTCAAAATACTGTATTAAATGTTTGGCCAGGCCAAAGGTAACACCCTAACTAGTTTTTTAGTAATTTCGCTGTTTAATAACAAAATTAAGACCAAGACCAAGGCCAAGACCAAGGCCAAGACCAAGACCAAGACCAAGACAAAGACCAAGACCAAGACCAAGACCAAGACCAAGACCAAGACCAAGACCAAGACCAAGACCAAGACCAAGACCAAGACCAAGACCAAGACCAAGACCAAGACCAAGACCAAGACCAAGACCAAGACCAAGACCAAGACCAAGACCAAGACCAAGACCAAGACCAAGACCAAGACCAAGACCAAGACCAAGACCAAGACCAAGACCAAGACCAAGACCAAGACCAAGACCAAGACCAAGACCAAGACCAAGACCAAGACCAAGACCAAGACCAAGACCAAGACCAAGACCAAGACCAAGACCAAGACCAAGACCAAGACCAAGACCAAGACCAAGACCAAGACCAAGACCAAGACCAAGACCAAGACCAAGACCAAGACCAAGACCAAGACCAAGACCAAGACCAAGACCAAGACCAAGACCAAGACCAAGACCAAGACCAAGACCAAGACCAAGACCAAGACCAAGACCAAGACCAAGACCAAGACCAAGACCAAGACCAAGACCAAGACCAAGACCAAGACCAAGACCAAGACCAAGACCAAGACCAAGACCAAGACCAAGACCAAGACCAAGACCAAGACCAAGACCAAGACCAAGACCAAGACCAAGACCAAGACCAAGACCAAGACCAAGACCAAGACCAAGACCAAGACCAAGACCAAGACCAAGACCAAGACCAAGACCAAGACCAAGACCAAGACCAAGACCAAGACCAAGACCAAGACCAAAAAACAAAGGCCAAAGATTTAAGATCGAAGAGCCAAAACCTAAGACCAAAGACTGAAAACCAAGCTTAAAGACCAAAGACCAAGATTGGACTAAGACTTTGTTCTTCAGTCTGATTTGAAATGAAATTAACTGAAAATTGTTTTATCAAACTGTTTTATGAAATTGTTTTATTTTTCTCAAATTATATTTTTCCCAAAAAACTAATTTTTCAAAAATCCAAGGAAAATCATCCAAATTTTTAATAATTTCTTGTATTATGAGGATTAATTTATAGCATAATAAATCTGGAAGCTTAAAATTCACTTTATTTTTTTATGGATTTTTGGAAAAAATATACTTTGGGAAAAATATACAGTGGGAGAGATATACTTTGGAAAAAATGGATTAGGTAAACTGTCCGCCAAGCTTGTTGTATTACACGCCATTTTTTTTAATCAAATAAGTAAATCTTATACCCACAGGGATGTTGAAGTTTAACCTACAAGACCTAAATAAACGCGACATTCAAGTTGTCCTTACGTAAGTACTTACATATGTTAGTACCTACACATGTGCATAGCATGTAAAAAGCTAAAAATAGATTTGATATTTTTTTTTCGCTTTTTCTACTTCAGAAATAGAAACTTCTATTAAATATTGCATTGCTTTTGTTGTTGTTGTTATTATTGTTGGTGTCGCTTACACAAAACAGTGCTGCCAACAGTGGACAGTACTTCCATCTCTCAGTGTTTAACACATTGGAATGCTTTCAATTTGCAATCTCCATGAATGAATGTGGGTGTGAAATAATGGTGATTTAATTTTAATTCCAGTGAAGATTTTTGAAACGAAAAAGCGTTATTGATATTTTAATAATTTCGATGGCAACAAGATCGGCGTTAGGAAATAACGCCCAAGGAAATAAAGCCCAAAAAAAAAACGAAATAACGCCCAAAAATAAAATGACGTAATAACGCCCAAAATAAAAAACGAAATAACGCCCAAATTATTTTCATAAAAATTTGGGCGATAATCATTTTGGAAATAACGCCCAAAAATTTGGGCTTTATTTCGTTTTTTTGGGCGTTATTTCGTTTTATTTTTAAAAAATGAAATAACGCCCAAAAACGAAAAACGAAATAACGCCCAAATTATTTTCATACAAATAAATTTTGGGCGTTATTTCCAAAATGATTATCGCCCAAATTTATATGAAAATAATTTGGGCGTTATTTCGTTTTTGATTTTGGGCGTTATTTCATTTTTTTGGGCGTTATTTCGTTTTTTATTTTGGGCGATATTACGTCATTTAATTTTTTGGGCGTTATTTCGTATTTTTTTGGGCGTTATTTCGTTTTTTTTTAAAAAAAAAGGAAATAACGCCCAAAAAAAAACGAAATAAAGCCCAAATTTTTGGGCGTTATTTCCAAAATGATTATCGCCCAAATTTATATGAAAATAATTTGGGCGTTATTTCGTTTTTTTTGGGCGTTATTTCCTTGGGCATTATTTCCTAACGCTAACAAGATCATATTTTGACTTCAAGCGTGAAATAAGTATCTTTATGAAAATATGTCTCCCGGCATGCAAGATCTGAAAAGACGGTTTTTCCTCTATTTTTTTTTTTTTGTCGAAACAGTATCTCAAACAAAACCAAGGAATGGAAAAATCACTGAAACCATACATATCCAAAAGAATAACTCATAATACTGTACATCTATCAAAAAAAGTTCAGACACTTTTTTTGGTTAAAAAAAATCCTTTTTTATTAAAAATTTCACCCTTTTTTCATACTTAATACAAATTTAAAAAAAAAAAATTTAAATGAAAAATGGCTTATAGTTTTGGGCGAAAACTTCCTGTACACAACTAATTAAATCAAAATTTCGAAACAAAAGACGTTATAGACGTGAGCTTTGCTTTCGCAAATTTAAGACATGTAACTGCTTGGATTGCTAAGTTTATAATTTGAGTAGTTATTATTAACCATTTAATGATGCAGAGAAAATGAGCTGATTAAATAATAATCTCATTCTAAACTTTGTGTACGTAGGCATTCATTAGCTTTTATCTTTCCAAGTTTTGTTAATGCACGTCCTTTCGTACGTAAACTTATTTGTGTGCAGTTGAAGGGTTTAGGAGTATAGACCTTGTTACTTTAAAAATCACATTCTCATTGCACAAATGGTGTATTCAATTTTTAAAGATTAAATTTAGTATGTACATACATATTTGTTTATTTAAGCATATTATATTTATGGAAGATCTGACGAAACAGATCTTCACGAAGACTAACTGACGGCTAAGAAGTGGCTAAGAAGTGTACCGATTTTTGTCAATTTACGCTTGCAGCCTTTCTGTTTTGACATCAAGGGTGCTTTTAATAATGTCCTCATCGTAGCTTTTAAGGATGGTCTTACCGGGTTTGCGGTAGGGCAGTGTTTAATTACATTATCAATGCTAAAAAGCAAAATTACTCAGGCATGTATGGGCACCAGCCAGATGATGAAATCAGTGAGCAGGGAAACACCTCAGGGTGCTCTGGATAGTGATTATAAATACTGTTCTTAATCGGCTTAACAAAAACGGTGTCAAGATAGTTGCATATGTGGATGATATGCTTATATTTGTGTTAGACCCATTTTCCGCAGTGGGCAGTAACATCATGAAAGGAGATTTGATAAAGTTATGCTTGTGGGCACAGCATGCGGCCTAGAAGAAAACCTCCAAAAACGAAGCTCATGCATAGCTTTCTATACCTTTTTAAGCCGAAACTTTTTTGCTAGCGTTGGGTGCAAAATTTCAAAGCCGCTACAATCTTCTTTACGCCACATTTTTTTCGAAACTTTTTTTGAGACACTTTTCGTTACATCCCATAACATAGAAGCTATTTTGATAAAATTTGCTAGATAGATGTAGAACATAAATACCATACTGATAGTTTTCATAGACACCCAAAGGTCACCCAAATTCTTCATACTTAAAACGAAAAATATCTATTATACAATAGGAAACACATCCACGGCGGACTATAAACTTGCCTTAACCGATAGTTTTCTGCTATAGCCAAAGCCTTCTGAAGATCACTCAAAGGTCAAAACGAAGAATATTTAGATATACTAGAATCGTCCAGTGGTCAAAATTCGACCACAAAAATATATTAAACAATTTTTGTACTTTTTGGGCACTTTTAGAATTTTTTTTTATTGCTATTCAGTCCGAAATAGAAAAGCTCATTTATCATCTCTGTTATAATTCAAGCGAAATATAAGCAAATCAAAAAACCTGAAGTCAGCGCTATGCTTTTTGTCTTTTCTTTGTACTTTATCCTTTTTTCAGCTCTGTGTGAACGTGCGTTTTGTTGTTGTTAATATCGAAAAATCTGTGTTTAATTTTACCCTGCTTAAAGTCAAAATATTAACATAATTTTAACTTTGTGCACATCTAAACACAAATACCTTTCTAATGGTTTATAATTTAAAATCGTACTCCATTTTTAACATAGTAAAAAAAGGTGGACAACTTTTTGTCTTACGTATTAATAAGTATATAAATTAGAGGGATTAGATCTATGACAAGGCTTCATAGTCAAAACAAAGAATATTTAGAATCTAGATATTCTATACTACTATACTGTGAAATCGGTTTTGTTATATGGGTGCGAGACATGGCTTGTTACTGAACAACTAAGGAACAAGCTGCAAGTATTCGTCAACAAATGCTTAAGGCGTATACTTAAGATTTGGTGGCCTCGCACAATATCAAATGCCGAGCTACATCAAAAATGTAATCAGTGGTCAAGCTGCGCAAATGGAGATGAATTGGTCACACTCTCAACTCCTAATGTTAGCCCTTGCGGCACTCCAATATCGACAGCTTTTTTTTGTGAAATAATATTCATAACTTTTGTACTTTGTGATATACCATGTAGGTATGATTCAAACCGTCTCTTTTCAACACCTCTGATTCCATAGCATATGACGGCGTATCAACAAGGTTTTTTATTTAATTAAGTAGTTTCCTAGTATTTCCGAAGGGCACCTGAGGGCTTTATTGTCAAAACGTATAGTATTTAGATATACTAGAGGGAAAAAATTTATGTCTGGATGGCTGAATAACTGAGCAAGATAATTCAATGAAAGTAAAGTCGTGGGATTCAAAATGAGCGGAATCAGTCAACGGAGACGCCTGCCACTCATACAAAAAATATATTCGAAACGCAATATTAAGAGCATTATTTGCGATATATCAAAAAAAAAAAAAAATAAATTCATATACATTAGGCCGGCTCAAATTTTTTTCCGACAAAGAGTATAGCAACTAAACAATCTACGAAAAATTCTAAAAAACTTTGCCCAAGAAAACATGGGACAAAAATCAATATCCT
The DNA here is from genome assembly GCA_951812925.1 of Calliopum simillimum. NCBI lineage: Eukaryota > Metazoa > Arthropoda > Insecta > Diptera > Lauxaniidae > Calliopum > Calliopum simillimum. The sequence goes on from OX638368.1 coordinate 40,047,556, forward strand.
GCCACCGAAATTTGCGTTGATGTAGTACTTTAAAATTCAATAAAAAAAAACAAAAAATTTGAACACTTTGAATAATTTTATATGAACAAGTTAAAAAAAATTAGAATTTTTTTTTTCTTATTGTATTTTAAAGTAGTACATCAAAACTTCAACGCATTTTACGGCGGCTCGATATTGATTTTAGACCCATGGTTTCTTGGGCAAAGTTTTTTAGAATTTTCCATAGATTTTTTTGTTGCTATACTCTTTGCCAATTTTTTTCCTCCCGAACAAATTGACCCGGCCTAATATACATAATTACTAGACATAGTAATTAAAAGCTCTGAGAAAAAACTGAGCAAATTTGATCAAAAGGGCGCGGTACTTCCCATATACGCTAAAGTTTGAAAATGCTATACTTAAAGCGTTTTTTGAGATAGTCTTACCAAATTTCATTCAAACTCTAAAAACAGTAAATGCTAGCTCTGAGAAAAAATTAGGTGAATTCGGACATACATCGGGCGTGGCTTATCCCATACAAGCAAATTTACGTACTTTTTTAGTGCAAGCAGTATTTAAGGTAATGAAATCAATTTTCGCACCGAAACTTGGAATATGTAGTAAGTGCAAGATATGAGCAAAAACTAGGCGTATTCGTTCAAGAGGAAATGATACTTCCAATAAGTAAACGTTTCGAAATGCTATACTAAAATCGTTTTTTAAGATAATCCAACCAAATTTCACCGAAAACCGTAAATGAAAGCTTTGAGCAAAAAAGAGACGAACTCAGTCAAAAGGTGTGGCACCTCCCGTACAAGAGAAATTTTCAAAATACTTCATTGTAGGGTATTTTTTTTTGGCCATTATTTTCTATGTTATTTTATGTATAAAAATTGTGTCACAATTGTTAGTATACCTACTCAAATTTTCCTTTGTAAATATGTATGTGCACATATATGTATAACATACGTGTTTGTGCAATATGATGACATTGACCCTTAAATAAGGGGGTAGCACTTGACATAATCTAATATATGGCTATAAACACTTAACAATAAATGTCGCATATATTTTTTTCTTTCTATTGTTTTCAGTGTTTATACTATATATGCATTGCAAGTATCAGTGTGTGTGTTTCAGTCTGAATGTGAGCATTGTTTTGAAATCGCATTGTAACACTTTTATTTATCGATTATTGGACAATAAGTATATGTATAAGAAACAAATTGGTATGGACTTTTTTCAATATCTGTTTTTTGTTTAAATAATCTATATAAATTATACCCAAAATGTGCATATCGGTCATTTTAAAAGTGAAGTTTAATTTTGCAACTATTTAAAAAAAAAAAAAAACAAATACAAATACAAATACAAATATAATTTTCAAGTTAGTATTATGTTTAGCTTCAACTTAAGACGATGTATACAAACAAATCTGTCCTAAGCAAAAATAATTGTTTGGCCGATATTTCTTACATAGATATTTACTTCCTTAGCTAATTGATTTAATTTTATGTTACTTTAATATTGATATTGAACACAAATTCTAATTTTGAAAAATAAGTATTACACAGAACTCTGGATTTCAGAAAAACTTAAAGTTTTTTTTTTAATCTGAAATGAATACTATTGGGGTAAATAATACGAGAGAATGCAAAAGATAAAAAATGAGTCAAATGTGTTTCAAAACTCTTTAGTCTGTATTAGGCAATAGTTATGTGTTCGATATTTAATATACTAGAGTATGTGTTACAGCCTACCCACAAAAATTAAAAAAAATTAAGCACTTAGATCGCGAATTTTTTTTTTTTTTTTATGAGCTTGTTTTTGAAGAAAAATATGTCCAATATACTTTTGTGGAAAGTTAATCCTTCATTTTTGACTATATCATTATGTATATTACTAGACTTTATCTTCTAATTTTTCAATTATTTCCATAAGGCTTTATTTATTTGTTCACTTTTTATATATGTTTTTTTTTTTGGAATTTATTTTTGTATCTCGTATGTTTTCTTTCTTTTTTTTTTTGTTATTTTATTACAATCTTTTTTTATAGACCAGTCAACTTAGATACTGGCTATATGTTTATGTTAGTTTTGCACTAATTCCAAACATCATAAAATTTATACAAATAGATAGAGAATTTTGCCCAGAACAACATATCAAAATAGGTCCTTTCAATTTTTCAGGGAAATTATGTAAATTGTGGTTTTCCCCTTGAAGTACCACGTAAAAAATTTGTATGTTTCCGATTTAAGTAATATTTCATTGATTATGTTCTACTTTAATATTTCCTCGATCCAAATGCGAAATATGTTTAAAGTATAAAAACTCTCGCTTACGAGTTAGGGGGTTTTAAAAATTTGATTCAAAGTAAAGCATTCCTGCCGATTAGTCAAATTTTTAAAGTTCTCTAGCTCGTAAACCAGACTTTGTACCTGAAAAATATTTTGTATCTGGGTCGCGGACATATATAACAACCCGGGAGAATTTGGCCCCAGTACAATTTTTTGTTAAAATACAGGGTGTTGAAGTTGGCGTTTTTAGTCATTTTCATGAAAAGGGTTTTTTTTCAAAAATTTATAGCTTACACCAAAGTTTGCAAATTGGTCCCATTTATTTTGAAGTGTTCTTTTTATTGGGTGTACAATTTAAAAACCGGAATTTGACGGTGGATGTCCGTACTAACAAATATCGTGAAAGCTCGAACTTTATATATATGTCATTTTGAAGGTACATTTGACAGCTGTCAAAATCAGTCAACAAAACCATTTTATCTTGTGTGCATCATTATTATTTTTCACGATGAATAACTTCGAAAATTGGAGAAAAAGACAGCATTTGCGGGAGGTTCTGTTGGGTCATTTTTTTGCAAAGAAAACTGCTGCCAAAAGTCATTTTTGCATCGGATCGTGACTGGGGATGAAAAATGGATCCATTACGACAACCCGAAACGCAAACATTCATATATGAAGCCCGGACAACCAGGACCTTCCCAGCCAAAGGCAAATATCCATGGTGTCAAGGTAATGCTCTGTAATGCTCACAGGTGACCTCTATCGAACACAATTAATACGTTTGAAGCGTGCCATCATCGAGAAATGCCCGAAAAATGCGACCAGACACGAAGCAATAATTTTTCATCATGACAACGCTCGGCCACATATTGCTGCCCCAGTCAAAAATTACCTGGAAAACAACGGAAAACAACGGATGGGAAATTTTGCCTCACCCGCTTTATAGCCCAGACCTTGCACCATCAGACTACCATTTGTTCCGATCGATGCAGAATGCCCTATCAGGAATACGCTTCACTAAAGTTCAAGATATCGAAAATTGGATAGATTAATTTTTGGCCGCCAAGCCGGCGCAATTTTTTGGGATGGAATTCATAAATCGCCTGAAAGATGGGGAAGTGTTGTAGCTTCCAATGAACAATACTTTGAATAAAATATATTGTAACATTTTTACACAATAAAGCATCAAATTTCGCTAAAAAATTCCGGTTTTTAAGTTTTACATCCAATACAAAAAAATATTTCTTGGAGAAAAAAATTTTTTTTCCCCAAAATTTTTTACTTTAATAATTACTTTTGAAGTACTTTAAATTAAAGCATAATTTAGAAGCTTTAAAATATGGTATGACTCAAGATGGGATTCGAACGCTAAATGGAAGTTTTTGGAATCATCAAAGAAATAAGTGTGAAATTTTTTGCGAATTTTTTGGAAAGTTAAAAAAAAAAATTTTTCACCAAGCAATACACTTTGCATGGATTGCTTCGTAGGTATAGCATAACTAAGTGTTACTTAAATCAGAAATATCAATATTTTTTACCTCGTACATCATGGGGAAAACCCCTAATCACATAATTTCTCGGAAAAATTGGGAGAACCCATTTTGATATGTTGTTTAGGACAATATTCTCTTTTGATTGGTATAGGTTTTATAAAGTTTGGAATAAATCTAATTTGACCGGTACATTATTTCTATAATTTTTTTTTTTGCGTATTTATATTTTGTTATTTTATGGCTTTTTATCATTTAATTTATTTTCTTATGTTTTTATCTAGGCATTTGTTCATTCATTTAATTTTAACTTTATATTTAATATGTTTGTTTCTTCATTATTTCAATGTAATACTACTTTGAATCTTAATATACTTAGGTTTTAATTTATTAACTTATTATTTTGAAATGTGTATTACTTTCTTAAAATTTTTATTTATTTATTTTTTTATTACTTTGTTTTAGTCACATTTTTTCATTACCTTTATAACAGTGGGAAACTTGTTGAGATCGAATAAAAAATAACCATCCTATAGAGAACCAAATATCGAATTTCACGCAAATTTCGATGATTTTCAGAATCTTTCTTCAACCCCGTTAACATTTTCTGCACCGAACAAATAAAAAAGTTTAAGTTTTTTACTAGCCATGGTTCAATTAATAAAAATGAAACTGAATCGTTCGAATAAAGAGAAAATTTTTCAAATTTGAAGACCCATACAAAAGCAATATACAAAAATTGAGTAAAATTTGTGTTTTGATAGCTTCATTTAACTGGCCATTACTCCTATATTTATTCATAGATTTTCTGCAAAAGTATTTTAGTATCTTGCCAATGGTATAGTTTTTATTAATTTTTTTCTATTCTTGCGTTTTTATTGAGTGAATATTATATTTTGATTTTGACCAAAAAATCGGCTTTTCTCATATATTTTGACCCAAAACACTTAAACCACTAATCCGCTTGAAAAATTATGTAAAAAGCGTTTAAATGTGGTTAAATTACCATTAGTCTAATATCAATTGCGACCCAATCAGACGCTTATGGCTTGGGATATGACTTAGAAAGTGAACCGACCTTCAAGAAAAACGACCAAAAATTTCAAAAATTCTTTTCTCGAAAACCTATCCATAATTTTTTTTTTTTTTGTGATTTTGGAGTTAAGTGGGTCAAAGTTCATCAGAAAAAAATAGTGGCATTTCTCGTACATTTTGTTATTAACTTATCAGGATTTTTAGCACAAAGTTAAAATAAATCAATACAAATCAAGTGTTTGCTTTGACATTTAGTACAGTTTTTAATATGTTCATGTTTTATGGAAGCAACACAAAGCATGCTAAGGGAAATCTAGACAACGTAAAACCAATGATCACCTTTTTAACTGACATTTATTATATAAATTTATCTCGTGAATGCAAATATACGTGTATACTGCCTAGTGAGCTCATAAAAACTATAAAAATATTTCAGTGTATACATATGCAATAAATAATAAAGCACAAATGGTAACTATTTTGCCTAATGGGTCATTGCTTTATGTACTAAAATGCTCGCGTGACTCTAAGCCATCATGTAGAGCAGTCAATATTGTTTTTTTTTTTTTTGCATGGTCAAAAAATGCCTTTTTTTTGTACTAAACATGAAAACATCGAAAATAAATGCGATTATAGTGAAATTATAAATCGCACAACAAAGAAAAAATTTAAAAAAAATTCTAAAAAAAAAAACATGAGCTGAAATTACGTGTTGTGATTTATGCGCTTTTGTACACTGTGTATGTCTAACAAATAATCAAACCATACGCTGTCGTATTTACTTACTTATACCAATACAAATTAACGTTTACATATGCATGTAGTATGTATGTATGTATTTATGTATGTTAGATAGGGTCGAAATTTAGATTCATCCTGAAACTGACTCAAAAGTTAGAAAAACTTTTTAAAAACGACTTCTGCATCATTATTTTCGTTTTTGATTTGGCTCATTTTGGCTAAAACATGTTTTTTGCTCATAATTTTTTTATCTTCACAGAATGGATACCCAAATTTTCATGCAAAATAAAGATTATATTCTTGCTAAAACTTGTTCGCTAAAAAATTATACATTTTGTTTGTAGTATAGATTATATTCGGTCCCAAAATTCGATTTTTATGCTTTTCAATTACGCGGTCGGAAAAATGATTTTTTACTCAAAAGTAAGGCATTTTACGAAAAAAAATTGTATAGCAAAAAATTCTTAAAACTATCAAAGAAATATGAACGGATTTATCTCAGAATTCCTCATTACTCAAAAAAAAAAAAAAAAAAAAATTTCCAAAAATTCTAATAAAATTCACGCTTATTCTATAGACAATTTCAAGCAATTTTTGTCATATACACTTTTTAAAAAATCGTTTTTCTGACCACGTAATTGAAAAACGTAAAAAAATCGATTTGTTACGAGAGTATTATCTACACTGCAAAAAAAAAATTATAATTTTTAAACGCCAAAATTTTTGTAATAACCCATGCTTTATTCCTAAAGCATCCTTGTGTATCCATTTTGTAATGAAAAAAAAGTTATGACCAATAAACAAGTTATTTTTTTAGCCGAAATGGGACTTCAGTAGAATCAAAACCTCTCTAAAAAAAATAAAAAAATGATGCAGATATAGTTTTCAAGAGTCCTTCTAACTTTAAATTTGGTTTCGGGATGATTTTTTTTTTTGCTTCATACAAAATCGAACCAGTCTAATGTATGTACAAATAGTGGTACTAGTGCAGTATGCCGCTTGATCTCTGCGGGTGTGTGAATGTGTATTTTAACGATTGCTTCGCAAAATAAAACATTTAAGCATACAAAGTTTTGCAGGATTTTAAGGATACAACATTTGCATTGCATTGTTATTTGCGTTGCATTGCATGATCAGCATTTGCGGGTATACATTTGAGCTTTTGTTCATACATTTTTGGTATTCTTTTTTTTTTTTTTTGATTTATTTGTAGGTAAATGTGATTTAAAATTCATTTTTTTTTTGTTCTGTTTGATTGATTTTTTTTATCTACTTATTGCTATGTTGAAGGTCCTACCTTTGTTTTAATCCTTTAGACTGCAATTGTTGTGAAAATGTAAAAAAAATTTAACTTAATTTAAGTTAAAATTTAGTGGATCACATATTATTGTTATATTTTTATTTCACTCCACAGTTATTTTTATTATTAATGATTTATATTGCACAATTTTCCATAAGTTTAGATATGTTTTTAAATCACTTTTTTGCATTTGAAATTAATATTTAGAAAACTTTGCACAACTACAAAATATTTTTTATATTTTAAAAACTGCGCTCAAAAGTATGCCCTGAAAAATTTAGTAAGATTCCTAATCATTTATATGCTTGCAAAAATTTTTCTTCAAGTTTGAAACTACAACACAGCATAACCTTATCTCTAAATTTTCTACTATATAGGGTAAAGTGGGGTACATTTGACGATGGGCCAAATTTGATTTTATGAATACGTCCTGGCAGCTATAAGGTTCGAATTAATTGTAAGACTGTTGAGATCGTGCAATAGTTTTTTAAAGAAGTTGAAGTTTCCGCATCGAAATTGTCCCAGTTTTTTCTACTATTGAAAATAAGTTTAAATGATGATACTGAAATAATTTATCATTAATCATTGATTTGTTCTAAACAAAGAGAGTATTTACGTATAAATTAGTGAAATCCAAATCTATGCCCGCGGGCACTTGAGTTTTTGTGCTTAAAAGCTTTCCGTATACGTATTTACTCACAGATAAGCGTTTAACTGTGTAAGTAGTTGTGCAGATTTGCGTCACTTGCTTGCAGCTTATGCAAAATATACAAGCTTTCAATGAGCTTTTATGCATTGAAAAAATACGGTAATATTGAGTTTAGATATCACTGGTATAAGTCATTGATTCTCTAATATTTTTTATCCCTAAAAGTAAGCACATTTATTTAAAATGTTTCTAAATTTTTTTAAATTTGGGTTTCTATTTTACAGCAGACTTTTATACTTATATTTCAAAGACGCTGAAGTTTCATAATATCCTTATCATTTTCATACAGTTTAAAAGTTTGCACAAACATTTTTACCAGTATAGTTTAATTGTTTTAATTATTTAAATATCGTTTTTTCTTATCATTGCATTTGAAAAATAATTGCATGAAAAAGTGTATCAGTATGGTAATTGAACCAAAGCTGTAGGAATGCCGTTCCAATTTATAGAGTGACAGCACTGTGCGTCAGTCCGAAGAAGTGGCCAAAAATCTACAACAATTAGAGACAAAGGTAGCTAAATTGATAGGAAGGGGCTATCTTGATTTTTTTTTTACAGCCGTTTGATAACTGAACAAAATACGGACATCTTTCGTAATCTTCACAAAAATGAAGTCCAAAGAATATAGTTTTCTTTAGTGAAGACTAACATAAGCTGATTAAAAATTTAAAAAAACTATATGGATCCAAGTTGTATTTATTGAATAACGAAAACTAATTTTCTGTACTCCTTCCAGAATATTAAAACAACCCCCCCCCCCCCTCCTGCATATACTACACAGTTCTTCGATATACGTAATTTTCACTTCAAAAAACATTCAATTTCATTTATTTGGAAATGCAAACTTTTTATTGCATATTTTTTGGCACAATTAAATCAATTAGGTTTGCCATTCTCTTGCTGCGCTTTGTCTGCTGTGAGCTGTGTGCTATTTTTGTTTTATTTCATTTGTTTTGTTTTTCTTCAATTCCTTTTCCTTTCTTTATTTGTAATGCCTATGAAAACATACACGAAGCACGAAATTCGAATCAATGAAAAGGACGAGCAAGCGAATGAGCGAGCACATCATTTCGCACACATACGAGCATGCTTATATGTATGTGTGCGTTCAACGAGAGAGAGACATGGTGTAATACAGTGCCAGCAGTGCTTTAGCACTTTGGAAAACAACGTAACACAATGAAATTTCACAACACAAACACTGACACTGATATTGGCACACACACACACTCATACTAATGCACTAACATACTCCCACGAACGTACAAACATCAAATTGAATTGAAAGTAAAGGTGAAAAAATGAAGAAGAAAAACTCCACTGTCATGAAAATGATATTTTTGTTATACGCAAGAAAAGGATGAAAAAATAAAACCACAGACATACCATATGTTGATGGTTGCAGCGTAGATACAACATACGTATATGAAAGTGTGTATATATAATATATATATGCAATAAAATTTTAAATCCTGTTAAAAAAAAGGTCATGAAGTTTCTTGCAAGTCGAATTTTCGGCTCTGACAAAAATCTTCTCATTTCAAATTAATTAAAGTTAAATTATTTTTAAGCTTCCGCAACATACTTTAAGGCACTGAAAATAAACCATTTATAACCATGCCTATAAGTATGACATTAAACTTTGCACGAAAACTGTCGTGAATAAATATTTCCGGGAAATTTTTCTCAGACTGCATTCTCCATTGCAGTTTTAGAAAAGTATCCAAGGAATTTTTAACTACTTATTTAAGTTTTTTAGATTGACGAGCTAACCAGTTAAATTTAGCAAGTTCAGCTAAATTTAATACAGCATAATTTTAGTCATTTATGTATAAAAGAAATATGCCCAAAATTATGCTTTATTCGAGAGAAGTTGAATCAAGCTAAATACATAAAAATGATTTGTTTCTAACGAGTGATCCAATAAGAGCTTCCTACTTTGTTTTCTAAATAAAATACATAAAACTCAATGTATTGATGCAAATTTTCAATTAGAATGATAGCCCCTTTTCTACAACTCAATGTTCAAAAATTATTTCGTTCAAATGTTGCACACTACTAGCTCTTAAGTGGTTCATTCTGTGGGTCTAATTTTCGACAACTCTTTTGAGCATATCGGCCGGTATTCCTTGAATAACACGAGTTAGTTTGGTTTTTAATGCGTCAATAGTTTCGGGTCGACATAAACAAGTGATTTAACATTTCCTCAAAGAAAGTAATCCAATGGCGTCAAATCACATGATCTTGGTGGCCAATTAACAGGAGCATTTCTTGAGATGATGTTTTCATCGAACGTTTCCCTCAATAAAGCAATTGTTTCTCCAGCTGTATAGCATGTTGTGCCATTATGTTGAAATCAGAGGTCAGCTACACTAATATCCTGAATTTTTGTAACAAAAATTCATTGATCATTGCTCTGCAGCAAGCACCATTGACCATAACACGGGCTCCATCCGCATATTAGAAAAAATACGGTCCGATGATGCCTTCTGCCTATAAACCACAGAAAACAATACAGTTATCGAGATACATTGGAAGCTCTTGGATTGCTTCTGGTTGTTCATCGGCCCAAATACGGCAATTTTGCTTGTTAACGTAGCTGTTCAACCAGAAATGAGTTTCGTCACTAAGCACAATTTTTCGATAAAAAAATAGATCAATTTGAAGTGGTTGTAAGGCCCATAAACCGAAATTGAAGTGTACACCAAGATCAGCTGGCTTCTATTCTTGTACGAGCTATCTCCAGATCAAGATCACGCCTCAAGATACGCCACAATGATCCATAAGAAATGCCCAAGACTTGGAAGTAATGATCGTACGAGTTCTTAAGGCATAGAAAAGACTCCTGAACCATTTCAGGAGGCATTCAGGCATATTCTGAAATCCGATTTCGATCGAAAGTGGAAATAAATTTGTTTTTAGGTATGCCGCATTTCGATAATTAATACCAAATCGGATTTATGTTTCGAAAAGTCTTACAAAACATGCCTGAATAACATAATTTTGGTATGTTAATTAGAAAATTTAGAGTATAAAATAATGTACTTAAAAACTATTTCTAAGACCTTGTCAGAAAAAGTGAAGGTTAACAAAGAACTATCCCAGTAGTAGAAAGAGCAGTCAAATAGCCATGATAGTAGTCCTCTTTGAGCGCCGGTAGCTTTGCTGTCTTCAATGCATGCCTTCTACATACGCTTCTTATATAAAAGAACAACAGCATATTTCGATATTTGTCAATATTGACAAATTATTGGATATCATTGATACATACCGTAAAAATCCAAAAATATGTACCAAGCAATAGATACTTAAGAAGTACTTTTATTAAATATATTGATAATTTGAATATCTCAAAAAATCTACAAAGAACGAAGCAATTTAGACTTCAATATTCGGTTTCAATATGAAGCAAATGATCTCATTAGGCACCAAGATCTTACACATATGAGTGCCCTCTACAATCGCTTCCAATAATATGCATGTTTGGAGCATATATGTAGTAAAGGAAATGTCAAGCTTTCTAATAGGTCTGTTTTTGGAAGGCATCGGAGGATGTTTAAAGATCTTAAAGAAGGCTAGATAGAAAGCATTGTTATCAGCAGGCAATGAACACTCTTCGACTGGTATGTAAAGCACGTTGAAAATCTGAGCCCGTATTATTACAACTTTTTTCCAAGAATTTTGAAACTGGCAAAAACGCATACACAGAAATATGTATATTGCACTCAAATTGATCAAATTCAAATTCAAATTGTTTGACTAATTCAAGACTGACCTTTACAGGAAAAATAAAAATTATAGGTACGATGGCCATATGTAGTGTAACCAACTGTCCCATTTTCTCGAGACGTGTCTCCGAACTTGGGGCATTGTCACTGTGATAATGTTACTGCGATGGAAGTTGGCATTGCTATAGCCGATTTGATCGACAACCTTGAGAGAAGAGAATGAAGCTAAATGTTTCCGTTATTGTCCAGAATGAAATTGAGAGTCCAACTGAAAATAATGTCGACATTACATAGGATGCCAAAACGAGAGTGCGCATTTTTGATTCGAATGTGAAATCGGTTTTGTTATATGGGTGCGAAACATAGCTTGTTACTGAACAACTAACAAACAAGCTGCAAGTATTCGTCAACAAATGCTTAAGGCGTATACTAAAGGTTTGGTGGCCTCGCACTATATCAAATGCCGAGCTTTATCAAAAATGCAAACAGAAGGCTATAGCAAACGAGATCAAGCTGCGCAAATGGAGATGGATTGGTCACACTCTCCGGAAACCACACAGCGAAGTTTATCGCCAGGCCCTTGAGTGGAATCCACAAGGCAGTAGAGGACGTGGTAGACCCAAAACCAACTGGAAAAGGTCGTTGGAAAAGGAAATCCAAGAATCGGGAAAATCGTGGCAAGAGATCAAAGTCATCGCAAGGGATCGTGACAAATGGAGAGATTTCATATTGGCCCTATGCTCCTCCTAGGAGTTAAAGGAGAATACATACATACATAGGATGCCGCAGCATTCTTCGATATATAATTATTTTGATATTTTGCTAAAATTTTTAGGAGATACAGCTCAAAAGGTTAAATATAGCATGCTTGTCGTGTTCTTTTCGATGTCGGGAAATTCGTCTGATGATTTGATTGTGATGAACATTGTAATGTTACGAAAACCAGACTTCCAATAAATATGTTCTTGTATTTTCTTTATTCATTTTGCTCTTAACTTTGTTATAATCTTATGTTTTTTACAAAAAAAAGCATGGCTCAAACCAACAATGACATTTGACACATGCTTGTTTGGTAGCTAATTATGAAATTACTTAGTATCTGTTCAAAAGACAAATAAAAGTTATTGTCCAATATTGCTTATCGAGAGATATGGCACCCCCAATTTCAATACTTGCAGCTTTCATAGCATTCAAATATGGATACAGAGACTTCGTCTTGAGTAGTTCGCTTAGCTGTAGTTGCAATATTGACTTGTGTGTGGGATTTTTAAAAAAAATGTTGGGAATGTAAACGACTGGCTTTTGTTTTGCATATCTTTTGAGAGGCAGCAGAGCGACGAGTATTTGATACAGCTTTATGGTGCATATATTAAAAAAGGCAGAATTGAATGTGATTTCGTTTTCGGGTGAATACGAGCGTGAGTGAACATGTTTATTTGTTTTGAAGCATTTTAACTCGGTATATACCGAAAGGGAGAAATGGCACCCCATTACTGAGTGTAATATGGTTTTGTGGCATTTCTTCCTTTGTATGTTATAAGATATGAAGCGCTTTAATGTCATTTCAGAATCGCAGAATTTAAGTCAGTAAGGACGCTCAGTTAATTTTGTACTGATTAATTTGGGTTTTCTCTAATATTTTAGAAAAAATTCTAAAAACTTCGAATACAAGTGACACACCGCAGAAATGATGTAAAGTAAAATCTCTCTGTACCAATGAGTTCGAAAAACTCTGAACAAAAGAAAATAAACGGAAGAATTCTAATTATTTGCTCCAGCAGATAAAGAAAAACTTGAAGTGGAAAACAAAACTAATGCAACGTATCTATGGTGGTTCCAAAGAAGAGGTGTTATAAAAGTAAGCTGGTTGCTAATTATGCTTTTGCCTATGAATGTGAAAAAAATGTTTTATTCCAATATGAATATGATAAGTGCGTTGGATGTTGGGACATATACCACTAAGCCAGACGATTGGATACAATGCGTAATGCGCCGTATGAGGTCATATGAAACATGTACATCTTATAAGAAAACATGCATCAAAAACTCAAAAGCCACCTATAGTGCCAAATCAACCACAATATAGTGCCATAATATGGTGCCAAATTACCCGAGACTATGGGTGATATGGCAACTTGTCGAAATTTTTTTACAATGGAAAGAAAACATATTTATTTGCAATAATTTTTAATTTACATATTTGAAGTACTTTTTTTAAATAAATTAAAGAATAAATTCTTGTTTCCTTCTGCAAAACTGTCTTTTAATTTTTATACCCTACACCCAAGGTATATTCACATTGTCCTTCCGTTTGTAACGCAGAGAAGGAGGCGTGGCAGATATAGAAAAGTATATATATTCTTGATCAGCATCACCTCCTGAGTCGATATAGCCATGTCCGTCTATCTGGCTGGCTGGCTGGCTGGCTGGCTGGCTGGCTGGCTGTGTGTTGAAATACACTTTTTGGGAAAACTAAGATAATTCAATGAAATTTGGTACACTGCCTCCGTCGTCAAAGATAGCTCGGGGGATTGAAAATGAGCGAAATCGGTCAACGAACACGCCTACAACCCATATAAAAAATATATTCAAAATGTAATTTAAGGAGTATTTTTCACGACAATGCAACCAAAATACGCATAAATACTAAAAATTGTAAGCGCAAGCTCTGAGAAAAAACTGAACGAATTCGAACAAGAGGGCATGGCACCTCCCACATAAGCAAAAGCTTCAAAAAGCGTTTTTTGAGATATTCGAACCAAGTTCGACTCAGACACTAAGAATCATAAATGAAAGCTCTCAACAAAAATTGGGTGAAATCTGACAAGGGGGCGTGGCACCTCCCATATAAGCAAAAGTTTGAAAATGCTATACTGAAAGAGTTTTTTGAGATAATCCATCCAAACTTCACTCAAATACTTAAGACTATAAATGCACGCTTTAAGTTTAAACTAGACGAGCTCAGATAAGAGGGCGTGGCACCTCCTATATAAGCAAAAGCTTCAAACGCTATACTGAAAACGTTTTTCACTCAGACACTAAAAACTATAAATCCAAACTCTGGACAAAAACTGGGTGAACTCGGACAAGAGAGCGTAGCACCTCCCATATGAGCAAAATTTTAAAAATACTGCAGTGTAGGGTATTTAACATTTGGCCAGGCCAAATTTTACACCCTTACTAGTTTTGTTTTATAGCAGCTCAACAAAAATTGTGCCATATCTCCCGGGTTTATACCATACCGCTTACAATTCCATTTTGTATGAAAATTCAATCGAATTGTTTCCAATGCCTCAAAATGTTTTGTTTAAAACTATGTTAGTGTATTGCTGATTTTACTTAAAATAGCAAAGCATATTTTTAATCACCGAAATTAGTGGTGTAAGTGGGTCATTCGAAATGTAACAAGTAAATAGATTATAAAAATCGGGGTTTTCTTAAACATTTTTTTACCAATTTTTTTTTTCTTGCTAGTTTTCATTAGGTATTTAATAAAAGTTTCAAATGGAGACAAACAAAAGACATCTAATTTTTGTGTGTTAAGAAAATCAAAATTTCAGGAATAATTTTTGTTGTTCATTGCAATAAAATAAATGCTGCTGTGCTTTTACAGCCGAATTGCAGCATACTTTTAAAAAAGAATTATATTTGCATATGCCGAAAAGTATGCCGGAAAATTTTTATTTATAATGTCGTCCTGATACAAAAAATACGTTGGCATATTTTTAGGCAGGCAAAATTAATGGTTTGTACCTGAACTACTTAATGCTCCAGACAGATGGTAGCTCTAATGCACATTACAGACGGAATTATGTGAAACTTTTTATTGCATGATCTTAGGCATTTTTTTAAATACATATTTCATAGACATTGACTAAAAGAAATTTTCCCAATTCAGGGGCCAATAGTATTAATTAGCTTTTCTGATGCTTATCTGACTATGACTCTTGTTTTTGATGTTTTAGAATTTTTCTTTTAGTCAATGTCTATGGAATATGTATTTAAAAATGCCCAAAATCATGCAACAAAAATATTCGCATTATTACGTTTATAATCCAGACTTAAGCTGTCGTCTGTCTAGTCTATAATTTAATGAAAGCTGTTTTTTTTGCGCGAAAATATTAAGTTAAGGATTGCTTCAAATTCGGTGCGTCGTGCTTGATTTTACTTTAAACAATTTATAGAAAATTTTCGGCGCTTATTTTTAGCCATTCAGTGTTGCACATAAAACTTGGCTTTGTTTAAAAGAAAAAACAAATAAATTTTTCATTGCATATTTTTCAGAGAGATTAATAAACAAATAAGATATTAGTTTACTGTTTTTTTTTTAAACATGGCATACTTTATAGCGCTTGATCTTGAATAATATTAACTTTTTGAGACTTTTTTCAATTGCACTTTTGGTTCCATCATTTGAAATCATTTATTATTTCAATATTTTATTTTTCATACTTTTTACTGCCAATAATTTTCACTGCATACTTTTAGTTAAACTTTTTTTAAGATTTGTTATTTACATTTATTGAAACAATTTACGGAGACATTTTCTTCACAAACACACACGCATGCAATGCTACTGCTTAAATATTTATGCTAACAAAATAAATTTAATTTTATTAGTGTGGCCTAAAAGCGCACTGCATTTTTTTTTAGTAATATTTTTTGTACTATTTTGTTTAGTTGTTTCAATTAATTTCATTGGCTAATGCACATTTTATTTTTTTGACAACTTTGTAAGAGACAATATAAGTGTTCAGCTCAATTTTCGCCATATTTCTTTTCTTTTTGTGTCACACTGGCACTTAGCTGCAAATCAAGGTTATTTTTTCGCCTAAAAGCTTGCTACAAATTTTTTGTTTGTTTTGTCTTACTTTTAAAACATCGAACGCGTGGAACTTGTACACTTTAATTTGTTGTTTTTTTCTTTATTTATTTGTCAGTAGTATCTTCATTATATATAATAATATTTATATATGTATTTATGTAGTTTAAATAAAAAAGTGAAAACACATATTTCTATGCAGCGCGTTGCACGTTTTTCCTGCTTTTTTGTCTTAACGCTTTCAAAAGTTCATCGAAAACTAATTTTAATTTCGATTTTATGTGTGTGTTTTTTAACATTGGAAGTTGTTTTTTTTTATTTTATTTTTACTTTAATTTCCACTGGAATTCAATAATGTTTGGAATTCTCCAATTCAACTTTTTCACCACCATCACCACCACCACCGCTATCGTTTACAATGTGGTAAATTTGACTAAAAATAATAACACTAAGGCAGACAGACAAACGCACATATTGTTCTCCTCTTTTCCTTTTCATGTTGACTTCAGACATGTCGTAGAACTTTTTTTAAGACTGATGTGTTCCTCTTTGTTTAGAGAAAAGCTTTAATGCCGTGGAAATTTACTGTTATTAGAAAATGCAACACTGTTTTATGTAAAATAGTACCTAAAGCTTTATATTTTTACTATTGTGTTCTTGTAGTACGACAGGATATAGTACTCACAATTACACAAAAAGTTTCAAAATTTCTTAGATATTAAAAAAAATTAAGGCATATTTTTAAGCCGACCTTCAATGCTTTCTCGCTATGCAAAAGAACAGTTTTCGTCCGTTTTTTATAAAATTTAATATATTAACCCATTTTCTGCTTCTGCTCGAGTTTTTAATGCCAAAAGTGTTGATTTGTTGTGTGTTTGATCAAAATGACAGAAGAAAAAGAAGTATGTCTTAAAATTATTAAAAATTTTCAAAAAAATCCAAATTGGTCTTACAAAAAATTGGCCAAAGAATTGAAGGTCTGCCGTCAAACTGCTTCCAATGTTATTAAACAGTTTTAGAAGAATTTGACCATAGATAGGAAACCTGGTTCGGGAAGAAAACAAGGACCACATGATATTGGGAAAGCCAAGAAAATTGAAAGCATATTGAAAAGATCTCCAAACACATCTGCTAGAAAAGTTGCCCGGTTAGCCCAGTGCTCTGACTATTTAGTGCGAAAAGTTAAAGTCAATGCAGGTTTGAAAACATGCATTGTCCAAAAAGTTCCAGACAGGAATGCTGCAAAAAACTTGGACGCCAAAAGTAGGGCTCGGAAATTAAAATCGAATTACATACAAAAATAATCATGTTGTATAATGGATGACGAAACGTATATACTGGCAGATTTTACGCAGCTTCCGGGTCAAAATTTGTATGTCAAAAAAATGTCGAAGAACAATTTAGAATCCAAAAGTAGACAAAATTTCCTAAAAATTTCCTCGTATGACAAGCTATATGCAGATGCGGCAAAAGAAGCAAGGCATTTGTTACAGTGGGCTCTATAAATACCGAAATATACAACAAAGAATGTTTGAAAAAAAGACTTCTTCCTTTCATAGCACAATGTGTACACATATTTTTGGCCCGATTTGGCATCATGTCACTATGGCAAGAAAGCTCTGGAGTGGTACCAAAGTAATAACATAGTTTTTGTACCAAGAGGTGTCCCAAAATATTTTAAAAGAAGATGGGCAAACTGTTCCAAAAAGATGTCTGAAACAACTATCAAATCTCTTATGGAAGGCTTACCAAAATAGGTCCACGAGTTCATAAATAGTGGTTAGAACTATAAAAGTTATATTTTTCATTTATTTGTAAAATATTATCTATTAAATAAACAAAAATCAAAACTCTAAAATCAACCGTTTAAAAATTATTAAATTTTACATATGTTACGATTTTTTCGATTTCACTCCTTAAAAGGCACAACAAAATTTCTTTAAGTATTATTTTAGGCAAATATCTAGGATGGCCTTCATACAAAAATAATATTAAATAGCATTATCTCGAAGGAAGCTCAAATGTTTAACACGGAACTTACATCAAGTGATTTCTGTAGACAAAGAGCGGGGGTAAGTATGATCGGGCAAAATGTTCAGGGGGAAATGTCTCACATTCGTCTCAGCCCCAGGTACGGGGCACATTTGACATTGCAAGGGGCACATTTGACACTCACAAAAATAACACAGAAACATTAAACAAAACATTCATACATATATTCTTTTCATATAAATACAAATTATAAGTATGTATGTACTAACGAAGACTTATTTTATATATTAGTGTAAGAAGTCGATGTCAAATACGTATTTAGTGCGTGAACGTGAAGTTGAGGCTGGATTTGTTGGAGTTGGTAATTTAAACTCAATTACACTCTTTAAAGTCAGGCAAACATCTTCCACTTCCGGTTTTATAAAACCCAATTCAATGGTGAAACTCTTATCAAATAACTGATCTTGTATCAAGTATAGCTAATAACTTCTACAATATCTCCCACATAAAAAATGGGTTTTTGGATTTTTCGCCAAATTTCCCAAGGACAATATATAAGTATAAAGTACAATTTCCAACAACACCCCTAATGAGAACATCAACATAAAATGTTAGGTAAGAGCCAGTTTGATGGAAATTTCTTTGGTCTGGATTTTGGGTAACACCATCGTCAAGATATCTGCAGCGCTTTCACATGATGATGGGGAATACTTCCAGTCAATTTGATAATTATTAAAAACTTCGCATACATGATGAACTTTGATGTCAATGTGTTTACTTCGGGAATTCATCCATCCAGATTTTCAAATTAAAATAAGTGGAAGGGGTCCTGGAAAGCACCTATTCAAAAATCTTGAATTGTAGATAAAACAAAGGTAACAAATTATATTGAATCAAATGAAATGGATTCTGTGTCGGAAGTCGGAGTTTCTCTCTGGTTTCCGATATTAGAAATAGCGTATTTAACTTTATTTTCATCGCCATCGCGTCTGCTCGTCTTCATTTTATAATGGTATACCATATCTTTAAAAAGATAACACTAGAAAATCTTTTAAAATACACAAACGCATATGTCTGGACGAACGTCAAATGTGCCCCTTCGACAAAAGTCAAATGTGCCCCAATATCTCTTGAAGAATTAAAAATATTTTAAAATTTAAACTATTTGACCTTGATAAAAAACACTTTTATTCTATTAATTGTAAAGGTAGTGCTACCAAATTTTCATACTTCTAAAAAATAATACAACTTTATTTGCAAAACCCTTACGAACAAGATGTCGAAAATTACAAAAAAATACACAAAAAGTTAAAAAAGCGTATTAGCGCGGGAGAAGTTGAAAGAGAACTACCAAAGTTCATTACGTTGCTTCCACTCTAATTAGTTATGTTTCTGCATTTCAGGTTTTTGGTTCTAAAGGCGTGTTCACACCGAAAATGGCAAAGTCAAATGTGCCCCGGTGTCAAATGTACCCCAGCTTACCCTACATAGGTATATTTCGTAGACATTGACTAAAAATGCCTAAAATCATGCAATAAGAAGTTTCACATTATTGCGTCTGTAATGTGCATTAGAGCTGCCGTCTGTCTGGGGCATTACTTTTTTATAGCCTAATTTAATACCTTTCCAAAATGGTCTGAACATAAAAATCGGCTAAGAAAGCTTTTATATTTGGTGGAAAAATTACCAATTTATCATAAGATTTGCAAAAGTTATAGCCCTTTCAAAGTTATTTCCTATATAATCTAGTAGAGGATGTAGTATAAGCAACAACAGATGACCATGGAATACATACTAGACTCACCCAATGATCGAAATTTGACCACAAAGGTATTAAATAAATTTGGTACTTTTTGGACAGTTTAAGTACTTTTTTTTTGCTATTTGGTACAAAATAGAAAAGCTTATTTATCAACCCTGGTACAATGATAAATGTGAAATGAAAAGAAAACAAAAAACATGAAGTTATTCAGTCAGCTTTTTGTCTTTCTCTTAGTGCTGTATACTCTTTTCAGCTTTGTGTAACCGCGTATTAGCATTTAATTTTACCTGACTTGATGGCAAAATAAATATTAAAATAATTTTAACTTTGTGCACATTTTCACACGAATACCTTTCTAATGGTGTATAATTAAAAGTCGAAGGTTCTCCATTTCTAACATAGTGAAAAAGGTAGGAAAAATTTGTGTCTTGCGAACTAAAGCTTGCTCACTCATCAAAAAATTTCCATTTTGGTCACTTAAAAACTTTATATTTTACAACCCTGTGATTTCAAAATTCCTTTATGTCAAATCTGATTTGATCCTAAAATTAGTCCCTACATCCAATGTAAATATCCCTGCGTTTTGGAAAAGTACAATATGTATGTAGTCCAATGACACAAAGAACGATAGAGAGAGAAAAGGAGCTATATATGTGTAATATTGAGAATATTGTTAATGACTACTAAGTCTATTTCATTCAGATGTAACCAGAATTTCGCTTAAGACAGATAAAAAATACGAGATTGCAGTAAATTACTTAAGTACAATAGTAAAAATTACTCATTATATTCTGAGCACACGGTTTTCGTTAGTATTGTACTCATTCGCTCTCGCCCATGGAAGGCACATGTATTTTGTACTTCGCGCGTATGTATGGGAATACGTTGTAATGCGTTCGCGGCCTGTGCATGCGTATTTTGAAGGACAGCGTATTCCAGTGTTGGTAGTAGCGTGTAATTTGTGCCTATTGGCACTACTATTGTGAATTTGACATGCAGTGTGGGTTGTTTGTAATACGAAATCACCACACCATTTCCACCACCATCTTTCATTGAGTTGAGTTTGCGTCGACGCTTTCGTTATTTATGTATGTGTGTGAGTAAAATGGAAGATGTGTTGAATATGGGACGTTACATATGACTGTTGCATGTTGAATTTTTATTTCAGTAAATTGTTTTTTTGGTATTGTTTTTGTTTGTCTTTTGACGTCGCACACGTACATTGTTGACACTGAATATTATTCGTGCATTGGCATGCGTACGATTTTCAACCACGCTTTTACAGGTATTTAGTGTGGTAGGTTTTAATAAGCGTGAAATGAAGTTTAGTAGTTAGTTTTAGATTTTTTTTACTGATGAGATTTCGCTGGTTGTTTTCTGTAGACTGTAGAATATGAAGCAAAACACGTCAAGTGTACCAGCTAGAAAATTTTTTTGTCTCCGATTTCATTCAAATTTGGCAGCATGGTAGTTCTTGTGTGCAAAAACAATAATTCGGGAGGATTTGGTCATAGTACCATTTTAAATTGGCATTTTTAGTCATTTTCATGAAAAGTGTGTTATAGCTTACACCAAAGTTTGTAAATTGATATATGTAAGTAACCGGACCCATTTATTTTTAAGTATTTAAACTTAAAAATACTTTTGAGCTTTTTTTTTAAAAAAACCCCCTTGAATTTTTTTGAAAAGTACTTTAAAGTAAAACATAATTTATAAGCTTTAAAATAAGATGGGATTCGCTAGATGAGAGTTTTTGGTTTTTGAACGCCTGCGGCAGGCAAAACTCTTTGTTTACTCAAGAGGAAGGACTCTTAAGAAAAAAGTGTAGTAGGCATAAAATGTTTCAAATCGTGCAAGAAATGTTATGAAATTTTTCGGAATTTATGTACATGTAAAGGTAAAAAAAAAATTTTTTAAAAATTTTCCAAGAAAAAAATTTTTCAAAAATTAGTTAAAAAAAAGTTAAAAAGATTCCAAAAAAATGCACAAGTATTTCTTGAATGTTTCTAAGCATTTTATGCCTTGTACACTTTTTGCGTAAGTTGCCTTCCTCTTAAGAAAACAAAGAATTTTGCCTGCTGCGGGCATTCAAAAGCCAAATACTCTCATACAGCGACCGAATCCCATCTTGAGTCATACATCATTTTAAAGCTAAAAGTTTTCAGTTAATAAGAAATCTAACAAGGAAAAAAATAAGCTTGCGTTTATTTTAAAAATTTTTGTTTTTACCACCGTTGCGGGGATGTTAGCTCGAAAATTCGTAGTTGGCAAATTTACAAAACCTTACTGAAATTTCAAAAATTCTCTTTCCGTCAAAAAACTTGCCATTTCAAGTGCAACTACCCATATATATATAGCAAACACCATATATGTAATTTTTAAATAACTCAACGATCACCTTAATAGCCCATATAATGGGGGGCGTATGAGTAACATTAATTAAGCTTACAAAGTTTTGTCGCTTTGTAAGCGGGGGGAAGTTGTGAATCACTTGTGTAAAACTTGTGCCTACAGATAACAGCAGTAGCAACAAGGCGGCAAACACGATTGGAAGAGCAGCAACACCAACAAGAACAACAACAAGTACTATTTATAGCAACAAAAAAAACAACAACAAAAATTCCAAATTCAATTTATGCCGCACCCCACGCATTCACAAAAGTACCATGTCCAAATGTGGGCGAATATTTTTGGCACTTAGTGTTGCAATGGTTAGGCGGTTCTTATACCCTTCATCCAGGGTATATCTACTTTGTCCTTCTATTTGAAAGGTAGAGAAAGATGCGACGCAGGTTGTCAAAGTTAGCTCGTAGTTTTGAAAATTACCGATGTCGGTCAACGGACACGCCGACCGCCCATACAGAAAATATATTCAAAACGCAATTTTTTGAACAATATTCACGATAACGCAATCAAAGTTCACATAAATACTAAGTGTAGTAAGCAAAAGCTCTGAAAAAACAAGGTGAATTTGTAAAAGAGGGCGTGGTTCGTCCCATATAGCCAAAAACTTCAAAATGCTATACTGAATGCCTTTTTTTTGAGATAATCCAAAAAATTTTCACACAGACACTGAGAATAGAAAATGCAAGCTCTGAACAGAATCTTTATTAACTCAGACAAAAAGGGGTGGCACCTACCATACACCTCAAAATTTCAAAACGCTCTAGTGCAAGCGTTATTTGAGGTAATGAAACAAATTTCGCATAAATATTAGGCATAGTTAGTGGAAGCTCTGAACAAAAACTAAGTAAATTCGTACGAGAAGTTGTGGTACAAGAAAAATTTTCAAAATGCTTCAATGTAGGGCATATAATTTTTGACCAGTCCAAAGGTAATACTAGTCTTGAGTTAATGTATTTTAAGGTCAAGAAATAGTTGCATACTAAATATGTTTTTTTCTAACATGTGACTAGAGGGAGCAGAAAATATACGCAAAGACCATTGGTACTAGCTATAGCCAATAAATAATTGTGTCACTTAAGTTTCATTTGGTTGAAAAAACACTATTTTAAGAATTTTTTTGTTATATTCGTTTTTTTTTTCTCTTAAAAGGTCTACGCTTCCATTTTCTTTGCAATAAAAACTCATTTTAAGGCGTCACTCTGGTTTCATTTCCTTTAAAAATAAAGTAGTCAATTTATTAAATTGCGTGAACTTATTTCTTCTGAAATGTAAAGAGCTCGTAACATATTTATAAATACATTTTTTTGACAGCAAAAGTCAAAATTCTAATGCGTCACTTAGGTTTCATTGCTTGGAAAATTTAAAATTAGTATAATTTAGCTTCTCTAATGAAACATAAAAATATAATAAATAATTTTAAAAACAACAAAATAAGTGCGTTACTCAAGTTTCACTGTTTTTAAATGAAACGGGGATTATGTCCAAAAAAAATTTAAAACTTACTTAAACTATTTTTGGGAGTTTTAAATCCTGAGTTGCGGCTACAAGCCGCCCACTTACCCCTAAAAATTACTATGGCTAGCAAACTAGGTGTTGGATATATCATAGATAGATCCGCGGCTGAAGGCCGCCGAGAAGCCGGTATTGGATTTTTGGGAGTTTTAAATCCTGAGCTGCGGCTGTTGTCAAAAACAAAATACGGCGTTAGGAAATTTCGTTATGGGGATTATGTCCGTTTTTTTCTGTCCAAAAAACTTTAGGACATAATTCCTATTTTGTAAATGGGGATTAAGTCCGCAAAATTTACGTACATAACACCCATTTACGAAATGGGGACTATGTCCGTGGGGATTATGTCATGGCATCGCTTTGTCGTTTTTTGGGATTTTCCGGGAAAGCTTGGGGTTTTCCGAAAACACTATTCGTTTTTGATGAGCTCGAAACTAGCTCGAAATTCGTTTGTCAAATGATATGATCGCCAAATATTCTCATGGGTTCGTCCGGCTGCAAAAATAAAGCAGGCCCCTAAAAGTTTTTTTGGGATTTTCTGGGGAAATTCAAGGTTTTCCCGAAAGCACTACATTTAAGGTCAGCTCGAAACTAGCTCGAAATTTCTGCGGTAAAAGATTTCATCGCTTACTCTTCCCGCGGATTCGTCTGGCTGAAAAAAAAAGAAAACTAAGCTATGCAAAACAATTTTTCCACTTTTCCGGAAGATGGAAAATTCCCTGACAGCTCGAAACTACTGTTTAAAAGCTCGAAAATAGCTCGAAACTCCCAACCAAAAAACATCGAAATTCATCACACCTCACTTTATGCACCTTAAAAAATGCTGAATCAAAAAACGTCACTTTGATTTAATATTTTTTTTTTTAATTCTTCATAAAATATGTGACATATGGTTCAACATACATAAATTGTTCAAGCTTCCATTTTTTAGCTAAAGAGTGTCCCATAACTCACGCAAGTATTGAACCTGCCGCCATTTGTGTGGTATTGTGTTTGTTGCCAACCAAAAAAGTAAAACATTTAAACAGCTGCTAGCTACGGGTTATAAAAAAATTTAATTTAATTTAATTGATGAACAATGTTTCAAAAATAATTAAAGTTTGGCTGCTAAAGTTACCAGATTTTCCCACAAAATATGGTTGGATTATTGATGAAATGAAAATGCTTTATTTTAACTAGTACCTTACAAGCTCAAAGCTGTCAAAATGTTTCCTTTTTTAGGTTGGCAATACTTCACCGCTCCAATGCAGGTAAATTAAAATCTTGCGTAAATTATGGGACACTTGCAAAATGGTCACTAAAAACTTTGACAAGAGAGTGTGAACGTAGCGGCTAAGTCTTAGAAGTCATCTTTCTCCTATAACCTTTTTTCATGTTTCAATAAAAAAAGAAATACAATTCAAACAAAATATATGTTTTCCGTACAATTCAAATTTTGCATGAATTATGGGACACACCTTACATATTGTAGCGTCAGTCAAGTTTCTATTCATTCATGTTTGGCTTGTTTTTTGTGCAGCTTTTCATGTTTACTGTACGATGCTTGGAGATTTCGAACAAAGATTCCGATACCTTGTTAAATGCCACAAACTGTGGGTGCTCTTTTTCTTTTTTTCTCAAAAATTATTCGAAAAGTTTGTTATTTAAAGCAAACCCATAATCGATAATTTTCGCATTTGTTGAAATATGCCGGCAACACACAACATATGCAGTAAATGTGTATTTCTCGCGTATCTTACAAATGTAACACGTAGTGCACGCAAATGTTGCATTCCCCACCCGCGGACTATGAAAACGAGAAAAAACTAAAAAAAAGTTACAGCCCTAAAGTTAAAGCATTTCCTGCTGATTTCACCCATGCTGCTGCAGCTTTGACTTCTTTGCACTCTTTAATTAGCGCAATAAATCTTTTGAGAGAGTGCAAGAAATGGGCGTCGTTGCAAATTGTAATAAGCAAAATAGCTGGGCAACAAAAAGTACGAAAAAGAAAATTAAATATTAAATAAAGTATTGCATACAAATAGGCGCAAAATGGTGTTGGCGTTTTTTTTTTTTTTTCGCTGCAATTTTTGTTCGTCGTTCGTCTTTGCGCGTTTGTTCGCTTGCTCGTTCGCTTGCCAAAAATATGTTTTTGGGTCAGTCAATTTTTAAGTGTGTAACGACGACAACAACAACAATACAAATTTTCGGAAAAATGGAAAAATAAAAGCGATAAGGAAAATTGCTCCTTCATCGTTTGGTCTTCTGCTGTTGGCGAGCGCAGCAGCAACAACAACGTGGCAGCTGGTTACAATAAGATTGGCCGCACACAGCAGCAGCGCTCTTACTGGCAGGAAACAAAAAAAAAAAAAAAAATGCCTTTCGTTCTGCCTCAGCGTATGCTGTGCAATTTTTGTGCATGCTGATTATTTTGAACTATGTTAACTTGATTTTGTTAGTGTGTGTGTCTGTTAGAGTGGCCTAAAATCAACGAATGGTTTTTTCTCATTCTTTGCGCAAGTTAAAATAACCCCATGAAATGCAGCGTTTGCAATTTTTCTAGGACAATTACTAAGTAAGCTACATCCAGCAACTCAAAATTCATCAATTTTCTGAAAAAGTCAACGCAAGTTTGCAAATTAAGTAATTTTACGAGAGTACCCAAGAGGAAAAATGTCTAGCGCTTCTGATCCAAGCACTTCAAAAGCGCTTGTCCCCATAGAAATTTAGAAGCACTTTCACAATAATTTTTTATAAGACTACAGTAAGAACAACATGGGTTCGAATCCAGCCCGGGTGATTTTTTTTATTTTTTTTGCTTTATTTTTTTTTTATTTATAAAAATATTTTTTCTTCAAAATTTTTGATTTCGCTTTCTATGTTCCTTTTTCTTATTTCTTTACTTTTGTTTGAATTGAAACTGAGTACCCATTGATTCCGTTTAAGGCTAAAGTAAGAACAACATGGGTTCGAACCCAGTCTGGGTGATTTTTTTTACTCTTTTATTTTTTTTTTTATTAAAATATTTTATATTCAACCTTTTTATATTTCGCTATTCTATTTACTATTGTTTGATTGAATTGAAACTGATTACACAATGATTCTATGTAATGCTGTAGGAGCATTCGAATGTCAAATTCTGTTTGAACTACATTTGATTAATGTACAAATTTAATACCTCTTCATATCATTGGGCATTGGAGTAGCGGTCTAAAGAGTTGGTAAATGTAAGTAAAAATAATCTGTTTCTATCACACGGACGGTCGTGGATTCAAATCCTGGTGCTGCCAGTTTTTTTATTTTTATACCCTACACCCAGGGTACATTCACTTTGTCCTTGCGTTTGTAACGCAGAGAGGAGGCGTGGCAGATATAGAAAAGTATATATGAGGGGTATAGAAGCAAAGGCAGCAATCTCCATTTTTTTTCTGAGTGTGTCTGTTAATGTTTGACTACAAGTTATCATCAAATGCAAGAAGATGGTACGATCAAAGAGGTACAGAATCAAAGACAACAGTGATCAAACACTATCAAACACTTTCATAAATAAAATGGAGATTGCTGCCTTTGCTTCTATACCCCTCATATATTCTTGATCAGCGTCACCTCCTGAGCCGATATAGCCATGTCCGTCTGTCTGTCTAGCTGGCTGGCTGGCTGGCTGTCTGTGCATGGAAATACAGTTTTCGAGAAAACTGAGCCAGATAGTTCAATGAAATTTGGTACTATGCCTCCGTCATTAAAGTAAGCTCGGGGGATTGAAAATGAGCGAAATCGGTTAACGGACACGCCTACTGCCCTTACAAAAAATATATTCAAAATG
The DNA here is from genome assembly GCA_951812925.1 of Calliopum simillimum. Classification (NCBI taxonomy): domain Eukaryota; kingdom Metazoa; phylum Arthropoda; class Insecta; order Diptera; family Lauxaniidae; genus Calliopum; species Calliopum simillimum. The sequence continues at coordinate 40,075,128 of OX638368.1, forward strand.
CAACTTTAGGAGTATTTTTCACGAGAATGCAACCAAAATACACATAAATACCAGGAATGTTAGCGCAAGCTCTGAGCAAAAACTAGGCGAATTCGGACAAGAGGGCGTGGCACCTCCCATATAAATAAAAATTTCAAAATGCTATACTGAAAATGTTTTTTGAGATGATGCAACTAAATTTCACCCAAACACTAAGGGCTATAAATGTAAGCTCTGAGCAAAAACTGGGTGAACTCGGGGAAGAGGGCGTGGTACATTCCAAATATGCAAAACTTTCGAAATACTGCAGTGTTGGGTATTTAATGTTTGGCTAGGAAAAAGGTAACACCCTTTTTAATTTTATTGAAAAAACGCTTACCGCAAATAAGCGCTTCAAAAGTCCTTTTGAAGTAAGGCTGCGGTAAGCTTAACCGCGCTTACATTACATTAAATGTCATAGGATGTAAGTTCTTACGGAGTGGAAGCGCTTATTGGTGAAAAAGATTCACTTCAGAAGGGTTTTTGAAGCACTTCTTTTCCCCTTGAGTACTAACAAAAGTTCGCTGTGATAGTTTATTTCTTTTAAAAAAATTGTAAGATGAAAGGCGATTTGCAACTCTCTTACGATGGTAAACTCTAAGTTTCAGAAAGATCTACCGCATTTGAGACGAAAATATGTAAAATAAATATTAAGTCGAAAGAAATTCGTTACGCAATTCTTTACAGCTTTTGGCGCCAACTCAAGCTTTCTCTTTGTGCTGTATCATCTTTTCAGCTCTGTGTGACCGCATATTTTGTCTGACTTAATGGAAAAATATTGAAATAATTTTAACGCTGTGCACATTTACATAAAAATACCTTTCTAATGGTGTATAATTCAAAGTCGTATTCCATTTCTAACATAGTAAAAAAGGTAGGACAAATTTTGTCTGGCGTATTAATAAGTAGAATTGATATTTCGTTTAGCCGCATTGCCTACGAAGCTTTACGTGCTTTCGTTGTTCAATATTTAAGATAAATTAAATAAAAGGTACACCCTACTTAACATACATACATGCATTTTTGTGCATGCAATGAAGAGGAAAAATGAAAAGTTAAAAGAAAAAGCAATGAATTTCTACTTCTTTTTTTTTTCTTTCCTAACGTTTTGGCATTTGCAAAAGTATTTGAAACACATTTTTGGTGCTCAAGATAAGTAAAAAATGTTTCCGCTACAAAATGTTCATTGTATGACGTCATTGTGATAAACAAAAAAAAAAAAAACGAACACACATATTTGCACATTCGCTTTCACTTATAATTTAATTTCAATTTAAGTTGAATTTTTTACAATCTTTTGGAATTGGAGTTCGATTTATCACATATCATGAAAAATGCAGCAAAGTTAAAATAAAAGTGCTGTAGATCTAAGTGCGGTTTTAATTCTCAAGAAAAAAATAAAAACATTCCCATCTTTTCTATTTATTTCGGTATTTCTGTCAAACTTTAACGTCTTATGGCATACTGTTCTTCTGTCCATGAATAATGCCAGAAGTCAAAAGTTTTTCAGAATGTTTAATGTATTTAACTGCAGCGTTTATTTTCCAAATTGTAAATATGTACTGCATTTTGAAGTGATAACTTGTTATCTTTAATACAATCAAAAACTAAAACAAGAGTTGGAGAATTCTAAATTCCAAAAATGATTTCAATGGTGAAAAAAAAAGCATAAGCTTTTCACTAGATATTATTTACCCTTACCGACTTTCTGACGGTGAATCCAAATACAAGATCGCAATTGCTATTAAGCTTGTAGGATTTCGAGATATCCTTGCTTGAAGTTCCAGAAAAAGATTTACTTCGATTTTCTCATATAGCCATAATCTACACATTTCTAATTGAACTCTTACTTTCTAAGATATCACCACTTGCCAATCACCAATCTGCCGAAAAAGTTATGGAAAAAGGGTACATTATGCCATGGTCTGTGTTGTATTCAAAAAGTAGTCCAAATGAATTGAAAAATATATCATATATGGAAACCGATTGTTTTTTTATTTATTCAATATATCAAAGAAAAACAAAAAATTGATTGACTTACGAATTATTCCCAATTTTTGAAATCGAATTTTTGCACAAACATACATTTTCCTTGTTAAAATGATGTTTAGTTTGAGAAGAGCTTATCCCAAATACAACAATTTGAGACCGCTCAAAATTCCAAAACTACTCGAAATTTGATGGAACCAATTCACATTTGTACTGTAGCGAAACATTTTTGTATCAAGGAAAATGTTGGTCTTAAATTTCTCTATACAATCAAAGATAATATTCATTGCGCTGGATATCTCGATTACTTAATAAACTTGAAAAACTTGAAATTCAAAGCATTTCTTGAGAATGTACAGTTTTCGTTCCAGCGTTCCATAAAAAAAATAACAGTAAAGCCGAGTGAAACTGCTAGTCTTGGCTCTGTTAAGCTCATTAAAATAAATGGCTTTAAGAGCTAACTGGACTCCAAATTAATAATTAAAGCCCAATGATAAAATAGTCCACTGAAATTATATCTAAAGAAATTTTCAACTCGACGAACGCTGAAGGATTTTATGAAAGTGCGTAAAACGTTTTGGTGTTACTTCAGACATTTTTAGAAGAACAATTCCAAATCGATGACGAACTTCCCGCAAAAATTTATCAAATTTGAATAAACCGTCTATATGTAGAACAAATTCATTCAACGCTGGCACCAGATTTGGAAGTGGCTAATTTAATTCCTCCTATTTCAAGACATCGAATAATCCGGATATTGTAGAAGGCAAGAGTCCTTTTGAAGCTATGGAACATTTGTCGAAAACAGCAGCAAGCGGTGAATCGTACAAAGAACACATCATTATATTGCTACAAATTGCTCCTTTTACTCCACATTCAGCGAATGAGGTATGGTGAAGCAGTGGAAAATAAGTATATGTGACCGTCCAGTGGAAAAGGTACCTTATCTTCACAAAATAAAAAACATTTTCTCACATTTTCTAAAAGTGCATTCAATTTTGTATAAAATATCTCCTCGATCACTGGGAAATTCTAGAAATTAACTGAGTTATAGCATTTTGAAATCGTAAAAGGAAAAATTCAAATTTATAGATATCGGAGTTCAAAGTTTGTCAATTATCAATTCTTATAAGTTAGTGGTTCGCTAAGACCGCTTTTATCGGTTGTAAATCTTTCAGAACATGTCTAAGCACTGATTTCTGTACTGTTAAATTTTGTGAGTGAAGATAAGGTACCTTTTCCAATGGAACGAATATACACCTTCAATAAGTACAGTAGAAAGATGGGTTGCTGAATTTAAACGTGGTCGTACAAGCCTTGAAGACGATCCACGTCAAGGACGTCCAAAAACAGCAACAACACCAGAAATCGTAGAAAAAATACAGTAATCTCATTGCGCAGTGTAGCAATATTTTGACTGAATTATTGGGATTTAGAAAGCTGTGCCGCATTCCATAACAATGGAACAAAAACACATTCGAATACGACTTCCTCAACAACACTTAGAGCGTTTTTGAAAGGATAAAGGGAATTTTGTGCATCAATTCATCACTATGGATGAGACATGGGTCTATCACCAAGATTCTGAATCAAAACAAGAAGCTAAGGAGTGGTGTGAACCTGGTTCTTCGGCTCCGAAACGAATTTGTATCCAGAAATTGGCCACGAAGGTGTTAGCATCAGTTTTTTGGAATGCGAACGGAATTTTGTCTGTAGATTACTTGCAAACTGGTAAAACAATAAATTCTGAATATTATTGTAACCTTTTAGACCAGCTGAAGGAAAAAATTCGTGAAAAAATACCCGGTTTGCAGATGAAAAAAATTCATTTTCATCAGAACAATGCACTGTGTCATAAGAGCATTTTGACAATGGCTAAAATCCATGAATTAAAATTCGAATTGTTGAAGCATCAACCGTATTCACCAGATTTGGCCCCTAGCAAGTTTCATCTGTATCCAGACCTAAAAAAATTCATACGTGGAAAGCGTTTTTCATCAAATGATGAGGTCATAATAGCTGTGGAATTGTATTTTGTAGCCCTTCCAGATTCTCATTTCAAACCATAATACTGTTTTTTCCTATCGAACCGCGAAACTTATTGAACAAATAAAAGCTACTTAGTAAGCAAATAGGTTCAAACAACTGTTTAGAGAATGAGAATGATGATCCCGAAAAAGAAGGCAATAATATTTAAGAAATTTAATATGTCGAAATTGCCCAGGAAAAGTAGACAAAAAAAGAGCTGCTGTGCGAAATAAAATAAAGTGTAAAAAGTTCATCAAAAAGTCCTTGAGCAAGCGAGATATTTGGAAGAGAACTGATTTTTGCGGCTTTCGAGCCTGAATAACTTTCTATGCACACATGATTTCGCAATGGCTTGTCACACTATATTTATTATATATATATTTATTAAAAATTTCAAATTCAAAAAAATTGTACCGAAAAATTGCGGTAGAAGCCATATTTTGAGAAACTCAATTTAATTTTTTTTTTTTTCAGCGTAAAAAATATAAAAAAAAAAATAAAAAAAATTTTTGCTAGTTTTTATTTTAAAGTCTGTTTCAAGACAAATCATTTGACACCATAAAATTGAGAATTGGATAAATGCAACTAAAGAAATAGCTTCTTAAAAAAAACTAACTCCGCCATTTTTTTAAATTTTGAAAAAATATTTGGTAGTAATTTTTCTCACAATGCTACTATTACTTATGCCAATTTTCAGCCAAATCGGATTCCATGAAAAAATTTCTTGATCGTTTACACGTGAGTTGGCATGATTATAACCTCAGAAAATATTGTTATTCTGGCGGCGACCTGCAGCGAGTAAAGGTGGTAAGCATAGTAATTAGACGTATTTGTATTAAGCTAGAAAGGTATTGAGCTATGCCGATATTGTGAAGGTGGTAAACGTAGTAATTAGTAACATTTAGTTAGAACAGCATTGAGCCAAGCCGATACTGTAAGGGAGGGACGAAGAGTAGAAAGCCCTTTTGGTCGTTGTGTATTCGTTTGTATTGAGCTATGCCGATACTGCAAAGCCGGAAAGGGCAAAAGGGCGTTAGTAGTGATAGTTATATTGGCAACTCGTTCTCGCTAGTGTTTCGGCACCTGTGCGAAAGAGAAGGCGCTAAACATTGGTCGTTGTGTACTCGCTTGTATTGAGCTATGCCGATACTGCGGAGCCGGAACGGACAATAGAGTGAATAGATTGATAGTCGGGATAGTTATATTGGCGACTCGTTCTCGCAAGGTAGCAAGGAGCAAGGCAGGACGATCGAATCCATTGTAACGCACGAAAATATGTAAATAAGGTATCGTAATCGTAAGAAATTTGTAAATAAATGAGAAAAAAAGATCTAACGCTGGTGTTTATATTCAATTCAAACTGAACTAATAATAATTGTTAGCCCTTACTGCGAAATAAAAATATTTTGTGATGCAAACCACCGGCGAGCCAAGGCCTTGGCCATGGCAAAGCTTCGTCACACGCTTTTACTACTCGTTAAAAAAAAAACTATATATATTATGCATAATAGATAATTCCTGTGAAAAAAATTCCTTTGGAATTACTTCGCAGAAAAATTCTTATTTTCCTGGGCTAAATGTTTATTTTTTTCTAAACCTAAAACTAATGAATGAATTTGGGTTTTCTATTTATTTAGTTCAATTAAAAAACTCACTTTCGTGAAAAAGTGTTATTTTAAACACTGATATAAGTTCGAATATTTTCTGGTTATTGTAAAGTATTGTTTAATGCTGTTATGTTAAGATTGAGTTGAATTCAAACCCTAACGTTTTAAAAAAATGTAAAGTGTACATTGTAGAACAGAAATAAAATTAAATCAAAAAACTGTAATCAAAAAAATCACCATTATTTCCATCAGTCGAAATACAAGATCAATGATGATCTCGAAAAAATTTGCTTTTGAGATTAAGAATAAAAAAAGACATTCAAAATTTGTGTTTTTAAAAATATCCAACTTAAAAAATAATAAATAAAATTCAGAAAAAAATGCAAAAATCAATTAAAAAAAAAATAAATTTTTTTTTTTTAGAAAAAAGACAACGCACCAATGAGACACAATAGAGTATTAAGGAGTTTTAAGAGGCACAGGAAGAGTTATTTCAAAATTTTGTGTAAGAAAAGAAGAGGATCTTTAAATATATAGGTTTATATACTTAGAGAGAGAGAGGAGATAGATAGAGACATAATTGCAAGACACTGACAGAGAAAACTAAATTGGACAAAACGAAATGACTCACCATCACTGCCATAATCAGCCGTCAGTTTCATGCCAACACCACCACCAATGGAGGAGGATGATTGCAAAGCCAACTGCTGCTGCTGCATTTGATGTGCGTGAATTTCCTCCTCGGAACTGCTAAAGGAACGTTGCTGCTGTGATGCATATTGTTGACCTGCTAGTGTGCGTCGCTGATTTGTTGGCTGATAAGTTGTCGGATCCATAGCGTGTCCACCGCTTATGGTTAAATTACGTCCAATTGGCGGAGGTTTCTGATAAACGCCGCTGGCAGCTGCTGCGGATTGTGGAGATGAAGTTTGTGGATTGTAAGATTGCTGGTGTGGATGTCGTTGTTGTTGCTGTTGTTGTTGTAAATGATGTTGTGCTTGCGGGGGATGTTGTGCTTGTGGGGGATGTTGTGGGAGTCCGCGTAGTGGCTGCTGCTGTTGTTGTTGTTGCGAGTGGTGTTGCTGTTGCTGTGCGTGTTGTGGTTGCTGTTGCTGCTGCTGCTGCTGCTGCTGCTGTGTATAGTGTGGCTGCTGCTGGTGTCGTTGTTGTTGCTGCTGCAGCTGCTGCTGTTGACTTGGATGCGTGAGATGTGGATGCTGTCGCATTAGACCATCAATTTCACCCTAAAACAACAAAATCAAAAACAACAAAAGTGCAAATAATTTAATTTTTTCATATTTTTTCTATCAAATGTCAGCATTTATTTACCCGCCGCACCTGATAAAATTTTGGATCATCTTCTGGATATCGGTGCTGCTGCTGTTGCGATCCCGCTGATGTATCACTTCCATACTGCTGTTGTGGTTGTTGTTGCTGCTGTTGATATTGCTGCTGCTGATAGTGTTGCTGCTGTTGCTGTTGCTGCTGCTGCTGCTGTTGACTCATCATTGGTTGAATACGCCGATGTCCTGGACTTACAACATCCACACCACTGTCTGAAGTTGACATACGTCGATTAGTTGGCTGTTCTTGTTGTGAATATTGGCGTCTTAGCACACTACCAGTTCGTTGAAGTGGTAAATTTTCCTTTTCAGCCGCGCTACGCGTCCGTTCAAGTTTTGGTCTTTTGTCTGTTGTATCGTGTGGATCGACAATTGCCTGTTGTGAAATATCCTGTTGAGAAACAAAATTTTTGTTTGTTTTTGCGCACTGCGGTGCATGAAAAATACTTACACTACTACCATCTGGTTCAATGCGTCTAATGAAACCATCCTGTTGATTAGTAGTTTTATTTATCCACTGTCCAGTCTTAGAGAGTAGCTCTTGTTTTTTACGGCACAGTATGCAAACCCAAATGACCTGAAAGTAGCAAAAAAAAACTTTATCAGTCCAATAAAAACCAAATAATTTAGAAATTTTGCTCATTGAAACATAAAAATTGTATTGATCCAAGCAAAAACTGTCATCATAGTACCGATTTGACAACTAGATTAATATAACTAAACGATTATTAGATTCAAGAATGTACTAATTTGTAGAATAAAGTAGGTTTTTATCGCACTCAAACAAATGCACAATTAATCCAATAACACTACTCAAATATGCTGCTCACTAAATAATATCAAATATTTGATTTGCCCATACCGTACATATCATTTGGTAACAATGAAAGAATAATCAAAATTCTTTCTCGCTGTATTTAACATAATCTAACGTTTCACGTGAGCAATGTCAAGCGACGGCATCACTGTCAAGATTAATGGCAAACATAGCTGGGCCAACTGCGAGTAAAAGAGAGCTTTTGATAGCTTCTACCCAATCAGTTTTGCTATATGGCTGTGAGGTATGGGCAGACTCGGTTAGAAAGAACAACCTTTAAAAACCCCTGAGTTCGATGCAAAAATAGCAGCGGTACGCGTAGCGCCGTCGTACCGCACTGTGTCACAGGCTGCGGTGCTGGTAATAAGCGGAACGATACCAACAGACTTGCTGGTCGTGGAGCGTCAAAGACTGTGGACGCAGAAGGACCATCCAGAAAATCAATGGACAGCACAAGATATCAGGGTTCACACCTTGCAAAGCTGACAAGAGAAATGGCGAAATTTAAGCGTCAGACGCTGGACAGCGCTGACCCCAGTTGGTTAGAGAGAAAATTCGGTCAGGTAATTTATTACGTAACGCAGCTGCTATCAGTACATGGATATTTTCAGAAATTCCTAATTTCCAGTTAGACCCGACTTCATATATGGCGACGCAGAACTTGACGATGTGGAACATAGGTACGTTTTTCAATTGTAGAAATCAGGTGGAGAGATGATGGGAGTTACAGGATTGCGTTGGTCTACTTACAGTCGGAAACATCATACCAATTATGCTGGTAAAAAAAACTTAGGCCCTGTTCGCCTTGGCAAATACCAAGAGGGTTCCAGAACAGGACAATTTTCATTCGCAGTCGTTAGAACTTCGTTCGTCCTCAGCTAAGGTCCAAGTCCTGAAGCGCTTTCTCCCCTTCCCTTTACTAAAAAAGAAAATAGTGATGTTGGCAAGAGCTGCTGAAGCACTACTCAGCCCCTTTCTCTTACAGCAGAATTATAGAGGAAGCTCACCGTAGACAAAGGGATGGCACTAAATGCCTTCAAGGGAAACTCTCTGATAAAATACCAAAAACGGTTTTCCAGTGGGGAAGTATTCCCGATGAAGAGGAGGTGTTTTAGAAGTCAGTATTACGTTTAAGAGAGTCTGACACGACAGGCACCGACGACGATCGGCCCCTCGTCCAATTAATACTGACATGGAGACCTCGAGAAGGCCAATAGACTGGTGATGCCAGATTATTGGTAATAACCCATTTTATGGGTATTTTGGCTTAGAATAATCTTTATCCTACAATTGAAAACAGCGGTTTTCAAGGCTCATTTTGGTTTTAAGTGGACGCAAAATTTTTTTCTTAAATCTGAGCTCTAAATGGTTTCATCTCAACTACCGCTTATGGTTTCTGCACCCAACGAATCTGAATCTGCAGACGGGTCGGTTGAGCTGACTTCGTAGAGCAAACAGGTTTTGTTTCTATATCATCATGGGATTAGTACCAACTTGGCCTTTGGAGGTATCTCGGACCAAAAATTGATACCAAAATACGTTAAGCCAAATACCGAAATACGTTATGCCAAATACCGGCATGTCGGTATAAAAAAAAAATAACATTACATTCCGTTTTACAAAAAATAAAAAACAGTCGATAGGTTTGATGAAAATGAGGAGAAAATCTGTGAATGGGGTTTCATTTGTACTAGCTTAGTGGTCTGAAAAATGCAAACCCCGAAATCGTAGCTGATCATCTCCGTAAAATATCGCAAAAATACATATCCCATATAAAATATTAAGAAAAAAGAATACAACAAACAAATATAAAAATAGTTAGTTTTAATGTATTTTGCAATGTTGAATCCGAATCCGGACTTAGAGTTGCTGTATCTTATACGATTTTTGAGATATCTTAGCCTAAACAAGGAAAAAATACCGTTTTTGCAATATTTTGAAGCTATATAACTAAAATATAGAACATTTATACGTAGAATCCAATACAGTACCTTAAAGTTCTAATTGTTTCTTTAAAATCATGAAATACTTCACAGATTATCTCCACATTTTCACCAAACATATCGACTGTTCAAGAGCATCGTGTAGGTAAAACAACAATTTAGACAATGAGTCGGATGATCATAACTTAAGTGAAATAGGCAGCACATCATCATCTATAAATTAAAAACTGCTATCCTAACTTTGACACTCTGAAGTTATTGTACATTCCTATAACAAGCAAAAAGAAATGTTTCCACAAAACTAATAATGAGAGGTCTTTATATTGAGCACTTAGAAGAAGCCAGGTAAACTTTTATAAAAATCTGAGAACCCAACTGCAAGTTTCGAAAAATTCGAGTTGGAAATGGTCTTTCACTCTTTTAATAATATATTTATTGTTGCAAAAAATACTGGTGTATACCGGGATTTTCCGAAAAAATTTCAATACCGAATACCGGCCTAGTTTTTTTGCTCCTGTATTGCATTCCCAAGTCCCGCCAAAGTTCTCTAAACAAAAAATGGGTACTTTTATTTTTCCAAAAAACAAATTTATCATCATGAATGACCGGTATGTTAAAAAAATTTCGCTGCTTGACCAATTTTAATAATATTAAACATCTAATAACATTGGCTTGTACTTGGAAAGGCTGTTGTCCTTTATTGCATTGTAATACGAAACAGCAAGCTTTGCAAATTATATCATAAAAATGAACAAAAGTAAGTCAACTCCACTTATGATTGATATCAGCAGAAATATTGTAAAATTATTTGTTTATGTCAAAAAATTAAGACAAATGAAACTTAATCCATAGAAAATAAATAAATTGCCCTCCACAAAGCAAAAAAAAATTTATGCAATCAGCAGTTCGTGACGCCAAAAATCCTAAAGACAAGTGCGTCGTCAGCGTGGCGCTGTAGCGTTAGCCAACATCGTTGATGTACATGGAACTGTGCGAAATTCTAAAGGATCTGTGAAATCCATTTTTTCTTTGTCTATGCAATTTAAAGACTTCAAAGGTCAATAGGAAAGAGATTCTTCAGTCAAAAACCAAATAATGGGAAGTAGAAAGCAGCCGGTTTTCTTAAGGAAAAAAAAACGCATTTATTCGCTTCAATCAAATGAGTACATATGTTTATATGAATGTAATTGTGCTCAACACACCCCAAGAGGAAAAATTTCTAGCGCTTCTGATTCAAGCACTTAAAAAGTGCTTGTCCCCATCGAAATTTAGAAGCACTTTCACAATGATTTTCTATAAGGCTGCAGTAAGAACAACATGGGTTCGAACCCAGCCCCGGTGATTTTTTTTGGACTTTTTTTATTTTTTTGGTTTTATTTTTTTTTTTATTAAAATAAATATTTCACTTTTCTATTTTCCTTTCTCTTATTAATTTACTTTTGTTTAATTGAATTGAAAATGATTACACAATGATTCTATGTAAGGCTGTAGGAGTATTCGTATGTCAATTTCTGTTTGGACAACATTTGCTTAATATACAAATTCAATACCTCTTCATATTATCGAGCATTGGTGTAGCGGTCTAAAGAGTTGGTAAATGTAAGTAAAAATAATCTGTTTCTATCTATCACTCGCACGGTCTTGGATTCAAATAATGTTGTTGCCATTTTTTTTAGGTTTTATTGAAAAAACGATTACCGCAGCATTACAAATAAGCGCTTCAAAAACCTTTTTTTCGTAAGACTGCCGTAAGCCTTTTCTCGCTTACATCCTTAGACATGCAATGTTAAAAAGAAAGAATAGTTCTTACGGAGCGGAAGCGCTTATTGGTAAAGGGTTTTTGAAGCACTTATTTTCCCCTTGGGACTATACGATAACGATTTCTCACTGAAGTCTATAGTTTGCTTTAATAGGACAAATAGCGCAGTTTACATAGTATGCTAAACTGTAAAATGACGTCACGCTGCATATATCGACATTGAGTGACCTAAGTATAAATGACATACAAAAAATCTGTTATATCTCCAGAAGTAATTACAGGATGTTCTTGTACAGCCAAGCCAATATAAATTTTGTGCAGCCGCACCATATGACTCCGCTCAGGCTCACCACCGCAAAAGGTTCGTTACACAAATGCAAGGTTATTGCGAAAATCAGGTGAATTTTGGTAAGAGGACGTGATACTTCTCATATATGAAAAAAATTTCAAATGCTGCGATCTAGGGTACTTGGTTTTAGGTCAGACCAAAGATAGCACTCTTACTACTTACTTTTTTGTTGTTTTTGAATCAGTTAAATACGCATACTTCCATGTATGATTTAAATTTATGATGGCTTTCCATACGCGCGCCAGTAGTAATGATGGACATGGCACTGTGCAAATTATAGGCGAATGTCATTGCCTGCCTGTGGCTCTCTCACAGTACAGTAAAGGTTGACTGCCAATTTTCGTATTTGTAAATGGGTCATCAAACAAAATAAGTTTAAAATTTGGTTTATGGCCATCATTGTCCTTTACGGAAAAGAAAAAACTCAGTTGTGGCATAAGGAATACTTATATATGTACACAAAGCAGCTTATGCCATTGCTAATGAATTGCGTGTGTGTCTATTTTTGGCAACGGCATGCGGCATGATTTCAAAATTGGGTCACTCTGTGGGTTTTCTCTTCGAGCACAAATTCAAGGGGGTGCATAGGGTCAATCGTGTGGGCCAAAATAAATGCATTAACACTTAAATTTTTGGAAGGAATTATATTTTACTGCAAGCATGCCCTACGAGAAACAGCAATAGCAAAATAAGATGAAATCAAATCAACTTATTATTTGTTATACCAATTAATAATACCAAACAGTAGGAAGCCCCATTCATTAGAATTATTGTACATTATAGAGTATAAAGAATTTTATGTAGGATAAACGCAAAACTTATATTTTCTATTTCGAAAAATTAAAAATTCGATAAAGCTCCAAAAAGTAGAAAATTATCCAAATAAAAATGATTGAAAAATATAAAAAATTAACAATTTTGATAATAACATAAAGTTTCTCCCTTTGAAATATGTGTCAGGGTCTTTGAATTTAAAAAAGTAATTTTGAATATGGCGAAAGAATCTAGGAACACTAGCATAACGCAACACAAGTTCAGTTCAACTTCAATGACTTCTATTTGGAAAAAAGGGAAGGTTAACCGGGATGTCAAAGTGACGAAATCTGCCGGTACTCCCAAACTCAAAAAAAAAAAAACATCTTAGAAATTTCATAGAAGATACTGACAGCGTAGGCTACAATTATGCAGCAATTTAAAAAAAAAAATTAAAGGAGTGCAATGTGTGATCTTTTGTATTTTTGAATTTTAGAAAGATTTTTCATATTATATATTTTTTATAAATAATGTTTTAAAAACATAAAAATAAAATTAAAAAATCCCTGAAGATATCAAAATTCTATTGACGAAACATTGCCTAAAAATTGTATTTAAATGTTTTAATTGACAAATGGAAATAATTCGTTAGTTAAACCTCCTAAGAAACAAAATTTAAAAATAAAAACTAACCCGAAAAAATCTCACAAATGAAATATGTACCTACTATGTATTTTTTTATTTAAGGTATTTGTGGTAAAAAAAAAATTACATCTTCTGTGGAAACATATCCCATTTGGAAACATTTTCTAAAAATATATGCAAATAAGCAAAATATGCAAAAAGTCGTTGTCCCTCGGTAGCAGCCTTCCAAAAAAACAGACCGTAGCAAATAGAAAAAACAATTTGCAGAAATTGCACAAAAATGAATGGAATGTATAAAGCGCTTCCAATGCTGAACACCTCATTGTAATAAAAAAAAAATGAAGGCGAAAACAAACGAAGCCGCCAAAAGAGTCAAAATTGAAGGCAAACAGTCTACTTTAGAGGAAATTATTGCAAAAAAAGTTCCTGGACCATGCAGATCGATAAACGTATCATAGATCTCATCATTATAGACATGCTTCCGTATGATATCGTTGAAGGTGAAACCTTTCGCAGACTTAATTTGACTGATCCTCAAGCTCCTACAAGGTACAAACAAAAGACAGAGAAATATTTCAGAAGGACTTTAAGGCCATCTACTTACGAGAAAGTAAAGACAAAGGTAAAATTATTTTTAGAAACGGCTGAATGGGTCAGTTTCACTACGGATATTCGGAGTAATCCTACAAAAACGTGTTCACTTTTGAGTCTCACAGCTCATTTTATTAATGGTTCAAAATGAAAAAAAGTGATATTGGCCGCTGGATTCAATTTATAGCCCAAAAAATTAATGATACTATTGCTGAGTACAATTTACAACAAAGAGTCCATATGGTTATGGTTCGTGATAATGCTCCAAACATGAAAGCAGCCATCCATTGTGGAAGCTAGTAATGGGAACTATCAAATAGAAACTATCGAGTTATTCGATAGCTTGCGAAAATTCATTCATTCGATTGTTTTGAAAAAATTATTCATGAACGATTTTTAGTATTGAACGAAAACGACAGAATGAATAAATCATTCATGAACGATTTTTAGTAATGAACGAAAATGATTGAATACTTTTGTTTTTAGCAATAAATAATAGAGCGCCAACAAGATATATGAAACGTGCAAAGTTGTGAATTTGTTTGCTCCCCGTCCATTTCCTGAAATAAAAGGTCAAAAAAATAAGGTCTCCATAAAAAATTTGGAATCGGTAGTGGAAAAAACCCAGCCGGTTTTCGATCAAAGGTCGAAAAATTGACTAAAAAAAGGTAATTCGCTTTGACTGCCCGTTACTTCAAAACTATTAATTTTTTCGTAATGTTTTTAAGCCAACTTTTGTAGAGAATGACTAGGTCAACATTATCTTCTTAGAAAGTTTTGGTCCAAAAATTAAATTTGTGGCTGTGTCGGTGGAAAATTTAAATTTTCAAGAAAATTTTCAAAACTTTTTTTCTATAAATTGGTTTTTTGTAATTTTTTAAGGCAGGAATATTTGTTCTGGAATTCTAATATTGCAGGGAATTAAATTTTGATTAATATAACGCAAAAAAAACATTCAAAAATATTAAGTTTTAAGGTATGGAGCTGGTCTCAATGTTGGAAAAAAATAAATATTTTAATTTTGTTTTTTAATCGGAACTTTATTGGATGCAAGAAAATGTATTGCTAGTTGTTATTAAACGCATCATTTAAAACTGCTTTTTGCCTTCCAAATGAAATATGAAATGTGTTTGTGCGACTTTTTTTCAAAAAGTTATGATCATTTTAAAATGACATCATGAAAGTTAAAAATCATATGTGGATTCTCTATAGCAATTGTCATATTGATGTATCTTTTATGATGTAATTTTAAAATGGTCATAACTTTTTAAAGAAAAATCATACAAGACCATTCTGTAACTTATTTTGAAGAAAAAGAACAGTACTAAATGACACATTTAATAGGAAAAACCAAAACGATTTTGTGCGTGTTCTACACAACCTCAAAAATCGTGTTTTTCGAACATTAGGGGTGAGATATCTCACAAACCATAAGTGATATAGCGATTTTGCGTCCAATTTCGAATTTAGCATTAATAAATACATCTAAAATAGCTAGTTTGGTTTTGGGTTGTAGTCGTTTTTTTGAAAATACCGTTTTTCGACCTCATTTTAAAAACCATGCCATAAACCGATTTTGAAAACTTTTTTTTCTTATTCAGTAAATACTCGCGTTCAATTTCACATCTTGTGCAGTTCACGACAACTTGATTGAAATTTTTTCCTGGGCTGCGTCCACGAAATTCGAAATTTTCGATTATCTCTGCTGGAACAGTCCAAAAACGGAATAAAATGAAAATAAATGCTATTTTCGTGTTCAGCTATCCCAAATTAGTTTGGAAAATATGACTACCAAAATGGTTACTCACCAAATTAAAAATTAAGAAGAAAAAATAAAAAAATAAATTATTTTCCTTAACTTTGAAACGGGCTCCATTTCTCAAAAACTAATATTTTGTTATAATTTTTCTTTTAAATTAATTATCATTTAATTCCCTACAACGCAAAGATTCCAGAACAAATATTCCGCCCTTTAAAAATAACAAAAAACCAATTTATAGAAAAAAAGTCATGAAAATTTTCTTAAAAAATTTAAATTTTTGTACCGACACAGCCACAAATTTAATTTTTGGACCAAAACTTTTTAGGAAGATAATGTTGACCTAGTCATTCTCTACAAGAGTTGGCTTAAAAACATTACGAAAAATGGATTGTTTTGAAGTAACGGACAGTCATAGCGAATTACCTTTTTTTAGTCAATTTTTCGACCTTTGATCGAAAACCGGCTGGGTTTTTTCCACTACCGATTCCAAATTTTTTATGGAGACCTTATTTTTTTGACCTTTAATTTCAGGAAATGGACGGGGAGCAAGCAAAATCAAAATTTTGCACATATTGGCGCTCTACTCAGCACGCTGTAATTCAAGAAATCCGCTGGAATAGTACCTTCTAGTTGCTAGAGCAGAAAACTGCAGTTAATTGTATACGGCTAAAAAGGGTGGAATAATTATTCCAACTGCAGAAGAGTGGGTACAAATAGGCGAAATTATATGCTTATTGAAGTGTTTTATCAAGTGACAATTGGTATTTTTAGCGATTCTTCATCTGCATCTGTAGTTACTCCATTGATTGCTATGATAAAATCAAAACTTGCTCCAAGTGATCTAGCCGCTGAAGATGTCAGACTCCTTAATATTAATTCATGCCAATCAGTAAACAAGAGATTTGCTTCAGAAGAAATAATTTGCAGCAATCAATTGCCACACTAATCGACTAAAGTATCTGACTAAAAAAAAAAAAAGATCTGACGTGCTGGAGAGAAACGACGAGTATTCTTTTTTAGTTTTGTCTAGTTGTAGTTTCAACCCGACGATGTGTAGAAAAAATTCAATAATTCTTAAAGAAAAAATAAGGCAAATTTCTGAGTGAATCAAATGACATTGTTGGTTTGAGCCAGTGTGTTTATGTAAAACACCAACAAATTTCAAAAACAAGGCCATATGCATAAAAGAAAAACAAAAACAATTATCCTATCATTAGACGAATATACTACACATAATCTTTAGCATAGATTTGTTGAAAATCACAGCAAAAATAAAAATAAATCACATGTAAAAGCTATAATTTCCTTGTTTTGCATCGGTCTGCTGTCGTAACTCGTTAATATTATACTTCTCTTGCATAGAGCTTCGTTTGCAAGCTTTTTTGGCGAAACGAAAAAAAAGTAGCAATGGAAATTCGTATCCCAACAGGAAGAAATGAAGCTGCTTCCAAAAACAGCGCAATGGAAGCACATCTCTGGTAGCATACAAAATTTTTCAAATTCTATTTTTTTTTTTTTTTTATTGCTTATAAAAGTTAATAAATCTACCAAAAGTTACAGAAAAAAAGTAATTTTTTATGAAATGGAACTTAAAATTTTGACAAACTTCCACGGAAGCGTATTTGATATGCTTCCAAATGTGTGCTTCCACGGAAGCGTATTTGAAGCGTATTTCATGTGCTTCTGAAGATGTACATCTCCGCTAGGACATGCTGTGTTAAAGATTAGCAGTGAGAACAGCACTGGAAGCAGCTTCTTGCTTCTCTAGAAGCGCAACTAAAGTCGTTTCAATGCGCTTCCGTTTCCCCTTGGGATGTTTATCAGCGTGCTGCACACTGAGATTTTGTAATTTTTATTGCTCTTTGGAAAGGGAAATGATTTTCATTATTTGTTGGTGTTTTACATAAACACATGGAACAGTAAGCTCAAACCAACAATGTCATCTGATCCATAGTTACTGATAGCAAATTATGTACATCGTTTTCTGTTCCACAAAAACATATAAGATCAAAGTATGTCCGAGAGAAATATTGGGAAAACAAAAAAATAATTGATGGTCGGTGAACATTTATCTTTTTGGCGCTGGTTCCGGCCAAAACATCCAAAAATGGCAAAACTAACTTTAACTAAGTAGACTGAAGTTTACATCTAAACAGCTCGCATTGTTAGTGCAATTTTGGCTTGGATGGACCCTTACGACCAGATGCTTTATTTCTTTTGTTCCTTTTAAACTTTCTCATAATTTTTTATTGAAAATTTTAATTGAAACTCTGCAACTTTTTTTTTTTTGTTTTTCAACTGCTAACAAATATTGGCTGAAAAGTTTCCATTCTCTTTGGCAAAATGTCAAGTTAAATGACATTTCATTGTATCATATTGTAAGCGAGAAGTCGAGCAGAGTCGTCGTTGGATTTACATTCACGATGAGCAGCAATTCAATTATAACTGGAAATTGTTTGAATTATGTGTTGTATTGCTGTGCTTTTACTTTCCTTAACTTCCTTCCTCGTTTTACTGGCCAACCGTCTACCCTTTCAATGGCTTTATCGATCTTTTCTTATGGTGGTGCCAAAAGGATTAACACACGAGTTTCGGAAATGATAGCAATTGTGTCATTGAACTTAAGCCAAATCAGACTCAGATTTGTATTTGAATATGAATTCGAAATTCATAAGTGTGTTGGCAACGCTACAGAAGTTTATAGCATTTTTATTGTGATTTTATTGCAGTTTTTATTTTGTTTTATTTTTTATTTTTTGTTTTTGGGAAAAATTGATTTTGATTGCATTGCTAAATATCCTCAAAATACTAAAAAAAAAAGTTAAATGGCTGTACTTTAAACATACGAGTGTTTTGGCCCATCGTAATGTTGCCAAAGTTTAGCTTGGATTACATCACTGTCAAAATGTCAGCACCGTGATGTTTGAAGTCAACTTAAGCAAGCGCATTTTTGCAAAAATATTCAGAGTTGCCAAGCGCTTTTTTTCGTTTTTGTCAAAAATGAAGGTGGCTTATTTTAAATAAAGAAGTAGTTTAACAGTGAAATAGAACTCGAAATTTTTAGTATAGCATACTTTGGATTTTGTGAAACATCTCTCATGGATTGCTCGCAAACACTTAAAGTTTAAAAAATTTTTTAAAATTTTATTTTGCTGTCAACAAGAGTGGATCAGTTGACTTGTTAGAACGATCTTACTGTTTAGTGTTTTTGTAAACACCAACAAAATTATAAAAATTAAATTGAATTGAATTGAATTGAATATTTATTTTGAACCACCACATATAAGAATAGTTTACAATATTAAGTTTGCTTATGTACCAAAGATTACAAGGTGTAATTGATTCCTTATTCCTACATTCTGTAGCTCAAGGAGCTAGTATAGAATGCAGTATATAGTTAAAACTAAATAAAAAATATTTTTTCTAAAGAATAAAGCATTTTTGGACGAGAAAAATAAATTTTATAATCTTTTGTCATAAGAAGCATCCATCAAATTTCGACATTTGCATCAACTTTTATTTTGTTTAAAAATTTTTTACATTAAGTATTAAAAAATATATGAATAATTTTTTTTTTTAAACTAAAGGACAAACAAAAAGCCTGAAAAAAATATTGCACTAAGTATATTGCACATTATTCAAGCCTCTTGGTTGTCTGGTAAGTATATATTAATAAATAAATAAATTAAATAAATAAGTTAAATAAATAAATTAACTAAATAAATGATATAAATTAATTAAAATATATAAATAAATTAACACAAACAACCAATTAATATAATTAAAAATCAAATAAATAAATTAAAATAAATAAATGAAATAAAGTAAATAAATAAATAGGTTAAAACAAACAAACAAATAACATAAATCGAATAAATATTCAAAAACAATGTTTGGGGAAAACAAAATAAATACATAAATCTAATGTATAAATAAATTAGATAAATAACTTAAACAAAGTAAAAGTTGGATTTCATGTTATACTTGGATATGAAGAAGTAAATCTAGCTCACTGAAATGAAAAGTAAAAAGCCACAACTTAACCTCTCTGAGGAATGCAAATTTGTTGCGTATGCATCGAATGTTGGCGGGTAATTCGTTAAACAGTCTTGGAGCAATCGCTGCATGAGAATGTAGGAAGTGCTGTATTTTATGCGGTGGAATCACAGTTTTTCTTAGTTTATTTATTCTTAGATTATAGTTAGGGTTATATTGTTCTATCAAATGACCTTTATTATAAAAAAAACACCTTTAAAACCTTATAAAAACACAGATGCTTTAATGGAAGGATTCCTAGACTCTTGAATAATTCAAAGCTATGTTCAAGGCGGTTTTTGTTACATATAATACGGATTATATGTTTTTGTGCTGTTAAAAGTGGCGTTATTTTGTTTTGACTGGCACCTCCCCAACAAGCCAATCCGTACTCCATTTTTGAGTTAAAAATTCCATAATAGATGCAAATTAACAGCTCTTTTGGGCATATGTTTTTGAGGAGATATATTTGTCTTATAGTGCACATAGTATATTTTTTCAGAGCACTAGTGTGCTGCGACCAAGACATTTTTGCATCCAATAGAATACCCAAATACTTAAAAGTCGAGACGGAATCAATTTCGAAGCATTGTGAGTGACAACTTAAATGAGCATTATATGTTGAAGCGTGTATTGCTGAATTGCAAATATTTTTATCTATCAAATACATGTTGCAGTCTGGGTGATGAAATATAAATTTGTCATTTTGTACTTCCTTTCCAGCAGTATTAAAGAACATAATTTTTGTTTTATCACTCAAAATAAGTTAATGAATAGCAAACCAGTGCCTCAGAATACTTAAATCATGGTAAATACTGGCTGTTAAGTTAAGCAAAGAGTCACTGGAGTATGTGGAAGCCATATCATCTGCAAATGCTACTGTCTTACTTTTGAAATCTTGATGAAAAATTGAGTTGATGTAAATCAAAAAAAGTACTGGGCCTAAAACTGATCCTTGCGGTACACCATAGTCTATTCTAAGGAATGAGCTGTAGGCATTGTTTATTTAACTCGTTGCATTCGGTTTTGTAAATATGAGCAAAACCATTTATGTACAGAACCTCTAAGACCACACTTGTAAATTTTAAAGAATTTCATGATCAACAGAATCAAAAGCTTTTGCTATCACGGTGGTTTTTAAAAAAATTCAACTTTTTGAAATACCACCCGCGATTTTTTTCGGGGATAGAGTTGGAGGACCCTTCTAGTATCAGAATCCGGGAACCGCAAAATCGAACGTCCAGCCGTTTTTTTTTTTTTCGACATTTTAGTTTTTTTAACGATTTTTGAGAATGTCTCGGATTTATATACATATTATGTACACATATATATGTATATACGTACATATATATACTTGTATATATATATATGAATAATATATATATATGTATATATATATACATACATACATACATACATATAAAAGGTATCGTTTCCGCATCATTTATTTTTTAAAAAAATCGGTTTTTTCGTATATAACAAAACACAAACAAAAACCGGATACAGCAATAGTTACTCCAGATGTGACTTTTGATGCTTAATCTGAAACCGGTCTTAGAATTGCTGTATTACTTCTGGACTTTGAGATATCCTTACATAAATGTTTAAAGGACACCATTTTTTCCCCTATTTTTGAAGTTATATAACAAGATAAGGTAATATTATGCCGTAAAATTTGGTATGACAGTTAATGGCCCTAGTTTTTCTCTTGAAAACTCAATCAAACCGATAACGATATCTTTTTTTTTGTCGGAGATATCTTTACCTAAAAAGTTAAAAAAATGCAAAAACACGATTTTTGGCTATATTGGATGTTATATGCAGGACACACAAAATTCGTCTGTGAATTTCTATTACCAGAAGCATTTGGTACTTTCTTTTGGCTTTCAATTGAGCTATTAAATGTTCATCTGCAATATTCCTCTACAAAGTTATGACCATTTAAAAATTACATTATGAAGTGCAAACTCACAGGGGTGCCACTAAAATATAGTGTACGAGTATTTCTTACATACGTATTGCTGCAACATGTCGTCTTAAAATAGTCATAACTTTTAAGAAAACTATTACAAGAGACCACTTGTTAGCTCATTTTGAAGATAAAGAATGGTTTTAAATGCTTCGGTTGGTAAAAAAGAGCAGACAAATTTCGTCCGTACTGTATATAACCTCAGATATAGCCGAAAACCGAGATTTTTCGCTTTAAGTTTCATGGTGTGGTTTTAAAGTTATCATAACTTTGCAGAGAAATATTGCAGATAAACATTTGATAGCTCAATTTAAAGCCAAAAAAAAGTACAAAATGCTTCTGGTGATAGAAATTCACAAAAAAATTTTGTGTGTCCTGCATATAACATCCAATATAGCCAAAAATCGTGTTTTTGCATTTTTTTAACTTTTTAGGTAAAGATATCTCCGACAAAAAAAAAGATATCGTTATCGGTTTGATTGAGTTTTCAAGAGAAAAACTAGGGCTATTAACTGTCATACCAGATTTTACGGGATAATATTACCTTATCTTGTTATATAACTTCAAAAATAGGGAAAAAATGGTGTCCTTTAAACATTTATGCAAGGATATCTCAAAGTCCAGAAGTAATAGAGCAATTCTAAGACCGGATTCAGATTAAGCATCAAAAATCACATCTGGAGTGACTATTGCTGTATCCGGTTTTTGTTTGTGTTTTATTATATACGAAAAAACCGATTTTTTTTAAAAATAAATGGTGCGGAAACGATACCTTTTATATGTATGTATGTAGGCCGGCCTAAAAATCAACGTATCCAAGACTAAAAGCATGAAGCTAAACGCAAGCAATGACATGACGTTTAAAGCTGGCAGTGATGACATCGGAAACGTCGATAGCTTCACGTATCTAGGCAGCATTATCTCCATGGATGGTGGAGCAAAAGAGGATATCAACTCAAGAATAGCAAAAGCAAAAGGCGCGTTTGCTCAACTGAACAAAATATGGTCTTCATCCGTTATATCCACCAAAACGAGAGTGCGCATTTTTGATTCGAATGTGAAATCGGTTTTGTTATATGGGTGCGAAACATGGCTTGTTACTGAACAACTAACAAACAAGCTGCAAGTATTCGTCAACAAATGCTTAAGGCGTATATTAAAGGTTTGGTGGCCTCGCACTATATCAAATGCCGAGCTACATCAAAAATGCAAACAGAAGGCTATAGCAAACGAGATCAAGCTGCGCAAATGGGGATGGATTGGTCACACTCTCCGGAAACCACACAGCGAAGTTTGTCGCCAGGCCCTTGAGTGGAATCCACAAGGCAGTAGAGGACGTGGTAGACCCAAAACCAACTGGAAAAGGTCGTTGGAAAAGGAAATCCAAGAATCGGGAAAATCGTGGCAAGAGATCAAAGTCATCGCAAGGGATCGTGACAAATGGAGAGATTTCATATTGGCCCTATGCTCCTCCTAGGAGTTAAAGGAGAATACATACATACATACATGTATGTATGTATATATATATACATATATATATATTACACATGTATACATATACAAGTATATATATGAACGTGTATACATATATATGTGTACATAATATGTATATAAATCCGAGACATTCTCAAAAATCGTTAAAAAAACTAAAATGTCGAAAAAAAAAAAACGGCTGGACGTTCGATTTTGCGGTTCCCGGATTCTGATACTAGAAGGGTCCCCCAACACCATCCTCGAAAAAAATCGCGGGTGGTATTTCAAAAAGTTTAAATTTTTTAAAAACCACCGTGCTATGTCAATAAAAAGGGCGGCAGTCTGCTTTTTATCATTGAGTGCATCTTCTGTGGATAGATTTGATCGGAAACCATATTGGCGTTCACTGAAAAATTTTTTTTTGTTCAGAAAATGCACAATTCTAGATTTCATGACTCTTTCATAGATTTTCGAAAATGAGGGAAGTATTGAAATTGGACGGTAATTATTCGGCATCTGTTGATCTCCTTTTTTGAATAACGGTATAACTTCTGCTTTTTTTAATGCTTCTGGGAAGATTCCAGTTTCCATACTCTTGTTAACTATATGGCAGAGTACGTTAGCAACATTATGCACGATTTTTTTTATAAAAGTATTTGAAAAACTATGTTCAGTTTTCGAGCTAGAGTTTTTTAGGGACATTATAATTTTAAAAATTTCAATAGACGTAGCTGGTTCAAGATAGATGCTCGATGCTTCCGATTGCTTTTTGTCTATACACTTACAAGCTTGAGTACCATTAGGCACCGCATTTCCAACTTCATTGATAAAGAAGTTATTTAATGCTTCCGCTTTATCCATATCATCTGATATTCGCATATCATTAACTTTTAAATTTGAAATTTCTTCTCTTTTAGTGGATCTATTTAACAAGGTATTAACCAATCTCCATTCTTTTTTAGCGTCACCTCTGACTTGACTGAATTCATTTACGTAAAACTTATTCTTACAATCGAAAGCCTCTTTTTGAATTTGTTTACAAATAGTTTTATACTCATTTTTGAGGCTATCATTACTTACAAGGCAGAATGCATAGGGGAAATCAAAGAATTTGCACACCACAGTTCTATCATCAGTTTAATTTGCCGACATCCAGAAGAACTTACAAGCATACTAAATTTGTTGAGAATCACAGCAACAGGAATATAAAGTTCTTGCAAAAGCTCTAATTTTTGGCCTTGTTTGTGTAATTTTGCCCCAACAAGTTATCTGATACACGCTTGTTGACAGCAATAAAATGTTAATCTTGAACAGTTCCAAAAAACAATAAAAAATTTTAACGATATGTTTTATCGAAAAATTAAATTATTTTTTTAATGAACCACTTAAAGCATTTTGTAAATATAAATGGAGGGTGTAATGCATAAGTTTACGAAGCTTCTGGGAGACGATAGAGGAGGCCTAGACTAGCAAGTAATTTCACGTGGGAAAGGGGTCTTAAATGAACCCATGCGAGGCCATAGGGTTAAAGATTTTATGACACGTTTAAAAAAAAAAAAATTTTGGGTCACCCTAGCGTTTTAGAAAAAAAATTTTAGCAAATTGTATGAGCTTTCACAGAGTGTATTTGGTTTATAGGTTTTAAAAGGATTTCGTAAAGTTTTGTATGAAAAAATGCTTTCGACTTACACTTTTGTAATTTTTTTTTGGAATTCTTGTTAAATTTCATTTAACCCAATCCCCGCTAGTGATGCCATACGGCACAGTTAAAACGCATTACCCGAATGTTCACCAAAATCATTTGTAACTTTTTCGCGCAGGCTTGTGGTTTTTTATGTGCGTAGAAATGTTTGACCTATCATTTGATGCATTCCACGCGTAAATATTTCATCAACTTTTCAAGCGCGAGCGGAGAGGAAGTGATCATTGAAAAATTATTAGAAAAAAATCGATTATGGCATCGAGACGTCGGCGAGTTGCAAAAAATTATTTATTTGTATTTCGATTTTGAAAAAAGTAATTATGCCAAATTGAAGAGTAATACAGTAGTTTCTAAAACGCATTTACATTTTTCCATAAGTTGTTCCTTGCTAAGTGATAGGCCTGAATATATTTTAAGTGTGCCATATGGCATCACTGGCGGGAACCGCTTATGTAAAGTTTAGAGGCAGATTAATTTCCATTTATTTCAGTAATTCAATTCATAAATAATTTATATGGGGAAAATATCTGCCTGGGGGGGTTTGAACACAAAAAAAACCCACCCCGTGTGATTGGGCCTGGGTGTCATATGAATTTTTCGAGCCTTTTTTTTATGAAGACGTGCTGTAAATGATTGTGGATGCATCTAACTATTGGGATTATGCTTATCTTTGGTTACAATGCTTGTAGTTAATCGTGAAGATTTTTGGATCTTTAAAGCCACGATTTTTGCTGGCATGTCTCGAAATAGTTTCAATCAAATAAGCCGTTTTATTCACTTTACACTGAAAAAACACATTGATCCCTTTCACCCTGAGCATCATTTGATGAGTCCATGACACCGTATTTCAGACTGCTCTCATGCAAACAGATTATTCGAGCCAAACTTCTTCGATTTAGATGCATGGTATCTGAACACTCTTGGAGGGTATTTGGTGTCCTTTGGTATTTACCGAGAAAAGTGTTGTTGTATTCACTTTGTGGCAGCTCTATTACAAATGATCAACGCCCTTCCTGACGACGTTTGTACCCTCCTATTCTACTTATACTTCGATAATTTATTTACTGGAATCCCTGTTTTAAATTATTTGCAAAGCCTAGGCTACAATGTAACGGGAACCATAAGAGAAAATTGCATTCCACACAAATGCCCACTTCCTGGAAAGACATCATGAAAAAAAAAACAAAGAGGGCATATCAAATTTGCAGAAAACAAGGAGTTTGACGTCGCCATTGTAAAGTGGAATGATAATAATTGCGTTTAAGTTGCTTCTACTTCACATGAAAGAGATCTAAAATCGATAGCTACGCTCTTTTGTAGAACGGAATGGAAGCGTATAATGGTCGAAAGTCTAAAGGTAGTCGAACCATATAATTAATGTATGGAAGGAACTAATCGAATGGATCAAAATTCACTTTTTGATGGAATCGCTCATTACGTTGGTGAATGTGATCGACTTAGATGTAAATATAGACCGTGCAAAAACCAAATCTGAAATAGGCGCATAAGATGCGTATAGATTTATGCGTTAGATGTTTCATCAAATATCACACTACCGAGGATATGTATGCATACGTGTAAAAAATAGAGTTTTAAATAAAACTCAAAGTATATTTTTTGCTAAGAGATTCCCGCCAGTGATACCATATGGCATCAGGGCACCATAGAAAAATGGGGCGCGGTCGCTGAAAAAACTAACCGGATTTGAACTCAGGAACCTTCTTTTACCCCCCAAACAAAAAATCACCATCAAATTCAAAAAAATAAGTGCAGGCGGGGAATGGGTTAATTCAATTGTAAGTTGCGCTGCAGATTGTTCTTGTACAAAAAAAACTATTAAGGGTTATGTTAATAGGACCTTTTTCATACTAAAATTACCGCAAAAGTCAAAAAATAGGCAACAATTTAAATCAATTTAAAAGATCCAGAACTTTACGAAATCCCTTTAAACTCTATAAACCAAATTAGGTTTTAGAGAGCTCATATATTAATCTAAAAGCTTTCTATAAAAAATTTTCTTTAAAACGCTAGGGTGACCCAAGAAAATTTTTCGTAATAGTAAAAATTACACAGGCCCACAAAAAAAAAAAAGTACCGAATATAGTGCCAGAATAGCGAAGTTGGTTCGCGTTTATTCAGAAATCAACAATTATGCTGAAAAATGTGAGATTTTTTTCAGCATTATTTCTGAAGCGAAGTTGGTTCGCGTTTTTTCAGAAATCAACAATAATGCTGAAAATTACTGATTTTTGCTGGTTTCTGAAAAAACGCGAACCAACATCGCTAATCTGGCACCATATTCGGACTCAGCGACCCCGAAAACATAAAGTTCAGGTGGTCTGATCGTTCGCGCAGGGATTTTTTTTTTGTAGTCCTGTGCACAGGCCAAAAAAAAAAAAGTACCCTGCGCGAAAGATCAGACTACCTGAACTTTATGTTTTCGGGGTCGCTGAACCCGAATATAATGTCAGATTAGCGAAGTTGGTTCGCGTTTTTTCAGAAACCAGGAAAAATCTCTAATTTTCAGCATTATTGTTGATTTATGAAAAAACGCGAACCAACTTCTTTATTCCGGCACCATATTCGGATTCAGCGTTATTAATATATAAGCTTTGCCAAAATTTTTAAGAAAATGGTTTTTTTTTTTCTTAGGTTAGTTGGCAACTCTATGTAGGTATCTACTTATACTTTCATGTTCTAATAGCAATTTCCTCATTTGACTAAATGACTTATGTACGAGTATGTAGTTTGTACTCACCTTATTGCTTCGCAGCGTCACTTTTCCGCCGCAACGCGCACAACATCGTATGTTGCAATAGTGACATATATGCCCTACTCCATCGGCAAATTTAGTCTTAAGGCATATGTGACAAGTGGCATCCAACTCAACGCCGGCTTTCTTTTGCTGTTCAGAACGTTGACGTATTTGCATTTCCAGCGTGACAACTTCATCTTGCTTACGTCTATAATAAATGAAAATGGGAAATGGAAAATGTATTAATATACCGCATAGCTCTGTATTTCAGAGTGTTTGTAGGTCAAATGTGTAATTTTGAAAAATCTAAATTAAAGGAAGTTAATGTTTTCTCATTACATACAGTCAATGCATGGATATTATTTCCAACTTTCAATCAAAATATTATCCAGAAATAGTTGTTAGTAAGCATACCACTTAACTCTTGATCGGTCAAAATATTTACAATATAATTAAAAACTTCAATTCATTTCAAAACTAAAATCAGCACTGTGGTTTCCCCATTTATTGACAAGTGATGGCATTGTCCATTGCCTCTCATATAAGTACATACAAACTACTTTAAGAAGCTTATTTGGTGAAAAGTTGGAAATTAAGACTATCTCTAGAAAATAGAGAACTGAAAGTGAAGAGAAAGGGGAGATTCAGTGTATTTTCAGCTCAGTCAGTTTTGGTTTTTCGACAGTGAGTGTTTGTGTGTTTTTTTTTTAAAAAAAATTTAAACATTTTGTAAGGAACGCAAGTGTACATCATTTTCCGCGAAAGTTTTTTTTATTTAACTCATCATATTATTTTATTTTTATATAAGTAAAGCAATTAATAATTGCAGGGGCTATTCACCAGTTACAACTTTTTTAAAAAAAATTGCTATTTTCTTTGTGATTTTACTGTTTTTGCAACATTTCGTCATTCCCCGTTTCATCATTCTCCGTCGTCTTTTTGCAACATTTCATCATTCACCGTTTAGTAACCCTCCATCTGGTTTTTATTGTTATTTATTTAAAAAATAAAAATTAAAATTTTGTCTTAAAACACTTAAATAGACTTCTCAAAAACCAAAGTGCGTGAAGTTAGCCTTGCTTTTGTGGAGTTTCCCGAAAAAAAAGTTCTACCGGGGTGTGCTCCACTTGTGCTGCGTTGTGCCGTATTGGAAAAAAATCGGTCCAAGGATTCACTTTTTATGGGGAAGCCCTTTTTTTATGCGAAGTTTGCCCTGCTTTTGTGGAATTTCCCGAAAAAATAAGGATGTGCTGGGGTGTGCTGCGATGTGTCGTATTGGAAATCAAAATCGTTCCAATACGTAGGCTGCTATATATATTTCTGGCCTAGGCAATACTAATATCAACGGCTAAATTCTGGCAACACCATAATAAAGTTTGACATTTTCTAGCATAAACGTACTCAGAACGTTTTGACCTACGACCATCACTTGTGTTATTTACAGTGACTTGAAAAATTTAATTTGGCAAAAAAATGGAATTAACTCGTGAACACTTTTCACAAATTTCGACGTGGATTATCACGACAAGTGTGCATCCATGAACTTAAATCTTTGTATAACGATGAAGCACCATCCTATAGCACTGTGAAAAACTGGTTTAATGAATTCAATCGTGGCCGACGCTCGCTCAAAGACGAATTCTGTGAAGGTCGTCCAAAAACGGCCATTGTGCCAGAAAACATTGATGCCGTGCGTGAACTGATAATGCAAGATCGTCATGTGACAAACCGTGAGATAGAGGCATCCTTGGGCATTAGATCCACTCCAATACATATGAACACTTAGTTGTAAAAAACGTTTGTTCTCGTTGGAAACCCCATAATTTATCAATCGCTTAAATTATCAATGGAAAAACTAATTTTCTTAACTCACTGTAAACAAAACAAATAGCACTTGTACATCAAAACGTTGTGAGTACGTTTATGCTAAAAAATGTCAAACTTTATTATGGTGTTACCAGATTTTAGCTATTGATATTAGTGTTGCCTAGGCCAGAAATATATATAGCAACCCACGTAGAAGAGATTTTATGGGTAGCTCCTTTTTTTCTAGTATGCGAAGTAAGCCCTGCTTTCCCGAAAAAAAAGTTGTGCTGGGATGTGCTGTCGGACTGATTTTGATTTCCAATATAGCACAACACAGCACAAGTGGAGCACACCCCAGCACATCCTTTTTTTTCGGGAAATTCCACAAAAGCAGGGCCAACTTCGCATAAAAAAAAGGACCTACCCATAACAAGTGAATCCTTGGACCGATTTTTTTTTCCAATACGGCACAACGCAGCACAAGTGGAGCACACCCCGGTACAACTTTTTTTTTCGCGAAATTCCACAAAAGCAAGTCTAACTTCACGCACATAAAAATCCAACATAAATTTTTAAGGCTGCCACCTGGTTATTTTCGAAAACCTTATACAATTCTTACATTATTTGAATAAATTAATATTTTTGGTTTCAGAAACGATCAGAGAAAGTTTTTTAAAATTTTCCAAAACTTTCGGTGTTGCCACCCGGTTTTTTTTTCTTACTTTTGCTTAAACCATTTATTTAAGAAATAAAAATTTAAATTTAGTTTTCTAAACGTCTGAATAAACTTTTGAAAAATCCAACATTAATTTTAAGGGTTGCCACGTGGTTATTTTCAAAATTCTTATGTAATTCTTACTTGTTTTGACTAAATTGAAATTTTTGGTTTCAGAACCACTCAGATAAACTTTTCTGAAATGATACAAAAATTTTTAGGGTTGCCACCCGGTTTGCTTAAGCCAAATCTCGGTTCGATGAGTTTCTAACGATTTAAGCGTCGATCAATTTTTAAACTATTATTTCTTAGTATGTAATTATAAAGGCGAACGTAAAAATAAAGAAGATTTAAAATAAATTTTGGAAAGCAACCATCTGGCAACCCTAAAAATTTATGTTGGATTTTTTTAAAGTTTATTTTAGCGTTTTGCCACTAAAATTTTATTTTTTTGTTTTTTAAATATATTGTTTAAGCGTAACTAAAAAAAAAACATGTGAAACTCTAAAATGTTATGTTCGTTTTTTAAAAATGTTTCAGAGGTTCTGGTCATCATATTCTATACCTTCAGTTAAAAAAAAAATAAAAAAGATAGGTGGGGACATAAAAATGCATGTTTTTTTGCATTTTTCGGAGATTTACCCATATACGATAATAATTCGCTTGTGGTTTTCATTCACGACCAAAAGACTCAAAAGACAAAAAAAAAAAAAATCTGTATTTTCTCCGAACTAACTTTAAGTACTTAATGTGTACTAAGTAATAAGTAGTAAAAGTTTAAAAACAAAAAAAGTATTAAAACTCAACTCACCGCATTATTTCATTTTGCTTCTCTTCCTCCTGCTTCTGACGCATGAGAACATTTTCGATTTGCATGCGTTCGTGTGGCGTCAAGTGTGATAAATCTGGCATTTCGTCCATTTTTTTAGGATATTTACAGTAAAACTTTACTAAGCGTGTGTGTGTGCGTTCGTCTAACTTTTGGCTGGCTTTGCTAATTCGTTTAATTCGTTAATTTTATAATTTAAGTAGCTTAAAGTTCGTTAAAGCTTAAAGCTTTTTTATGTTTTTTAAAATTTTTTTTTTAATTCTGAGATAAACAAAAAGTTTTCGATGCTTTTAAGTTTTTTTTATATGTACGAGTACTATGTATGTGAATTTTACTTTGGCTTTTTCTTGTTGATAAGGATTTTAAATCAATTTTTTTTTTTAAATTTTTCTTCGAATTTAAATGTGATACTACGTATATATGTATATCTCTTTTATCTATTGATTAATTTAAATTTGTTTTGTTAAAAATTTTCGAATTTTTTCATATTTTTTAAAGCTTTGCAGTTGCGCGTAGTTGCAATATATTCATTCATATATATGTGTGTGTGTATATATTAAACGTACATATGTATTCTCCAGATTCTATCCCGCTATATGTCATACAAATCTGCTACTATTATTTCCAACCAGCAGCATTTGCAGCAGTCCAATGCATTGTACGCGTCATCGTATAAGGCGCCGATAGATTGATTTTCTTACGACTGTTGCTGTTGTTACTACTTTTTCTACTACTACTACTACTATTATTATTATTATTATTTTTAAGCTTGAGATGTTTAGTACTATGGTTGTTTTTGTTTTTGAAATTCGTTGAATTAAAATTTTTCTTAACAACTTTGACGAAATTCCACAACATTTTCTTTTTGCAAAATCGTATGGTAATGTTATGTTTTTCTACTCCTTTTTGTTGTTGTTGTTGTTTGGTTTATTCTCGTTTGCTGAAATTTGTGCCCTTTTGCGTATATGTGGTATTTATATGTTTTGTTGTTGTTGTTTTTTTTTTTTTACTTGTGTTTTTGCATATTTATGCAAACCCTAAAATTTTTTTGCTCCATATTTTTGCTTTTTAAATTGTTGAAGTTTTTGTTGGCTTTTGTTGTAGTTTTTTTTTTTTTTTGATGCACCCTTTAAGTGTCGGTTTTTCTTCTAGGATGGTTTCAGCGCTGAAAAGTAAAGATAGAAAATTAAAATTATTACGTTTTTTATTAATGTAAGAAATGCTCAAAAAACAGAAAAAACATTAACCACCCAATGTGCACAAAAACGGATGAGGATCCGTTTCGAACCCGTTACGAGATCATAAAGGGATAAAAAACGTAATCCGCTGTAACGGATCCGTTTCGAATCCGTAACGTATTGGGTGTTGGAATTAGTTTTAAAGGTTTTCCAAGAGATGGCGTAACTATCAATAGATCGCATCGGGCACACCTGTGACTATATTCATTTCAAAGCACATTGTCTAAGCTTCATTTTTCAGTATGTCATTCCACTGAAGTGTAAACAACATATATATATATATAAATCAAAAACGAATTCAAAACGGATTTGCTTTTAATAATGTTAATGCTCTGTTTAAATAAAAAAATCATTTTGAAGCGCTTTTTAGCGATTAAAAAAATATAAATAAAAAGAAAAAAAAAATAACGATCCGCCTATGGTAGGATACGAACCCGGGTAACATTATTAAAAGCGAATCCGTTTTGATGTAAGTTACGGGTTCGGAACGGATCCGTAAAAGTAGAAAAAACGATTCGTCATATTTTTGGAAATTTCTCCCGCAAACGGATCAGTAAAGGATCCGTAACGGATAAAAAATACGAGAATATAAACCAATTACGGATTTGTAACGGGTCCGTTTGGCACACTAGTATAATAGTGCTTTTTGTATAACTTTTCCAACTATAAAAGTAAATGGTATCAAAAAGATAGTTAGGTACATAAAAAGTATGACACAACTTTTGCCGCGAAATGGTACTTAGGACCTTTGGCACGGCCACTCCTTAATTAGTGATAAGCAAAATTAGTCTTGGACTTGAGTCTTGTCGTTGGTGTTGGTAATTTTGCGGGACCAAGGCCAAGATCAAGACGCTGATATTTTTCCACAAGTCATCGTCAAGACCAAGACTCAATGTGCAAGAACAAAACCAAGAGCAAGACTGCTATGGTCTTGGTCTTGATCTTCGTTTGCTCATCACTAACGATAATTTCAAACTTTTTGTAAACTTTAATAGAGACGTTCAAAAAATTTTCGTATTCCGTCGTTTTTCTCCAGCCCGTCAGATTTTTTTTAATCGATTTTTGAAGATTTAAGAAAAAACTAAAAAATAATGAATTCTTGTGTTAAATCGATAATTTTAACTATGTATATGATCCCTTCATCTGAGGTGTATCATGTGTATAAAAAACTAATGCAAGATATTATCACAAATATTTTGGTAAAAACTTTAACCTCTTACATCTCCCATATATGGGCCAATTTTACCTTAATTTAAAAAATATACCAAAATGACACCTAAACAGGGGAATATTGCGTCAGCATGTACTACAGAATTATTTGCTACAAAATTTCACTACTAGTTGCTATACACTATAAAATCGGAATTTTATTCCGAAAACCAAAAAATTGTTAAAATTAATGCATTGTGAGAATTGCATATTTACTACATTTTTGATTCAGTTTTCTAAAGTTTTATGCATTTTTCGTCTAGCTTGTAAAATTTTCTGTAGAATATTGTTGTAGAATGATTAACCCATTGTAACACAGCTTACGGAACAAGAGAACGAAAGCTCCATACAACAGGAAACAATGGGTTAACGCGTTCTAGTACAAATGTTCCTTGTGTGAGTTTGTCTTGTTTTTTTTTCAGAGCTCACACTTACTGTTCTTCGTGTTTGAGTAAAATTTGGTTAGATTATCTGAAAAAGTGTTTTCAGTAAATCATTTTGAAATTTTTGCTTTTATGGGGGGTGCCACGCCCTGTTGTCTGAATTCACATAATTTATTCTCAGAGCTTGCATTTACCGTTCTTATTGTTTATGTGAAATTTGGTGGGACTATCGCAAACAACGTTTTCATTATAACATTTTGAGACTTTTTCTTATATGAGAGGGTCACGTCTTCTTGCCCAAGTTCGTCTAGATTTAGCTTAAAGCTTACATTTACTATGCTTAATGTCTGAGTCGAATTTGGTTGGATTATCTCAAAAACCGCTTTCAGTATAACATTTTGAAACTTTTACTTATAAGGGAGGTGCCACGCTCTCTTGCCCGAATGCACTTTGTTTTTACTCAGAGCTTGTGCTTATTATCCCCAGTAACTGAGTGTATTTTGCCTGCGTTATCGCAAATAATGCTCCAAATATTACGGCTTAAATATTTATTTTTGTGTAGGAGTGCCCGTTGACTAATTTCACTTATTTTCAATCCCACTAGTTAACTTTTACGACAGAGGTAGTGTACAAAATTTTATTGAATTATCCTGCTCTGTT
Source organism: Calliopum simillimum (assembly GCA_951812925.1). NCBI lineage: Eukaryota > Metazoa > Arthropoda > Insecta > Diptera > Lauxaniidae > Calliopum > Calliopum simillimum. The sequence goes on from OX638368.1 coordinate 40,109,506, forward strand.
TTCCCGCAAAATGTATTTCCACGCACAGACAGACAGACGGACATGGCTATATCGACTCAGGAGGTGACGCTGATCAAAAATATATATACTTTTCTATACCTGGCACGCCTTTTTCTCTGTGTTAAAAACGGAAGGACAAAGTGAATATACTCAATGTACTATGAAAAGTTTTTAGTCTAAGAAGAGAAAACATATGCTTTGGTTCAATTGAGAGTGATATAGTCATTCCAGGGTTTCTCTAACATTTCGATACCTTTTTTGTAGAGCAATTTAAATTTGTTTTCCAAACATGAGTATTTTCGGCGACCACCGACTACTAATGCGAGTCACCGCGTCAAAGAATGGAAAAGAATCATTCGTGCGAAATCACCTGGAAACAATTATCTCAGGAATTAGAGTCATTTCAAGCGGAAGTTCCCGAAATGTTTTAGCAGCCGTGTCAATTGGCCAATGAGAACGTCACTAATTTCTAGGTGAACATTAAGAGCATGCAAACCGATTTACTTTGGTTATTTTGAAGAGCAGACTTATCATTGTAGTATGTTTTAAATAAATGTGTTCATTTTGATGCCGGAATTTCAAAAAATTATCCAAAAATTTTAAGAAATAATGGAATTTTTAAATAGACTTCTGTGCTTTGAGTCTTCGACTCTTCGAGATGACAGACCCACATTTTGTGCTCATATTATGGCAAGGATTTATAGTATTTCCGTTAACGTTATAAAGGAAAACTGTCTCTTCCATGTGCACTCTTGTGTATGTCATAAATAAAATATAAGTAAAACAAATAAACTTCGCTGCAACATCAACAACAGCAGCAGCAACACAAAACTGTGACCAACATCATCTACAGTAGCAACTGTCATGTTGCTGTTGGTGATGCTTGAGATGACTCCACTTAAGGAGGTTAAAACTATGCGACACAATTTTATAGCAGATAAAAAACAAACACACAGAAATTTAAAGGATATCGACCTCACATCCCTTTGCATAAAACAAAAGTATAAACTGACAACGGAGAGAAGTAGCAACAGCAGCAGCATTACAACAATGACAAGAGATAGAAAATCCGGAAATTATGAACTGAAAATTTCAGTAGATGGCAACTGGATAAAGCGCTTAGATCCCCACGATATGGGCATAAAAGCAGATACAAATAATTTTTTAGTTCATGAATAATTTACAATACGTCATATGAATAGATATGCAAGAGCACAAAGTGTTGTCTACTGCAATACAAAGAATTCAACCAGACCACTTCAATATACTTCAACATCCTTTTCTTATCACTTACTTAGAATAAAATCTGATATTTTCTTAAAAACAAGATAGGCCAAGAACAGTTAGGCGAAAAGTTATTATTGATTTAAGATATGAACTTGCGGATAATCGAAAGGAATTCTATTTAATAGGATTATTCTTCTTTCTTTTAATGGCGTTATTTAAATTTATTCTGGATCACTGGACGGTTTAGCATTTACTTACAAATTCACTGTATAAGTCGAATGGTTGCTATGGTTAAGATAGACCTCTTGTGTGCTGAATAGTTAGAATTTCAATTTAGCTGCACTAACAAAGTCCCTAAAAGCTGGCCAAAAGTCGAAATCATTAAAGTTTCGAGACAAAATTTTTTACCTGGGGGTTTTTGAGGTCGCTGATTACGAATTTGATGTTAGACTTTTAAAAAAGAAAATGGTGGATTCAAAATGGCGGACGATTTGCATAAATATTCAACCAAATCCAACAAAAAAATTTACTCGGGGGTTTTTGGGGTCACTGATGACGAATCTGATATTAGATTTTTTTAAAACGAAATGGCGGATTCGAAATGGCAAAAAACAACACTTGCACAATTTTTATATCAAATTTAAACATTAATTTCAAAACTTTAACTTTGATAGAGTTGTGTGCAACATTAAATTGATCTACATAGAATGGGTTTTAGATTCCTTTATCATGGAGTATAAGCTGTATAATAATATAAAAATTTTATCATTTCGGGCGAGCATCACATATTGACACTTAGCAAGCAGTATGAGTTAAAGGTGCAAAAAAGGGCACCTCAATTTTTTTATATTTGTTAGAAAAGGCTTCAATCTTCTTAAATCCAAAAAATCTTGGTGGTATGACGTGGTATAAATTAGTTCTGGGCTTTTTTCATAGCCAATGCAAACTGATTTTGTGAAATAATTTGATTTTAAGTTAAAGACAATTACCGCAAAAATATAAATTATTGCAAGTTTTGAGTATAGAGGCTCGATAGAACTTTCTTTTACGAAGACACTCCACATCCTAATATTAAAATTTGTTCAGTTTTACAGTAACTACACAATTTTTACAGTGAACATTAAATTTTTACTTTTAATTCACAGAATTTTTTTTCTGAGAAGCGTACTTTTGGAGAGATCCCAAGAGAATTATAGGAATACCTGGATCTTTCTTATAAATTTTTTGAGGTCTATGAAAATCTGTTAGACAATACGGTCCATAAAAAATGAATTTAAAACAACATATTTTTTCGACTTTTGGCCAGCTTTTTAGGATTTTGAACCAGTGTGCGTCTAGACGAAAGTCCAAGCTGCTTCATCTCATTGTTTATGTTTTGTGAATATTCCTATTGATTCTAACCAGTTCCATAAAGAATTTACTTTCCGCAGCACACATTCAGATGTCGCACAGTGGTGTTTTGGCGGTAAAGAAGCAGTTTTTTGTCCACTAAATTTAAAATTTAAATTTCTAAAGTGCTCGCTACGATGAGGAGAAGAAGAAAAGTTTGTGGCACATTCTCTGCAATTATGCCGCTCTCTGTTGGATCAATGTGTTATGTATAAATGAGACTTCTGTTTTCCTCCCCCCATACTTTTTTAATATAACTCATCTAGATATTTTTCCGTAATTAAAGAAAGTTAAATGAGTTATATTTTTTGAATATATTTTATTCTTACTCATTTGAAATTTTCGACAGAATACTTAACCGACACTTTTCAAAGAAATCGAATGTAATTTATTGCTAGTTTTCCACAAACCACAATATTCTTTAGTATCATGTAAAACATATTAAACATATATTAACCTCATTAAACTGTGCATTTTCCCAAAAAAAAAAAATTGTTATAATTGACCCACATGAACCTATGTTATGAGCATTTTGCTGAGGGAAATGCCATATTTTTTGTTCTATGGCCCACATGCCAAGAAAAAAGATGTTTGGGAAAAAGAAAACAACTCGTTTCCAGTCAAATCGAGTTAACTACCATACCAAATAGCTTCAGCGCGATCGGTCATGGTCGACCTAAAAGTTGTATTGTTCTCTTGCAGAACCCTTCGTATGCATATGGATAACAGTGGTTTAAATTTTGTATGGAAAAACCAAACGTGTTGAATCTTTGGATATTGCTAAATACAAAAAATGCTTTGGAACCAAAAAAAATAATTGCCTTGAGATATTCTATAAGGAACTTGAAGGACCCTTTTTAGGAATTTTTAAGTCTCTGAGAACTTCTTCCATATCTAAATTTAGAACCGAGACGGCGCACACTGGTACAAAACATCATATTAGCATCCAACCGATTTTAATGAAATTAACATATTATGCTAGTTTCTGAAAATGCGATATCATGAGTTAAAGAAGTGGGTGGTGCCACGCCCTCGAAAAAACAAAAAAGTTCATAGTATCTCTGAAACTATTGAAGGCAGATGCATTCAATTTAATACGAGTACAAAGTCTTATAATTTTCAATGAAAAAATGGGCGGTACCACGCCACTTGAAAAATTAATTCAACATATCTCTGAAAATGCTTGACCTAAATAAATGAAATTTAGTACACATAAAAGTAGATAGTTTGCTTCCTACAACTCAATGTTTAAAATTATTTCGTTCAAATGTTGGCCACGACTAGCTCTCAAATGGTTCATTCTGTGGGTCCAATTTTCGACAACTCTTTCGAGCATATCGCCCGGTATTCCTTGAATAACACGATTTTTCTTGGTTTCCAAAGCGTCAATTGTATCGGGTTTGTTGATATAAACAAGTTATTTAACATCTCCTCAAAGAAAGTAATCCAATGTTGTCAAATCACATCATCTTGGTGGCCAATTAACAGGAGCATTTCTTGAGATGTTGTTTTCATCGCACATTTCCCTTAATAAAGCGATTGTTTTTCTAGCTGTATGGCATGTTGCACCATCCTGTTGAAATCAGAGGTCGGCTACACTAATATCCTGAATTTTCGGCAACAAAAATTCATTGATCATTGCTCTGTAGCGAACACCATTGATCGCAATACGGGTTCCATGCCTCCTGCCCACACACCACACCAAACAGTACATTTATCGGGATACATTGGAAGCTCTTGGATTGTTTCTCATTGTTCGTGGGCCCAAATACGGCAATTTTGCTAGTTAACGTAGCCATTCAACCACAAATGAGCTTCGTCGCTAAACACAATTTTTTGATAAGATAATGGATCAATTTGAAGTTGTTGTAAGGCACATAAACCGAAATTCAAACGTACATTAAGATCAGCCGGTTTCAATTCTTGTACGAGCTGTATTTTATAGGCCTTCATACCAAGATCACGCCTCAAAATACGCCACAATGATCCATAAGAGATGCCCAAAGCCTTAGATTGGCGACGATTGGATTGTTCACGATTTTCACGAACACTCTCTGCTACTGCAGCAATATTCTTTAAATTATGGGCTCTATACACTCTGGTTGAATGATGAATGTCCAATAGGGGTGTTTTAGTGCACGAATTTTGAATTTTAATACTTGACACCCCCCAATTTTGTGAGGTTGGAAAAAAAAATGAGTTTGCAAAAAAAATTTTGGGGTTGGGGTGAGGGTAAGGATTGGCGCATCGAGGTCAAAGATGAGAGAAAAGGAGAAGCAATTTACTTGCAGCCCTACAAGAGGGGCCACCTCTAGAGGGTTCCAATGTATGACCGACCCACATTTTTTTTTCTCCCCCAACATTTTTACCAAACATATCTACCCCTTATCTCTAACCCCTAAGGGGGCTTCCATACAAAATTGACATTTTTAGGAAATCGACCCCCACCACTCCCAGGGTGCCCCTAGAAGGGTCAAATGCATGATCGGCCCCTAACATTTTTTCCTCCGCAACATTTTTTCCCACCATACTTACCCTCTATCTCCAGCTCTTTAGGGGGCTCCCATACAAAACTGACGTCATAGACATAAAAAATATGGAAAGAAAATCGTCAAATAGGCCCATAACTGCCCAGGAGTCTCTCCTAGAGGAGTCAAATATATGACCGACCCCCATTATCCCCCCTTCAAAAGTTTAACAGCTTACCTACCCCCTATTTCCAATCCTTAAGGGGGCTCCCATACAAAGTTACGGTTTTTTTAAAAACTGCCCCCACTGCCCTAACTGGACCATAACTGGACCATGGGTACCCCTAGAAGGATCAAATGTATGACCGACCACCATTATTTCTAGGAAAATTAATCAAAAAAAAAAATTGTATGGCAGCCCCTTTCAGGGTTGAAAATAGGGGGTAAGTATGTGGCGGAAAAATATAGGTCGCGAAAAAATAATGGGGGTCGGTCATACATTTAACCCTTGTAGGGGTACCCGTGGGCCAGTAAGAGCAGTTGGGGCATTTTATATAAAACAGTAACTTTGTATGGGAGCCCCCTTAAGGATTAGAAATAGGGGGTAGGTATGCTGAGAAAAAACTTTGGAGGGGGGCTAATGGGGGTCGGTCTTATATTTGACTCCTCTAGGAGTGACTTCTGGGCAGTTATGGGCCTATTTGACGATTTCCTTTCCATATTTTTTATGTCTATGACATCTATTTTGTATGGGAGTCCCCTAAAGAGTCAGAGATAGAGGGTAAGTATGTTACGAAAAAATGTTTTGGAGAAAAAAATATTAGGGACCAGTCATACATTAGAACCTTCTAGGGGCACCCAGGGAGAGGTGGGGGTCGATTTCCTAAAAATGTCAATTTTGTATGGGAGCCCCCTTAGGAGTTAGAGATAGGGGGTAAGTATGCTTGGTAAAAATTTTCGCGGGAGAAAGATAATGTGGGTCGGTCATACATTTGACCCCTCTAGAGGTGATCCCTAAACATTTGTAGGGATGTATGTACATTTTTTCTCTTTTTCTCTCATCTTTTTCCTCGATGCGCCAACCTTTACCCTCACCCCACCCAGAAAATTTTTTTTGCAAACTCATTTTTTTTTCCAACCTCAAAAAATTGAGGGGTGTCAAGTATCAAAATGTTGTTACTAAGGATCTCCATACATTCTTAAAACACCTCTAATGTCCAATAGTGTAAAATTGCTTCGAAATCTGGTGATAGTGTTACGAATAGTGCTAATAACGACAAAAATGATGTTGAGGAACTCTATAACATTCTTTAACTGATGACTGATTTTAGTAGTAAGTTTCTACAATCAATAAACGTTGTTCAGGAGTTAGTCTATTCATAATTAAGTTGTGTTGAATACTGAACAAAAACGTCATATGGACAAGCAATTTGACACATAACAGCTGTCAAAACAACCCAGTTGGATAAGGGACCTTTTACTGGATTACCCTTTATATATTGGATACAATTGAATAAAAATCAGGATAAAAGAAAATTAACCACCAGATGATTCATTTTCATCCACTGAATCGCTTTCTTTTCATATTTATACAACCCCAACTGTGGTTGTTATTTTATATATGTCGTTTAAAGCAATTTTGTGAAGCATTTCTGGCTGATTTGTGAGGCATTTGACGTTAAGAATCACGTTCAATGTTTCCATATCTAATTGAGGAGTGGCCGTACCAAAGGGCCTAAGTACCATTTCGAGGCAAAAGTAGTGTCATAATATGAAACGGGTGGCATTTTGTTAGAAATTAATAATTCTCTGTTTTCACTAAAAATTTTCTTGGTAGTGTGAAATTGATATCATTATGTTGAAAAAATTATAACAGTCAAATAACAGACTATTAGGCACATAAAAAGTATTACATTACTTTTGCCTCGAAATGGTACTTAGGCCCTTTGGTACGGCCACTCCTCAATTGAGTTTTCTCTGACGTACAAGTTTTATTTGCAGCAGAAAAAATTCTTTCCACCAATGCTGAAGTTCCTGGCAAGCATAAAATATATTCAACGATCGATTCACAGTTGACACATAGCCGTCCTTTCACTGCTGAATTTTGTCGCTCGTCCAGTAATTCGAGTGTAAATCTTCCGATTTTAACACTATGTATTTGTACTCGCTACGGTGTTGCCATTAGCCGTGTTCGTTGAAAAAAAAAAACTTTATAAATATTTGTGAATATTTATAAAGTTTTTGTGACGCAAGTATCAAGTATTTTTGTTTCAACGAACGCTGTTTGTTAAAATTTTATGAACACGGCAATTGTTTTGGCTGACTTTTGCATGGAAAATGATAAATTCGAAGTCTTAAATTTTTTCGCAGTATTTTAGGGAAAAAACAGTATGCTTTGAAGTGTTTAACAGTATTTTGGAGGTATTTGATTTAAAAATTCGGCATGAAATTGGTTAGTATTTTTCGCATAAGACAAGACATTTTTACCTTATCACATACAAGTACATGAGAAATACGTAGGGCACTACTTATATTTCGGGAATAGCAAATAATAACAAACATTTTTAATTGAAAATGGCTTTATCGTTTTTCAAAATATTCCCCTTGATGATCAATACACTTATGCATTCGTTCAAACTATTTGTCATAGCAGTTTTCCCATTCCTCTTGAGAGGAATGGGAAAAACATTGTTTTTGAACGCTTCAACTGCTTCTTCGGCGCTCGTAAATCGTTGACCACGCAGTTTACCTTTAATGTTCGGTAACAAGAAGAAGTCATTGGGTGCCAAATCAGGACTGTATGGAGGATGAGTCATCAATTCGATGTTTTGACTGCTCAAAAATTCACCTGTTTCACGAGATGTGTGAGAGCTCGCATTGTCCACTCAGAATTGACCGTCCTACGTTGCTTAAGCGGAACAGTGGCCAACTATCCCATTCGGCCGAAGAAAGAGGCGACCATTTGCTTCGCTGTGCTTCTTCCACGAACAACTTTTGTTGGATTTAGCCCACACGGTCGATTGCTGTTTTGTTTCCAGCTAATACGCATATAACCATGATTCGTCACCTGTCACGATCTAATACACGTCTTTTGAAGCACCACGGTCGATCCTTTTTTTGAGCGATTGATAAATTATGGGTTTTCCAACGAGAACAAACGTTTTTTACATGCAAAATCGAATGTATCCGTATTGAAGTGGAATTAATGTGCAAGGATGCTTCTATCTCACAATCTTGCATTATCAGTTCATGCACTGCATCGATGTTTTGTGACACAACAACCGATTTTGGACGACCTTCACGAAATTCGTCGGCGACCGAACTACGACTACGATTGAATTCACTATACCAGCGATATAGTATGGTTTTTGATGGTGCCTTATCGTCATACAAAGAACTGAGTTCATCGACACATTCTTGTTGAGATAACCCACGTCGAAAGTTGTGAAAAATAATCCAACGAAAACCTTCTCTTGAAATTTCCATTTTTTGGCCAAATTGATTTTCTTAACTCACTGGAAACATAACAAATAGCAATTGAACATCAAAACATTGTGAGTATGTTTATGCTAAAAAATGTCAAACTTTAATATGGTGTTGCCAGATTTTAGCTATTGACATTAGTATTGCCTATTCCCGAAATATAAGTAGTGCTCCTCGTATTTCCTATGCACAATTTAATCAAATTAAAGTGTCGAAATAAACTTGCGTTAACTTGCGTGTTGTTGCAAACTTAAAACTTTATTAAGTTTAAGCCATGTAACTGCTACGATAACAAAGTTTCAAATTAAGGCAGTTATGTTAGTTATCTAGTTTACCATTTAACCCATAAAGGACCAGCTGTGCTCGATTACTTATAAAGGATATTTAGGAAAAGTTATTTCAATGTTTATGAATTAGCGTACTTTGGACATCGATTTCGTACTTAACTGCATAATAATTTGCTAATATCAGCAAATGGATTAAGGGCTCATGTGCATGTTTTATTTCGCACTAATTGTATTAATATCAGATTTTACATGCTTTTTCGAAATAATAGTAAGCTTAGAAGTATTGTCATTTATTAGTAAATTCGTCAACAGTTCATGTATTTTGTTGAAGGCATTAAAAGAAAAAAAATACAAGAAATTTCCAGGAAAATAACTCAACATAACCCCCTTAAAATTTTTTGCAAAATATTTTTCATTTCTTATTTATTTTGGTTTTTAATTTGTCAAATGTAACAAGTTTAACACTATTGTTTTTGTGTGGGGGACCTATGAGCTTTTTCTATAAAACTTTTGCACCGGAATACCGATACTTTCACGCAATCTTCAAAAGTTTTAGAAAATAATTCTGAAATGTAAAGACTTTCTGCTGTTTTAGTAGGAATAGCCCTCTTAAATTACTAAATTTAAAACAAAACAAAGTTTACAGAGCGCTTGGGTATGCGAGGAAGTTTTCATCAGTCCATTTTATCCATCTATTGGATCACGGAATGTAATATCATTTGCACTTTTTCTCGAGTTATTTCCGAGCACTTTCTCATGTAATCGGCGATTCGGAAGTTTATCTTTTTGTTTAATGAAGGTTTCTCCAATTTTTTTTTTTTCACAAAAATGTTATGCAGATTTTAGAGAACAATTTTGTGTAAAAATTTTGTTTTTATTTGTGGGTAGGTATTGCTTTGATATCTATTTGTTTATTAAAAAGTGCATTGTTTTTAAGAAATTTTAAAAATTTTTATGAAAAGTTTAATTCATCTAAATTTTGAATTTTTTTTTAGTCCTACCACAAAAATTTCATAAATTTCCGATTAATATTTACGGAGAAATCGCAATTTAAATAATTTAACTCAGATTACTTAAGAGCAGTTTCGTTAAAGCCCTATGCTCCTCCTAGGAGTTAAAGGAGAATACATACATACATACATACTTAAGAGCAGTTTCGTTAAAGCACTATTTCCTTAAGAAACTTTTATGGAAATTCTTTTATGAAATTCCCAAATTTTTTTATAAGAAAAAAATACTTTAAAAATAGTTCAAAGTTTAAAATCATCTCCTGTTGTACATTGATAAAAAAAAAAAAAAAAGTCGAGAAGAGAGAGAGAGAGAGCGGTAAAATTTGGTAAAGCTTTTCTATTTTCTCACATTTTGAAATTAACCATGGTGCTACTCCGGTTCAGCTGTTGGCCATATTTACATTCTTCCACTTTGAGTACTTGGGAAAAGCTTTCTCGAAATTCCCACTATTATCGGAATGTTGTGAAAATGAAACGCATTCCTACCTTACTACATACAAATAAAGAAACAATTATGCATGTATATATGTAACTATATATAAACAAAAGAAAAGAGCATAAATGCCAAATAAAATCTTTCAAATAGACAACAGCAATAACAAAGAAAACAATTTATTCCTTTATTCTAAGAAAGTCTATATGAATACATAAGTGCATATCTACATACATACATAAGTACATACATACATCTAAGTACATATATATGTAACTAAATTCATACATGTGCTTATGCTGATACTGTATACATATGTATTATATATTAATGTGGGTACATTAGGGTGATACAAAAAAACGGAAGGGCTTGCGGCGCTCAGCTGAAATGTTTCTTTGGCATCTTCTTAGGCATGTGAATGAAAGCAGCTCCGTTTTTACTCCAAGTGCCCAAATATATTTCATTTTTATACTAAGTAGCTATGACATTATGTTGAATTGACACTCTTAATATTGGAATTTCTTAGAGCGAGAGTTAATTATGCTAGGTTTCCTGTAAACCAAACATTATGAGGCTTCCCAACTCGAAAACTCAAGTCCCGTATTTCCGCCAAATTGGATTCCATCAACAAAATCGTGATCGGTTTGGTATGGAATCAAATCATGAGCAACATTTAATTTGGTTATTTTATTTAAATGAAATTACAATCTTCATTTGGAGAAATCGATTAAATGTTTCGATGATGACAAGAAAAAAATATACTTTTGATGAGAAATCATCGATTTATATAAGGACTGCGTTCGATAAAATTGTCCGACACATTTTATCCAATAACTTGTTTTCAAATTACTCACAGTACGCTTTGAATTGAATGTACCAAAACTATGGTTTTCAAATTTTGTCCCTAGTCAGTCATATTTACTTAAAAATGGCAAACGAGCTATAAGTTCGAAAGTCTATAATAAAAATTTTTGAAGACCACCCGCGGTAGACTACCAATAGAATTGCTCGGAATAGCAAAATTAATGAGAAATTGGTATCATGAGCTTTGAAAAACTTTAAGGAAGACTTGGATGTCTTTCGAAAGCCAGGTTCCGCGAAAGAAAAAGGCATTCGTGTCCAAAACAAAAAGAAGAACTTCGTCACAATTTTAAAGAGAACCCCAACATTTCATGCAGAAAACTGGCACAGAAGGTAAAGTGTTCCGAGTTTTTAGTTCGCAAGGCTAAAAAGGAGGTTTGTTTGAAGACGTTTAAGGTACAAAAAGTTTCTGACAGAAATGCTATGAAGAACACGAAAGCAAAACAGCACGGCATAAAATTAAAAATTAATTTTTTCCCAAAAATTTGAATGCTGCATCATGGACGACGAAACGTATGTTTTAGCCGATTTTACGCTGCTTCCAGGCCAAAAATTTGACACTGTAGACTCGCGAGGGAATGTGGACGAAAAGCTTAAGTCAAAAAAGCAGTCAAAATTTCCTCGTAAGTTCTTGGTTTGGCAAGCAAACTGCAGTTGTGTCAAAAGGAGCAATTCTTTTGTAACCACTGGAAAAGTAAACTCCGAATTCTATATTAAGGAATGTTTGGAAAAAAGACTTTAGCCTTTCCTGCGAAAGCATGAAGTTTCCACATTCTTTTGGCCAGACTTAGCATCTTGTCAATATAGTAAAATGGCCTTGCAGGAGTACTCAAGAAATTATATGATTTTGGTGCCTCGTGAAGCAAATCCTCCAAACTGTCCAGAAATCTGGTCAATTGAAAGATTCTGGGCTTAAATCAAAAAGAAGATAAAGGCAACAAAAAAAGTTGCCAAAGATGCTAAAAATTTTCGAGAAAAGTTGTGTTCAGCAGCTAGAAAGCTAGAAATAATACCATAAAATCCTTAATGGAAGGAGTGTCAGAAAAGTTACAAAAAAATTTGTAAAAAAAAATATAAAAATATGTACCCTATATATGAAGCAATCCAAGCAACGCCAAGTGTACCAGTTCAAAATTTTTTTTTCTCCGATTTCGCTCAAATTTGGCAATATGGTATCCGGTGTGCAAGAACAACAATCCGGATTTGGCCCTAGTACCATTTCTGTGGTCGCGCGGAAAAACCAGGTAACTCCATTTTTTTGGAAAATGGAAAAACCATGGAAAATGGAATGTTTTTTTGATTTACAATCATTCTATCAGAGCGAAATTTTAATATTGCATATCATTTCCAAGTTATTAAGAAACAAAAAATTGCGTAAATAATACAATACATTTTGGGAAATAACAAGGTAACTCTATACCGTTTGCGGAAAAACCAGGCAACTCCACAAATTTTTCAATTTATCTAGAAAATTCAACAGAAATTCAAATACAATTTATGTATATCATTATATTGACAAATAGTAAACTGAATATATGAATGTGCAATTTCGAAAAGGTCACATCTCCAAACGAGGCAAAAGTAATGTCATATAAATTATGTGCCATAATGATCGGTTATTTGATCGATATCATTTTTTCAACTAAATTCTACATCAAGTAAATTTTTCATGAAAACAGAGACATATTTTATTCATTCCTAACAAAATGTTAGCCAATTAATATTATGACATTACTTTTGCCTTTATTGGAGATGTGACCTTTTCGAAATTGCACATTCATATCATGAAAATAAAAAATTTCATGTTGAATTAATCTCAAATGGCTGCTTTGATGAAATACAACTACTTTTGCTTCTGCTTCAACCTTGCCGATTTCCTCACAATTAAACTTTCATCATTCGATCGATGATTGACACTTTTGTTCGGAGCGCATGAATGGTGCTTCCGAAGCGCTCTAGCGCAGCAGTGAAGCGCATCACTGTCATATCCAATAGCACAGAAATTAACATAGGCAGGTCATTAGCTCGAAGCGCTTCGTTGGGTTGTAACATTCTCATACATTGAAAATAGAACATCTTTTTGGAAAAACCAGGTAACTCCATTTTTGCGGAAAAACCAGGTAACTGACCGTGTTTAGCTGTATTTTTGCCTAAAATTGAGTGAAATGTCTTAAAAAATTTTCATTCTCATTCAAAAGAGAGTTTCCCCACGTTATTTTACACCAAAAAAGGAATTAAAATGAAAAAACTTGCTAAATTCATCAAAAAAGTTAAACGCGTTTTACTCCTGTTTTTGAAAAATGGAGTTACCTGATTTTTCCGCGTGGCCACAGATTTTTTGTTAAAATACAGGGTGTTGAAGTTGGCGTTTTTAGTCATTTTCATGAAAAGGGTGTTTTTTCAAAAATTTATAGCTTCCCAATGTGCACAAAAACGGATGAGGATCCGTTTCGAATCCATTACGAGTTCATAAAGGTATAAAAAACGTAATCCGTGGTAACGGATCCATTTCGAACCCGTAACGTACATCAAAAACGAATTCAAAAAGCTTTGCTTAGATAAAAAAAAACATTTTGAAGCGCTTATTAGCGAATAAAAAAAAAATTAAATTCCGCAGTGCGGGCCCGTTTCGAATCCGAAACTTATGTAAAAACGAATTCAAAACGGATTTGCTTTTAAATATGTTAATGCTGAATATTTACAGAAAAAAACCGTTTTGATGCGCCTATTAGCAATTCAAAAATAATAAAAAGAAAAAAAAGGAAGAAAAATAAAGGGTAAAAATCCACCTCTGGTAGGATTCGAACCTGGGCAAATCCGTTTCGATTCCGTAAATACTTCAAATACGAACTGAAAACGGAATTGCTTTATTTAATTTTTATGATAAAAAAATATTTTTGATTTGTTTTTTTTTTTTCTTTTTATTTTATTGCGTATGATTTTTTGTAAACTTTTCAAACTCTGTTTGAAAAAATGTTTTTGATTCCAAATTTGAGTATATAACATTTTTTATCAAAAGAAGGGAAGAAAAACAACACAGAATACTTATAAAAAAACAACAGAAATTTGTTTAATATACAAACTTTAAATCTCAACATCAAATAAGTCTACATCAGTTAAGTAAATATTATATCGGTCAATAGCCTAGTTGTCTAACGTCTCGTGTATGAAAAAGTAATATCCTGGGAGCCTGAGTTCGACTCCCGGCCGGGCTAGCTAAGTTAGTAACTTTTTTTTTTTTTGTTATTTTGTTTTTTTTAATTAAAAATAAGCGCTTCACCCTGTTTTCTTTTTTTTTATAAGCAGCATTAACATTATTAAAAGCGAATCCGTTTTGAATTCGTTTTTGATGTACGTTACAGGTTCGAAACGGATCCATAAAAGAAGAAAAAACGATTCGTTTTTTTTTTTAGGAATCCTTCCCGCAAACGGATCAGTAACGGATACGTAACGGATTCCGTAACGGATAAAAAGAACGAAAATATGAACCCGTTACGGATCCAAAACGAGTCCGTTTGGCACACTGGGTTACACTAAATTTTGTAAATCTAAAAATTAAATTTTTAAAATTTTTGGAAGCTAATGCTTCCTTATCGGACGTTTTGAGAGGCAGAGTCTGAACAGCGAAAACATGCAACGAAAAAGTGTAACGGATGTTTGCAACGAAAATGCGTCACACATATAAAAATAGAGACGTACTGTATACAAAGTACAGTATACAGTATATATGTATGTATACATATATATATGTTTATAAACATTGCGCGCACCAGCTCATGCTCTCTCTCTCTCTCTCTCTCTCTCACTATAATAAGTTTTAGCTTATTATATTAGCTTATAATAAGCATTAGCTTCCAATATCATCGGCCACTCCCCGAGTGCCACCTGCCGTTTTTTTTGTATGGAGACACTCCAAATATCAATCCTGAATAAAAGTTTTATAATCTAAGCTCTGCCACTTAATATAAAAGCCACGTGGTGTAGAATTAATGTGAATCAATTAACCCGTCTGTGAGAAAATGCGATTTAAAAAACATTTTTTTATGAGGGCCACCTTAAATATACACCCTAGCGGTATGAACTGCTACTAATGCAGTCGAAACCATTCGTTGCTTTTTTATTACCATTACTGCTTTCCGCCTCAAAAGTGGCCCAGTGTGCCAAACGGACTTGTTTCGGATCCGTAACGGGTTCATATTTTCGTTCTTTTTATCCGTTACGGAATCCGTTACGTATCCGTTACTGATCCGTTTGCGGGAAGGATTCCTAAAAAAAAAACGAATCGTTTTTTCTTCTTTTATGGATCCGTTTCGAACCTGTAACGTACATCAAAAACGAATTCAAAACGGATTCGCTTTTAATAATGTTAATACTGCTTATAAAAAAAAAAGAAAACAGGGTGAAGCGCTTATTTTTAATTAAAAAAAACAAAATAACAAAAAAAAAAAAAAAATTACTAGCCCGGCCGGGAGTCGAACTCAGGCTCCCGGGGTATTACTCCTTCATACATGAGACGTTAGACAACTAGGCTATTGGCCGATATGATGTTTACTTAACTGATGCAGACTTATTTGATGTTGAGATTTAAAGTTTGTATATTAAACAAATTTCTGTTGTTTTTTTATAAGTATTCTGTGTTGTTTTTCTTCCCTTCTTTTGATAAAAAATGTTATATACTCAAATTTGGAATCAAAGACACTTTTTCAAACGGAGTTTGAAAAGTTTACAAAAAACCATACGCAATAAAATAAAAAGAAAAAAAAAAAAAATCAAAAATATTTTTTTTATCATAAAAATTAAATAAAGCAAATCCGTTTTGAGTTCGTATTTGAAGTATTTACGGAATCGAAACGGATTTGCCCAGGTTCGAATCCTACCAGAGGTGGATTTTTACCCATTATTTTTCTTCCTTTTTTTTCTTTTTATTATTTTTTAATTGCTAATAGGCGCATCAAAACGGTTTTTTTCTGTAAATATACAGCATTAACATATTTAAAAGCAAATCCGTTTTGAATTCGTTTTTACATAAGTTTCGGATTCGAAACGGGCCCGCACTGCGGAATTAAATTTTTTTTTATTCGCTAATAAGCGCTTCAAAATGTTTTTTTTTTTTTTATCTAAACAAAGCGTTTTGAATTCGTTTTTGTTGTACGTTACGGGTTCGAAATGAATCCGTTACCGCGGATTACGTTTTTTATACCTTTATGAACTCGTAATGGATTCGAAACGGATCCTCATCCGTTTTTGTGCACATTGGGTGGCGAGCTCATAAAGCGTTAACCCAGCAGCAGAGTGTCCGCAGCTTTTGATGCCGAATAAAACCATGTGAAAGGCAATGAATATACGAAGAGCACTGCACACGAACTCTTCATTGGATATCTCTGGTATACATGGTATATCGCATATGGCTACGAAGCTTCTGACATGTGATAGAAGAGGCCTAGACTAACAAAAAATTGCACCTGGGGCGCCTTAAATTTATCCCTGAGAAGTTATAGGGTTAAAACTGATTTTCTGACTTGTTTTGAAAAAAAAATTGTTTTGGGTCACCCTAAAATTTTAGAGAATACATTTTTAATATAAAGTCTTATCTAATTGTATGAGTTTCTAAGAGTGTATTTGGTTTATGGAGTTTCAAAAGATTTCTCAAAGTTCTGGACTTTTAAAGTTGGTATTTAAAATTTTGTTCCTATTTTATGAAATTGTCGGCCATTTTAGTATAAAAAAGTCCTTTTAACATACCCTTTTATGTTTTTTTTAAGAATCTTCGTTAAATTTACTTTCATTCAGTAGTAAGTTGAATCTACCAATTTTTTTAATTGAGGTCAGAAAAAAATACTTTTCAAGTACAAACCGTTTGAAGACTCCAGTAGATAAAACGCACATCATACGCAGCGCAACGCATGCGAGTAACCCGTGTGTTTCATAGAAAAGTATTTTTATCCGAAATTAACAAAATGGTATGACAAATGTCATACCGAATTAAAGAAAATTTAACGATGATTCTAAAAAACATTACAAAATGGTATATAAATAAGACTTTTTTAATATTAAAATGACCGCCAAATTCAAAAAACAGAAAAAAAAAAAAATTTTATATATCAACTTTAAAAGTCAAGAAATTTGCGAAATCTTTTTAAGCTTCATAAAACTTTCCAATAAAAATATTTTCTCTAAAACGTTAGGGTGACCCAATAAATTTTTTTTTTTTTTTTTCAAAACTAGTCAGAAAATCAGTTTTAACCCTATAACTTCTCAGTAATAAATTTAAGACCCCCCAGGTGCAATTTTTTGTTAGTCTAGGCCTCTTCTATCACCTCCCAAAAGCTTTGTGAAACAAGCCAGAAAATCAGTTTTAACCCAATAACTAATCTAGCGTACATTTAAACCCCCTCTCCAAGTGCAATTTGTTGATAGTCTAGACCTCCGCTATCACCTGCCAAACGCTTCGTAACCTTATACGAAACACGCTGTATAGTAAGTATAATATTTCCAGTCATTTGCAGCGCAAAACATATTCAGAGCGCGTGAATACTCAGTTGGATATGTCTAGTAAAGAGGCCAATTCAGTTAGAAAGGCTAAAAAGTTTGCAAGAAATACATGAAAACCCTAAATCCTGATTACTTAGAGCCAATAAAAAATCAAAGTTAACCTGGAAATTTCTTTTAAGTTTTATTAGCTCGAATAAAAACAATGACTAAAAAGTTTCTCGAACATTTGCATACCACGGTTGCATAGCCAATTCATTTTCTATTCAAAGAATTTCTTTTATGACGTCAGTATCGACGTCTAAAGACTAGAGCTTAAGTTAAATACTCATAGAATTTTTGCAAAAAAAAAAAGAAAATAATTAAATTGCGTCACACTCTATGAAATACTCGAGACAAAGACAAACAAAGAAACTAAGGGCATGCAAAAATACTACCAACCTACTACTGTTATCAAAGTGGGCGTTGTTTAAAGTGGGCTAAAGGAAAATGTAGTAAATAAAAAAAATAAAAAAAATGGAATTAATTAAAAAAAGAGGAAATTCCAAAAGAACTATAATAACAAGAAAAAATACCTATAAAAAAGAGCAACAAGCGTCTGCGTATAATCGATTTGTAATTTGTTGCCATACGAGCAAATGGCTGTGATGGTATATATCATCGCTGTCACGAAAACGTCACAAACGGCAGGATATCATCACTATATCCAATCAGTACAGTAGCTTAACTAAGTATTTAGTAAAAAGAGCAAAATGTCCTCATCAGGACACAACAAACTACAATTATAAAGTAAACATCATGGACCAACAGGCAGACAAAAGTGTGTGTTTGAGACAATGACGACAATGGCCGATAAAAACTTAAACGTTGCCAGTGATGACACTTTTTGGGTATTCAGAATTAAATGTGAGGTGGTGGGGTTAAAGTGCGATTAACGGCAGCAACAATGTGGGTGGCGGATGCAAGGTAAACAAGGTAAAATAATTAGTTACGATGATATTGAGTTAAAGCATTGCATATGTGGGTGTTGAAATAATGAAATGAGTTAAATGTTCGCAAAAGTGTGAGATACGACAATGATGATGATGATAATTAACAAATTGATAATGGCTCTAAGAAAACTTTGAACTTTTCAAAGTAAGGAAATTGAATAGAATTGAATTTTACAAGCAATTGATAACGTTTTTTCTTACTTTGTTTTCTAAATAAAGTACATAAAAAGCAGTGTATGCAAATCTTTATTTAGAATGATAGTTCGGTACGTACAACTCAATGTTTAAAAATTATTTCGTTCAAATGTTGCCCACGACTAGATCTTAAATGGTTCATTCTGTGGGTCCAATTTTCGACTACTCTTTCGAGCATATCGGCCGGTATTCCTTGAATAACACGAGTTAGGTTTTTTTGCAAAGCTTCAATTATTTCGGGTTTGTCGACTAAATAAGTGATTTGACATATCCCCAAAGAAAGTAGTCCAATGGCGTCAAATCACATGATCTTGGTGGCCAATTAACAGGAGGTCGAAAAACGAAATTTTTTTAGGTAAACAATTCAAATCAAAAATAGTAAATTTCGATGTACTTGTCAGCGCTGAATCCGAATCTATTATCAGAATTGCTATACCTCGTATGAGCTACAAATTGGTATTGTGTGTGATTTTTCTTTAAAAAGTTATGACTACTTTTAATGATACATGAAAGTTAAAAGTTTTATATGGATTCTCAAATGACTTTCTCTCCGTGGTGTCATTTTTAAATAGTCATAACTTTTTACTAAATGATGCATTTTGTTGAAAAGAGCAAAAATGTTTTTGAACATTTGGGGTAGGATATCTCGGAATCCATACAAAGCATAGCGATTCTGATGCCACATTCGGATTCTATGTTGACAAGTACATCGAAAATGATTATTTTTGTTTTGAATTGTTTCTCTTTTTTTGAAAAAAAAAAAATCGTTTTTCGACCTTTTTTCAAAACAACATTAATCTAAAGTGTTGGTTTTTTTATACCCTACACCAAGGTTATATTCACTTTGTCCTTCCGTTTGTAACGCAGAGAAGGAGGCGTGGCAGATATAGAAAAGTATATATATTCTTGATCAGCGTCACCTCCTGAGTTCATATAGCCATGTCCGTCTGTCTGGCTGGCTGGCTGGCTGTGTGTGGAAATACATTTTTTGGGAAAACTAAGCAAGATAATTCAATGAAATTTGGTGTACAGCCTTCGTGATTAGCACGGGGGATTGAAAATGAGTGAAATCGGTCAACGGACACGCCTACCGCCCATACAAAAAATATATTCAAAATGCAACTTTTGGAGTATTTTTTACGATAATGAACCCAAAATACACGTAAATACTACGAATTGTAAGCGTAAGCTCTGAGCCAAATATGGGCGAATTCGGACAAGAGGGCGTGACACCACCATATAAGCAAAAGCTTGAAAACGTTATACTGAAAGCGTTTTTTAAGATATTCAAACCAAATATGACTCAGACACTAAGAATAATAAATGCAGGCTCTCAACAAAGATTAAGTAAATTCGGACAAGTGGGCGTGGCACTTCCCATATAAAAAAAGTTTCAAAATGCTATACTCAAAGAGTTTTATGAGATGATCCAACTAAATTTCACTCAAATACTAAGAACTATAAATTCAAACTCTGTGAAAAAACTGAGTGAATTCGGACAAGAGGGTGTGGCACCTCCCATATAAGCAAAATTTGAAAAATACTGCAGTGTAGGGTATTGAATGTTTGGCCAGGCCAAAGGTAATACCCTTACTAGTTTTCAGTTCAGTTACTAACAAAACGAGCCATGTCGGATCAAAATCGGTGCTCGTTCCTTAAAATTTGATTTTAAAGACTTTTTTACCCTAATTTGCCTGCACTGATAGCACACATATGTTTCCATTAAATTTTCTTGGTAACCGGACATAATCCCAACGGACATAATCCCCATTTCGTAAATGGGGGTTATGTCCGAAAATTTTTCGGTCATAATCCCCATTTTGGCCATGGGGGTTATGTCCGCAAATTTTTCGGACATAATCCCAATGGGGGCTATGTCCGAAAAACTTAATTAAGATTGAGCAAAATTTTTGCAATAATCCATTTAAAAAATTTATATAGTGTTGGATGTTATAGACTTATCCGCGGCCGAAGGCCTCCGCAAAGCCGATATTGGATTTTTGGGAGTTTTAAATCCTGAGCTGCGGCCGCCCACTTACCCCTACTCTTATGAAAAATTACTGTGGCTAGCAAGCTAGGTGTTGGATATATTATAGACTGATCAGCGGCTGAAGGCCGCCGCTGAAACGGTATTGGAATTTTTGGAACTTGTAAATCCTGAGCTGCTTCTGTTGTCAATAGCAAAATATCGTTATGGGGACTATGTCCGTTTTTTCCTGGGGATTATGTCCGAAACACTTGCGGACATAATCCCCATTTTGTGAATGGGGGCGGACGTAATCCCCATTTCGTGAATGGGGATTTTGTCCGTGGGGACTATGTCACGGCACCGATTTTCTTAATAAAACAAATGTTTCTTTTTGGTTTTTTAATGCTCCTAAAAATTGTACTTTAAAAGAGTTTAAAAAATAGCACTTTTTCCCAAAAAAAACTCCCTTGTAATTATAGACAATAATATTGTAAAATAGGTACATATGATCATTAAAATTAGTTAAGAATTTTCCAAATAATGAACAATTTTATAAAGCATTATCAGTATGTTTTGAAATGCTCAAAAAGTCATAACACCAAAACTGTTAAGGATATCAACTGGGCTTTGAATTAATGTCAAAGGTAGTTTTATTTTCTTTCCAAAAAAATCTAAAGTTAGAACTACGTAAAAGTAGTGAAAATTTTTTTTGTATATTTTATACTAAAAAAGTATTTTTTTTTTGTCAAATAGCAAAAAAATTGTTCAAAATCAGATAAAACATTAAAACCGGTAAAGAAATGTCCAAGTTACAATTTCGTGAAATAGTATCGGGCAATTTGGGTATTTTTAACATCCCCAAAATGAGGTTGGACATCATTAATTTATTTCAAAACCTAAGAAACGAAATATTTGCCAAATACGTATATAGAAGTAATAATACAAGGATTTCATTCAAAATTAGCAATCGGTGCCGGTAAAATATTATTTTTATTTACTTCAGATTGTAAGCAAGACATAGGCGCATATTCATAGTCATATTTGGTATCAGCTTATGTCAGAACTTTATTTTAGCAATAACTAAGTCGTTCATAATCGATTTGGCATCGACTTTTCTGTCTATTAGAACTAAAAATATAGTTTAAGCTGAAGTTGTTGCTAAACCAATACGAAAGTGTCAATAAATAATGTATGGAGCAAATTCATTGCGATTTTGATATTTTGGAGGGTTCTATTGGGTAGAATAATACCCAAGAATAGAGTAATCTTACAAAATATCCAGCTAGATCCAGAAGTGGCGCGTATTAATTTTAAGGCACATTTAGAGGAAGGTTAGGGGCACTCAGGAAAAATTCGAGTCATATAATATATTGTATTGTGGGCTGGCTTGCGTGTCAATGGCCAGAAAGTTTTGAGAAGTCGAAAAATTTAACGTAAATATCTCTGAAAAATTATTGGAGTGGGGAATCAGAAATAGTTCTTGGTGCCTAATAGCTTTAGGTGTGCTCTTTTATACAAAATAACGGGTATGATTTCATGGCTGGGTATTTAAACATGACGCCGTTAGAGGTTCTAACAATAACATCTATTAATTTTTTTTTGTTTTTTTTTTTTTTTTTGAGTAAAAATGCGGATTTTTTCGTAATTAAATAAATATTAAATTATTTTGAAAATTTTGAAATTATTATAAACTATTATTTGAAATATTTGGTTGTAAATTATTTACACAGGGCAACAAAAAAAAAAAAAATTCCTGGGCCAAAGTATTTTGAGTAAATTATTGATCCAATAATGTCAATAAGTACTCAATGTATAATTTATTCGTTTGAATTAACTCTAGTTCTCTAGATATCTTTGCCTAAAGTCCAAAATTTGCTACATACAAAGAACCAAATCATATTTGTATAGAGTTGAAATAACTTTTCTTCGATAGATGATAATATGAAAAGTAATGAATCATTAATAAATTAATTCGGTAAGTATCTAGTTTAATTTATTAAAATAAACTTTCCTAAAATGTAACTTAAAAATGTAAAAAAGAGCTTGTAAGCAAAATCCTACTTAAATTCAATACACAAAAGTATTCGGAATTCCAAAAAATATGGCAATATTTTAAAAACAAAATAAAAAAATAATCCAAAACTATTGGCGACACTCTTAAAATTCAACTTACAGTTGTTTTGGGGTAGCTCAGTTCTGTTTTGTCAGTTTTTTTTTTAAGCAAAAGACTTCGTTTTTTAGAAAAGTTAGATGGGAAGAAAATCAGAAGAAACCACTCTTGAATAAAAAAAATTATAACGCGTGAGGACGGAAAAACCCTGTGGGAGGTTGCGAGATGCGTTGGAAGAAGTATTTATTCCATCCACAGCATTATAGAAAGAAAAAAGTTCCATAATTCTTAAAGCTTTAGTATATTATCGAAACTAGGCATTCAAGATAGGTCGGATATCATACGAAAAACTAAATATCAACCATGTACTTCAGCAGTGCACATTAGGAGAAACCTCACTTAATATAATGTAGTAAACATAAGTGATGAATCTGATCGCAGGACACTCAAAAATGCTAGTTATAATGGAAGAACTCAACGTCTCAAATCATTTATAAGTAAGGCCAACCGCAAAAAGCGCTCACAGTTTGCAAAAAGCATTTAAATTACAACGAATGGTTTAGGTCAAGAGTTATTTTTAGAGACGAGACAAAATATTATATAAATTGTTTCTTTCTTATACATGTAAGCGCTTCTTGCGGTTGGCCTTACTTATAAATGATTTGAGACGTTGAGTTCTTCCATTATAACTAGCATTTTTGAGTGCCCTGCGATCAGTTTCATCACTTATCTTTACTTCATTATATTAAGTGAGGTTTCTATTAATGTGCACTGCTGAAGTACGTGGTTGATATTTAGTTTTTCGTATGATATCCGACCTATCTCGAATGCCTAGTTTCGATAATATACCAAAGCTTTGTGAATTATGTAACTGTTTTATTTCTATAATGCTGTGGATGGCCTAAATACTTCTTCCAACGCATCTTGCAACGTCCTACAGGGTTTTTCCGTCCTCACGCGTTATAATTTTTTTATTCAAGAGTGGTTTCTTCTGATTTTCTTCCCATCTTACTTTTCTAAAAAACGAAGTCTTTTGCTTAAAAAAAAAAAACTGACAAAACAGAACTGAGCTTCCCCAAAACAACTGTAAGTTAAATTTTAAGAGTGTCGCCAATACTATTGGATTACTCTTTGATTTCGTGTTTAAGATATTGCCATATTTTTTGGAATTCCGAATACTTTTGTGTATTGAATTTAAGTAGGATTTTGCTTACAGGCTCTTTTTTACATTTTGAAGTTACATTTTAGGAAAGTTTATTTCAATAAATAAAACTAGACACTTACTGAATTTTAATTGTTAAGAGTGATTCAAAAAAAATTAATTTGTAATTAAAAAATTTTATGGTTATATAAAAAAATTTCAAATTCCGAATACTTTTGTGAGCCTCTGTACATTTCGCAGCTATGACGTCCAAAATAGGGCAACATTTGCTCATCAGTTGACAAATTCTCTTCAAAGACACCAAACTGCATAAACTTTTTGTTTATTAAATCAAAAAGTGGGCGCATTTTGGTATATTTGTCGTTGCGGTCGAGATGGTCGTTATCCTTGCAGATATTGCTTTATCTTCCTGAATACTGAGCGCAGCATCGACTGCTGCACGATTTTTGATCCAAGAGTTGGATTTGTGGACCAATAATTACCTATTTGTGGCATCTTATGATATCCCGACAGTATCAAAATGCCAAGGAATCTTTTTAATAGGGCTGTGTTCAAAGTGTGAGCAAATTGGTCGTCATTGTGCTGCAAAGCATATCGTTTTGTTTCAGCTACAATAAGATCATACACTTCGGCATCAAAGAAATGAAAAAAAATATCGGAAGGTGATTTGTCCTTGAGCTTGTTTTGAATATCAAGATGCAGTTGATTCAATGGCTCTGGCATATTTGTTATTTTGTAAAGTAAAGGATTCTCAGTAACTTCCTTCCACTTTGCTGCTGCGAACTCTTATGGTAATTTGTATCTACATGCTGCTTGAACGGATTCGGGTAGTACGCCTTTTTCATTGTCATTCCACTCATCTGAGTTAAATGAAACTTTTTTGGACACCATTTTTTTCATTAGCCGTTTTCGCTTTTTCCCAATGTCACGTTGAGCAGATGTTGATGGTTGCTCATCGTCTACATTACTATGTCCAGCGATTTGCAGAGGACAAAAAGTACTTACTGACTGCTGAATATTCTGATCAAATACAGGGACATCTCCGTGGTAGCTTCACCTTCGCGGTCTTTTCTAGTTTCAATTTCAAATGTGCCGGCCATATCCTTCTTTAACGGTTCATCACTTGTCAACATATTGTCGTCGATGTCTTCTTCATGTGGTATTCCATTGAACGTTTCCGGTGGAATAGCGGCCACAATATCGATTTCATCATCAGTGTCGCTATTGTATAGCATATCACTAATTTCAGACACACAAAGTGCTTTACGACGGTGACCTATAAATTTAGCCATTATCGATATCACCTACTTTATTTTAAACTTTTATCGTAAAATAACAGTTGATGACACAATTTCCGAACTGCATGCGATGAAATTACATAACAAACTAATAAACTTCGCCAAACTCTCACAAAAGTTAAAAAAAAAATTTGAAATTTTGCAAAAAAAGTCAAAGGCATCTTTGATTCATTCAAAATACTTGTTCATATATTGAATGTCAAATTTAGTTTTCTACAAAATTTTGAAATTTGAAATTTTTTAATGGAAAAAGGTCATAGGCATCTTCGATTTATTGAAATACTTGAACGCCAATGAAAACAAATTGATGTGCTTATTGTTCTTTCGAATTCAGAGCTCTTCTAGCCTGCTTAGCATAGAAAAGTTCACCAATAAAAAATTATGACTTTTTCCGCCAACGGCCATTGTTCGACTTTTCGAACAGTCATTTTCGCAAGTCTACCAATGCTTCCTAGTGGTAAAAAGTTATAAGTAAACTCACTTTTATAATATTTTTGACCTTTATCTACCATAAAAAAGTACTTTTGGAAAAATACTATTTATTATTATATCTTATTTTATTCATTAAAAATGGGTCTGCTTGTAAGCTATTTTTCAACCCCCCACTGTAGCCCACAGGGGGAGGGGGATGGCGGAAACTAATTTTTTCTAATAGCTAATTAAACTATCTATTACAGTAGACTCCGCTTAATTGACTTGATGAAAAATGCAAAATTTTCGGTTCAATTAACCGGGGAATCAATTAAGCGGGCCCCGCTTAATTGATCCGACTGATCAATTAAAAGAATCCCGGATAATTGATCGAGAGAGTCAATTAAGCATAGAAAAAATTAGCATTCGGCGATTTTACTTTTAATTTAATGGTTTTTAATGTGTTCAAAGCAATAGGAATTTCTTTAAGTCATAAGTTCCATGAGGAGATAACGAATACTAAAATATGTATGTATATTGTACATTAAAAAGTGCATTAGGTACATAAAGGGAACTTCAATTCACCTTAAAATAAAATAAAGAAAATTAATACAAAATTCGGGTATGAGCGTAGTAGAATTAGAGCTGAGCATATAAATTTGGAAAAACTAGGTGTATTGGAAATGTTTGTGGGAATCGATAGCTTAGGATACGTTTACTACGAGTCCATCAGTCTGACGTGCTGAGTCGGCTGCCTAAGCACATGAACGGCCTGAAAAGGTTGCGAAAATCAGTTTTTTTCCAAACAGTTACTTCTTTAGAAAAATGTTGTGACAATTTTATAATTGTGTGCGTATGAAAAGTTATTCAGGGTCAAATTTTTAAATTTTTTTATAATTTCCAGTGGCATTAGAAATTAAAATGGCAATAGACGTAATTTTGACTATTAAAAACCTTTAAGACCATCACCTCTTCTGGACATAGTATGTAAAGCACAATCCAATTTCGTCGGCGTCAAAAATATCAGCTTGATCAAAACCCTTTAATAATCCGGTAAGCTATTGAAATCATTTGCACCTTTTGAGTTTTCTGAAGATTTTTCTAAATGGACTTTACAAAAGACGACACTTTAACGGTTTTGCCATATCCAGTTTTGCCATATTTGTTCATACATCTTGCCATCTGTCATTTAAATAATCATTGATTTATTCGTATAATATTTTTTCGAATACCTTTTCTAAAGCAGGCAGAACACTTATATTTTATCTTTCACACATAAATGTTGTCGACTAACCCTCAGTATGATTAGTAAAATAAATCAAAATCATTCTAAGTAACAATTTTTTATTTATTATTCACATTGAGAAATCCTCATTTAATATTTGAGATAAAAACATACCAAACTATAAAGCTCAAGTGAAATACCGCCACATTTTGCACATCATTAAAAAGTTGTTACTCTGTGAATTTTATTTGGAACTTTGACATTTCACAATATGATTTTCCAAAACAAAAAAAACAAAAAAAATGGGTGAAGAAAATGATACATAATTTGCACATGCGAAAACAAATTATATATGTATTAAGTCTTGAAAAGACAAAAAAACCCCATTGCAAAGCGTTCATTGCACTTTGGCAGCGGGTCATTCGCTCTCTATTCAAACCATAAAAATGTAAAATGTTTTATAAAATCCAACAAACTGTGTTGCGCTGCCAAACATCATTTGGCAATAAATTTAGAACGCTATCATTTGGCTTATTCCAAGTACATACGCAAGTAAGCAGACTCACATGCATATATGTTTGTATGTGTATGGACGTGCAAGGCTTATCATATACATACAGACTGTCAAATTGATTAAAGAGTCGAAGGTATTGTGTGACTTTTAGAATCCATTCACCCCCAAATAATAACAGTTGGGGTTTTGCTTTGGTATCAAATAAAATATAAGCTAATGAATAATTAACTTTCAACTGTGATATACACAAATATTCTTCAACTAAGCAATTAAACAATTAACTTTCATTTAAGCACCCAGTAGAAAGCAAAAGCTACAACTCAAATATGGAAGATGCTGCATATTTGAGCATAAGCAAATCCACACGTTTACTGTAAGAATCTGTATGTCATCTCTTACTAAAAAGGCAGTCATATAACACATTGCTACAAAATCCCGAAAATTTCGTACACTCTTAAAGAGACCCAGTAAATATTGTAGGTCAAGTTAAGTACTTAATTTGCCTATACTTGAAAACTGTAATACACCCTCAAAATCTTAACCCTTTTGGTTATTCTATGCCATATGGCATAGTCGCTTTTCAAGGTCTGCTTGAAGTCATACAAACTTAAAAGTTAATTTTTTTGAATTTTTATTATTTTTCTCAAATGTTTTGAGTAGAAGATAAAAAAAGAATTATATTGATTGGTGGACGCAGTAAGCTGTATGACTAAAAAGAATGAAGAGCAATATTCATTGACGTATTTTGCAAAAAAGATCACATCATACTATTATTATTTTTATTAAACAAATAGTTTTAATTGATAATTTTATGTATGTCATTAAGAAGTTGAATATTGGTTTAACATGTGTAAAAAAATTTAGACCTCTAACAAGATTCAATAATTCTGTACGATTCTTTTTATTTCGTATTATGCCATATGGCATAGATTTTATCCAAAGGTGCTAAAATATTCGATTTGGTTGCGAAGAACTGCCTTGGTTGGAAGGTGATTTTATTCATAAATTTGGTGTTTAATTTAAATTATTAAAATTTTTGAAGAGTTAACTAATCCAGACGTTGGAAATAACTTCCGTTTTTTCAAGTAAAGGTCCTCGCTATAGAGTAATGCGATAGAAATTTTCTATGTACGCGCACTTCCGGTTCCGATATACATATGAATTTCCTCGGACAGTCAACCGACTCGGAAATCTTAAATAATGTTTTTAATTTATTCAAAGATTATCTGAAAGTGATTTGAATTTCTTCAAGCCAGGAGAAATTATATGGCTCTAATCTGGAAACCAAGACACGGGGCTTATGAAGGCAATCAAACGCAGATCCAGCCCCACATTGGCAAGAACTAGACTGAAATGCATTGGTCAGCCGTTTTCCAGTTCCTTAAAAAAAAAAACAAAAATTCGCCTACATAAGTGACATGAAAAGATGTGCTGTTCTGACAGGATCCTCCATTTTGGACAAACACTCAATTGAAAAGACCAGAGTTTATGAATAGACTTTAATAAGAGAGTTTGTGGTATCACTTTGAACCCCTGTGGTATATATGTGCCCTTATTGCTGCCACCCTAACCTAACCTTACTTTGGCCAAGAGAGGTGCATAATATTCTTCCAGAACCCTTTTGCGAAGTGAACAACACCTTTAAAAATAACTTAATTCGGAAATGGGAGGAAAATAGCCTTATCAACTAGTGAGGAGCCCAAGAAAAGTTCTTGCCTGTAGCAGACGAAAATACTTTAGTATGGTGGAAGCAAAATAAAAAAATCTACACTGAAATGATGAGGGTATCCCTTAAAACGTGTAAAAGCCTCGTGATCGCAACAAACTCGTAATAGTTATCAACATAAATACGAACTTTGACAGTTTTGCAAGTTTACGATGCTTTCGATGGTTTTACACTTTCTAAAGAATACCCTAAATGTCAGGACACTATATAGATACTTATTTACTACCCCAAAAAGATGGGCCCGGTAAACAACGATGTCAAGAGGACTTGGAAGAAGCAGAGCATATGCTGTGTACTTACTCTGTAGTGATGAGACGCAGAATTAAGTACCCAGGTTCTGGGTTTCTAATTCCACTGCAGTAACAAAATCTAAAAACAAGTCTAGAGCTGTTCTGATTGTGAAAGATGATGTACAAAATATATTTTAGATCGTGATGAAATTCATAGCCTTTAAAATAATAACAATCCATTTGGTTGCTAATAATGATTTATTCGTTAAAAATTTAGATGCAAAAGATAATTTATTGGATCGGAATAAGATTACACACCCATAATTTCAAAAAATCCTTTAAAGTCCGATTAATGTGGAACGAATATAGAAACCATGGAGCGCTCCAAGCTCAAAATAATCAAAAAAATTCAAATTAATTGCTCTTCTAGGATTAGATGTAGGCTATTTCTTATTCGGCCTCGACCTATAATATGTCAAAACACCTTTTTAAAATTATTTTACTAGAAAATCTTTAATATAATATGATTGGATATGACATTGGAAATTTATTAAAAATTTGAATGTAAATTTTGGTATTTTATTACCTTTGAGTACATTTTATGCCATATGGCATGACTTCCAAAAACCACTTTTGAAACAAAAATTTTTAAAAAATTATTTTCAATTATTGTTAAAATGGCTCTAAGTAATAAGAAAATAGACAGTAACGATTTTTAAAGTCAAAGGGAAAGAAAAAGTTCCGAAATATATACTATAATTTTAGTTTCATGGAAATATGTAGAAACATTTTAACGAGTTTTAGTGGTCCAAAAGACAATTTTGTGTTCAATACTTTTTTAAATCATCTTAACCATAAGGTCTTTTTGATACCTTTTCCTAAAAGCTTTTACTTATTTAAAAATTGTAATTTCAAATAAAGTGAGATATATAAAAAAATCGATACATCTACAATTTTCGACAAATTTTGATAAATTATGATTGGTTGCATTGCAAACTGTATGCACTTAATGAATAAATTAAAATTTGTATGCCCTACTTTTCAAAGTATTACTTAGAAAAGACGTCAAACATCAAAAAAAACAAATTCCAAATTCTTACTTTAGTCTAAAATTTCCTCTAATATTTCCATTTTATTTAAATTATAGTATATATTTTTAAAATGACCATAAGTTCTTCTTTCCAAAAAATGCAAAATCGGTTAAGAAATAACTATGCCACGAATTTTTAAGCTCACAAAGTCACCCAAAAATAGTTTTTTAAGGTTAACATAAAATTTTGAGGGTATATTACAATTTTTAAGAGTAGCCATGTTAAGTACTCGACCAGACTTACAATATCTGCTAAGTCTCATGCAAAGTGTAAAATCAATGTAGCACTGTGTAATTAAAGTCAAGCAGAGCAAACTACGCAAATGCTAAATAGAAACCGCTATTTAACATTTAAAACAAAATTTCTTCATGGGTCAAAATAGTGACGCATTCATTCGAGTGTCGCCACACACATGGGAGTCCCGATTGTTACAATACTTTGACCTTTTAAATTGCTACAGACTATTTGTTAATGTAAAGATATTTCCAGGAATGAAATAAGACAATGCTTTTGTCAGTAATTTGAACGAATAGTTAGAGAACAAACAGCTATATGTCAAGAAGAAAAATATTCAAGTCACAGACACAATATAACTAATAACTGAAGTCAAATATAAATCTATTCCCAAGTTTGATGTAATTTTTGTGAATATTTAGAAAAATAAAATTCATCAAACATAAGTACTTAATTTTCGAAAAATGCGTAATAGTCTAAGATACGAATAAGGAACGAATCGCACCCATCTGTTTAATGGATGAAAAGTGATTTATATCAAAGATAATATGCTAAAAATATATCGCGATTGGGTTGCCTAAAAAATTTCTGTGAACATTGCACTCATTCATTTAAGAAACAAATTAAGTATATACCAATCGAAGGTATAAGCCCCATAGATTATCAAAACGTAAGGTTGCCTAATTTTTCCTCTCATAACTAATGGGTTGCCAGCTGTAAACATGTTAATCGATACAAGCGATTCGAGCTCATCTGTTTAGTAAAGAAATTTAGTATCAAAATAAATACATTCTATAGGTTATAAGTGTAAGTACTTTCGATTGGTATATAAAAAAATGCACTTTTAATTAATCATACCGTGGACAGGAATTTTTTATGCAACCCACTCGCGATTTATTTTTGAGCATATTATCTTTGATACAACGAACTCAAAATCAATCTAGTGCAATAATTTCACAGGCCCACAAAAAAAAAAGTACTATGCGCGAAAGATCAGACCACCTGAACTTTATGTTTTCGGGGTCGCTAAATCCGAATATGGTGCCAAAATAGCGAAGTTGGTTCGGGTTTTTCCAGAAATCAACAATAATGCTGAAAATTACAGATTTTTGCTGGTTTCTGAAAAAACGCGAACCAACTTTGCTAATCTGGCACCATATTCGGATTCAGCGACCCCGAAAACATAAAGTTCCTATTGTAACTTAAACGCTTTGATGAAAAAGTTAAATATCAGCACGAAATTTATTAATGCTATTTGTACAAAGTTTCTATGTGAAGTGAAGAAAATTTTCGGACAGATTAAATAAATTTTCTTCAAATAATTAATAAACAAACGATTGCTACAATTCTTTTTAAAATAACTCAACACCCCCTCTCAATCGTGTAGTCCGATGTTGTGACATAGTTTCTTGAAACTCGCTGTATCCAATGATTTTGCGAAGACATCTGCCAACTGCTCTTTACTTCCAATGGCTTCAATTTGTATTGTTCCATTTGCTACAGCATCTCGTATGAAGTGGTGCTTTATGTCGATATGTTTGGCTCGTTTATTTTCCAAATTTGAAGTCATTCCAATGCAACCACGGTTGTCTTCGTAAATTCTAACTGCTTCGTCTTTTACTTCTTTTAGGTCTTGCATTATTCCACGCAACCATATGGCTTCTGCAGTTGCTGCACTTAAAGCGATATACTCCGATTCGCTTGATGACATTGCAACTGTAGCTTGTTTTTTACTGCACCATGATACTGTGCATCCATAAATTTTAAAAATGTACCCGCTAACAGACTTACGGTCTACAATATCTGAGCCCCAATCGGCATCAGCAAAACCAATTATTGGCTGCTCAGAATTCGCCTCAAAACTTAGTTTCAAATGAATTGTTCCTTTAAGGTATCGTGCTATACGTTTGAGGTGCTGCCAATGAATGTCGGATGGGTTCTGTTGATAGCGACCCATGTAAGCTACTGAGTAGCAAATATCTGGTCTTGAACACAGCATTGTGTACATTATACTGCCAAGTAACTCACGGTGTGGCTGATCAAAATTTGAAACTGCTTTATCACTTGTTTTTAACTGCAGTCCTTTTTCCATTGGACTTTGAACTCTATTGCACTCCAACAAACCAAATTTAGCAAGCATTTTTCAATGCTTCTTTCTTGCGAAATCATAATTTTACCGCTTATACATTCAAGTTTCATTCCTAAGGAAAACTTCAGTACTCCACAGTCTGACATCTCAAATCGATTTGATAATTCTACCTTAAGTTTCTCAATTGATGTCAACTTACTTCCAATAATAAGTAAGTCATCCACGTACAAAATAAGGATTAGGACATCTTCCTTCTTATTATCTATTTTTTTATATAGACAGTAGTCGTGTTTCAATCTCGAGAATCCAAGTGATAATAGAAACTCATTGAATTTTTCATTCCAGCATCGCGGCGACTGTTTTAGTCCATATAAAGATTTAATTAACTTGCATGCCGTTCCAGGCTCAGCCTGAAGTCCTTCTGGTATTGACATGTAAATATCTTCTTTTAGATCTCCATGCAGGAAGGCTGTTTTTACATCCAATTGATGTAAAAGATATTTTCTGCGCACACCAACTGCCAGAGCCACTCGTATTGTAGTAAGCTTGGCCACAGGTGCATATGTTTCCGTATATTCAACACCGTACTTCTGTAGGAAACCTTTAGCAACGAGTCTTGCTTTGAATCTTGTTTGGTTTCCCTACTCATCTTCTTTAATTCTGAACACCCACTTTGACTTTAGCAACTTCTTGTTAGGTTCCAGTTTTACCAATTTCCATACATTATTAATTTTCATAGAATTTAGCTCTTCTTCTATTGCTCTCTTCCAATGGTCAGTGTCGCTTCTTCCGAAAATTTCAGCATAGGATTCAGGAACTCTTGAAATTAGATTAGCAGCGGCCGAACTTGCTCGATACCCTGTGAAATAATCAAATAACTTACTTGGCAGTCGACGTTCTCTTTCACTTCGTCTTATGTTGGTTTCTTGAAGACTATTAATGCTGGATTCTGAAGAAAGGACGGGTGAGGTATTACCTTCTGCATCTTCAAACTCTTCCTCTAGAGTTTCCACCTGATCAGCTACTAGTTCAGCATCAGCAATTATACTATCAGCTTCAGCAACAACAATACTGTCGTCAGCCACAGCAATACTATCAGTATCCCCCTCTTGCTCGTGGGTTAATACCACCATAATTTTTGGTCCCTGATGATCATTGTTTTTAAAGTTAAAGCACGATTCATCAAACTTAACGTCTCTTGCGGTAAAAATCTTCCTTTTCTTCATGTCCCACAGCCTGTAACCATTGGGTGCATAGCCCACCATTACTGCTTTCTGACTCTTTGGATCCATTTTCTTCCTGCATTGACTAGGAATCCAGGCATATGCTTTGCTGCCAAAAACACGAAGCTTTTTCAATTCAGGCTTACTGCCGTACCAAAGTTCTGCTGGTGTCTTAAAATTTTCTAATGATCTTGTTGGAATCCTGTTAATTATATAAACTGCAGCTAATGCAGCTTCATTCCACATTGTTTTCGGCATTCCAGCTTCAATCAGCATGGACCTCATCTTTTCGCATAAAGTTTTATTGAATCTTTCGGCTACTCCATTCTGTTGAGGTGAGTAAGCAATAGTTGGTTCAACTTGAATACCTTTGTGCTTATACCAGCTCACTTGTTCCTTCGAAATATACTCCCGTCCTTGATCAATGGTCAATTTAGAAATTGCAGAGCTAAACATAGCAGTTGTATAAGCCTCATATTCCTTAAAAACTTGAAAAACTTCCGATTTCTTTTTGATCGTGAAAATAACTGCAAAATGACTAAAGTCGTCAATCAATGAAACAAAATATTTTGATCCATCTACAGCTATAGGATCCAATGGTCCACATACATCAGAATGTATCCTTTCCAACGGCCGCTTTGCTCTAATTCTCGTACTGTTGAAAGAATCACGATTCTGTTTGCCCTCAATACATACGTCACAAAATTCGATTTTTGAGTTCTTCGAATTCAGGTCTGTTATTAATTCAGTCTTCACTAGTGTATCCATACCTTGTTCACCAATGTGACCAAGTCATTTGTGCCATATGACAGCACCTTTCATTTCACACAAATTCGCGTCTGATTTGTTTATCTCTACTTCAATTTCATATAAGTTTCCCCGCAAGAATGCTGTCGCCAGCAACTCATTGTTTCTCAATATAATTGCTTTATCACGACAAAATTTGACTTCTGCTCCAGCGCTTACCAGTTTTCGGACTGATAACAAATTGTCTCTCAACTGTGGAATATAAAGCACATCTTTGATGATCATCTGAACGCCTTTGTTGCTAGTGCCACAAATCTGCCCAGCATAATCGGCGCGTAGCGATTGGTTATCCTTAGCGACATGTATTTCAACTGGACACTTTAATTTGTTCATCTTTGCGAAGCTCCACTTATCATTGACTAGATGGTCGCTTGCGCCTGAATCTAGCTTAAAAGTCAGCAAACGGCTACTTGATCGTTCATTGTTTTGATCTGCCATAAAACAAAAACTGCTAGCACTTTGTGCTACAGCAACTTTACAATGTCTTCTTGTTGCCCTTATTTCCAGAAAAGGCTATTTTTTCTTGCATCTGCTGTCTACTGTTATGATTTCTTTCATTAAGTTTTATCTCTTCTGCAATCAATCTTTCTTTCGCCAAGCAAAAAGTCAGCTTAGTATCAAGGTTCTGAAGAGCCGTGACCAAAGGATCAAACTGCTCCGGTAAAGTGAGGAACAACTGGGCTATTTTTTCTTGCATCTGCTGTCTACTGTTATGATTTCTTTCATTAAGTTTTATCTCTTCTGCAATCAATCTTTCTTTCGCCAAGCAAAAAGTCAGCTTAGTATCAAGGTTCTGAAGAGCCGTGACCAAAGGATCAAACTGCTCCGGTAAAGTGAGGAACAACTGGGCTAGCAAATCGCTTTCTTCAAGATTTGCCCCTGCCAACTTTAACTGGCGTACCAAGTTTTTGAACTGTATCAAATGTGACACCACTGAATCAGCGCTTCCCATCACAATTTCGATAGCTGCTTACAGCTATTGGTTCACAACTGACTTCTTTGCGAAAGCATCCTGTAAGCTCTGCCACATTTCCTTTGCAGATTGCTTATCACGAACAT
This sequence comes from Calliopum simillimum, assembly GCA_951812925.1. NCBI lineage: Eukaryota > Metazoa > Arthropoda > Insecta > Diptera > Lauxaniidae > Calliopum > Calliopum simillimum. The sequence continues at coordinate 40,145,488 of OX638368.1, forward strand.
AGCTCAAACAAGCGGAATCTATAAGCCCCACTAAACGATCTTGGGCCTTCTTTTCCCGTTGAAGAAGCTCTGATTTAGCTGTTGCATCTACGGGAGGATCGCCGGTTAGAACGTCCAACAGATTTTGGCAATAAAAGTGAATTCGCACTCGAAATTGCCAGTCGTCAAATCCGGTTCCATTAAATTGAGGAATACCGTGCGATAAGTTTTTAACGTCGCCCATAACCTATTGTAACTTAAACGCTTTGATGAAAAAGTTAAATATCAGCACGAAATTTATTAATACTACATATTTGTACAAAGTTTCTATGTGAAGTGAAGAAAATTTTTAGGCAGATTAAATAAATTTTCTTCAAATAATTAATAAACAAACGATTGCTACAATTCTTTTTAAAATAACTCAACAGTTCCAGTGGTCTAATCTTTCGCGCAGGGTACTTTTTTTTTTTTTTTTGGTCTGTGCACAGAACCAAAAAAAAAAATTCCATGCGCGAACGATCAAACCACCTGAACTTTATGTTTTCGGGGTCACTGAATCCGAATATGGTGCCAGAATAGCTAAGATGGTTCGCGTTTTTTCAGAAATCAGAAATAATGCTGAAAAAAATCTTAAGTTTTCAGCGTAATTGCTGATTTCTGAAAAAATGCGGACCAACTTCGCTAATCTGGCACCATATTCGGATTCAGCGACTCCGAAAACATAAAGCTCAGGTGGTCTGATCTTTCGCGCAGGGTACTTTTTATTTTTTGTGGGCCTGTGTTTTTAAAGTGCATCCTTTACTGACAACTACAAGTCTTAAAGTGTGAAATAATTTTTGCTAAGTAAATAAATTGTATTTTAATACATTTATCAAACCGTTATTTATGTTGTGTATATTGATAAATCGTAATAATCAAAAAGGGTGTCCCTATGGTCGTAAAGGGTTACTTCTTAACTCACTTTTGTACAACTATTGCACCAATTTCACAGGAACTCAAAATTAAAACTAGTAAGGGTGTTACCATTGGCCTGGCCAAACATTAAATACCCTACACCGTAGTATTTTAAAAATTTTTCTTGTACATCTCAAAAAATGCTTTCAGTATAGCATTTTGGATCTTTTACTTATATGGGAGGTGCCACGGCCTCTTGTCCGAGTTTGTCTTGTTATTGCTCAGAGCTTGCATTTAATGTTCTTAGTGTCTGAGTGAAATTTTGTTCGATTATCTCAAAAATCGTTTTCAGTATAACATTTTGAAACTTTTTCTTATATGGGTGGTGCCAGGCCCTCTTGTCTGAGTTCGCAATGTTTATGATCAGAGCTTGCAGTTACTGTTCTAAGTTTCTGAGTGAAATTTTGTTGGATTATCTTGAAAAACGCTTTCAGTATAGCATTTTGGATCTTTTACTTATATGGGAGCAGCCACGCCTTCTTTTCCAAGTTTATTTAGTTTTTTCTCAGAGCTTGCATTTACCGTTTTTAGTATCTGAGTGAAATTTGGTTCGATTACACAGTCCTGCATGAAATAACAGTAGGTGATTTTTATAGATTTTTGATCGCTGAATGCGAATATGACCTTCGATTTGCTCCATCACGTCTGAGATCCGAGTTATCCTTGATTTAAAGTGCAAGAAACACTATTTTCAGACATATGGCGTACATCCTGAAAGTAGTCTAGTTCACTTTAAACAACGGCATTGAATAGCCCTGAGCTTCCTCTTTAAAGCGCAATTTCAGCCTTCTCAATTGAAACATTACTTTCCGAGATATCATTGATTGAAGTAAAGATATCGCTAATCCCTGTAAAACTATATTCAATTTGTATACCTTTACTTCAATGGATGATATCTCGGAAACAAATGATCAAATTGAAAAAATTAAAAATACGCTTTTAAGAGAAAGCTCAGGGCTAATCAATGCCGCTGTCAAAAGCGATCTAGACTCTTTAAGGTTGTACGCCATACGTTTGAAAAAAACGTTTTCCGCACTTTAAATCAGGGATAACTCGGATCTCAGATGTGATGGAGCAAATCAGAGTTCATATTCGAATTCAGCGAGCAAAAATCTATAAAAATCACCTACTCTGATCTCATACATTTTTTCATCGGAGGACTGTGTTATCTCAAAAAACGCTTTCAGTATAATATTTTGAAACTTTTGCTTGTATGGGTGGTACCACGCCCTTTTTTCGAGTTCGTCTAGTTTTTCTTACCGTCCTTAGTATTTATGTGTATTTTGGTTGCATTGCCGTGAAAAGTACTCATAAAGCTACATTTTGAATGTATTTATTGTATGGGCGGTAGGCGCGTTTGTTGTCCGTTTTTTTCTTCTTTTTTTCATTTTCAATATCTTGGTTAGCTTATGCGTGAAAAATATATCCACGCACAGACAGACACCCAGCCAGCCAGCTTGACAGACGGACATGGCTATATCGACTCAGGAGGTGACGCTGATCAAGAATATATATACTTTTCTGTATCTGCCACGCCTCCTTCTCTGCGTTACAAACGTAAGGACAATGTGAATATACTCGGGTGAACTTAGGGTATAAAAATAAATGACTCTGTTAGTATACATATCTACTCTAACGTAGTTTTTGACACTGCATTCGAATACAAGGCAATAGTTGCTCATATACTGCGGGATTTCGAGATATCCTTGCTTGAAGTTGCATAAAGCTCTGTTTTCAATCTTATGGTGTAGTTTCAGGTCAAATTTAATTCTTTTAATTGTATCGCATCTCCCTAAACTTACTTATCAAACTATACCATTAAATTTTTTCAAGTGGGCCCTAACTTTCCGAGTTATCACCCTTTGAAATAGTCTTTCTTTTTCCTCATATAAAAATATATTGTGAAAAATCTCTCTTAATTTTTTTTCAAGGAATTTGTTTGAATTTTTTCGGAATTTTAGGACCTGATATGTGGCCGTTATGAGTGATTTAAACATTTTAACCAATTCTATCGCCATGACCCACTGACGATTTTTTTGAATTTAATTTCAGAATATTTGGAAAGGTGCCCCGTTACATATCTACTACTTCTGAAATATGTGCTCTCCCGTATATTATTGGAAATCTCGTTGTTCCCAAAATTTTTAGATAAAACGACGTCCTGACACCCTCTCGGGTCGAAATTTTTCTGTTCACTTATTAGGAATTTTATTTTATACGTCTAGAAATATATTCCACCACATTTGGTTATTGAACATGAAAAAAAAAAAAAATAATTTTCTTAAAACCTGGGTCATAGAAGTGGAGATTATTTTCAGATATGCCCATTTCTATGCCCCAGAAAATTCCAGAAAAACTGTAAAATTTTTTTACTTTTTATTTTAGAATATGTTTTTTAGACGGCCAATAAACCATTCTAAATAACTAAAATGGTTGCATAAGCTCCCATTTGCTTATGATCCTGTAAGGGTTAAAATACAGATCTTATGAAATACTTACGCATATTTGTGTTTCTAAGCAGCGTTGTGTGAACATTCGTTGTTGCATTATTAGTAATTAATTTAATATTCATTTATATATGTATGTATATATTTATGTTTAATTTTGTTTGTTTTTACTAATTTCTTTGTTAAAGATGAACCAGTTAAGAACTATAATGCTAATTAACTTTTTAATTTAAATTTTATGCTTTTTTTTTGTTTAATTTATAACACTTGAAAATGTACATACCACACACGTTACGCGACAAAATTATTGTTCGTAGTTGTAAATTGTAAAGGATATTTTTGACGAACGAAAAAAACAGGACTATAAGAAGAATATGACGAACGATACGACGACTTCAAGTAGTAAGTAGTAGTTTGTAAGTATGTATGTATGTATATTATGTATAACTTTTCAGCTGTATTTACACACTATGTACACTTTCATTTGAAAAAAACAGGGAGAAACAATTTTAGATGCAACACTTGCGTTGGCAACATTTCAAATATTTACAGATGTTGAATATTATATTTTTACATACGGATATCATTACTTTTTTCATTACTTTCTGAAGAGGCACTAGACGAACTTTTTATTTTTTTGTTTTTTGTTTTGCTGAGATTAAAACTATCATAGGTGTATTTATGTTTATATACATGTGTATATGTATATGAATGTATATAATTCTTGTTTTTTGTATATATTTTTATTTACAATTTAGACGCCTGTTAACTTGCTAACGCTAAAAAGCCAAATGCTAAACTTTCTATGCCGTATCATAGCGTTGTTATGGTGAATTTCATCATATTGGCATGTTGAGAATAAAATTCAAAAAAAAATCATAAAATGATTTCGGGAAATTTTCACATTTTAACGGGAATTTATCCACACTAACTGTAAATGTTGAGCAAGGGCAAGCTGTAGAATGTTGCTTGCGGAGGATGCGTGTGATGGGCTGTTGAGGAATTGAGTTGAAAGTTGTGTGTTGAATATGTCGCTCTCTCACGCGTCTTTAACGAGATAAACGTCGAAAGTTAATGGGAACGGGATACGCTATGTTGAATACTTGATGTTGCAAAGCTTTAACGACGTATAGGCCATGAGCAAAAGAAGTACATAGTAGTAGAAAAAAAAGTGGAAAAAATAGAAATTTGGCAAGAATGTATGGAAGAAAGGCTGCTGAAATAAAACTGGGATATGCTGCGACAATTTTTTTTTTTTGCTTTAACTGCTTTTCTTTTTTTGAAATTATATTTTTGGAATTTGCTTTTTTAAAAAAGTTTTAATTTTTTTTTCTTTCTTTCTTTTTAATTGAATGCTTAATTATATATATCCTTTGTCAAACACACACAGTATTAAGGCTTCTTTTTTTTTTTGTTAATTTTTCAATTTTGATACGTATATCGCGCGCGGTTATGGTCGTCGTTTTGGTATATATTTTTTCACTATTTTCTTGCTTGATAAATTTTTAATGCCTTATATCCTGGGCACCACACTTGTGAAAAACTCTCGTTACTTGTATAGAGAAAAAAAAAAAACCAAAATTTTCTTCTTTTTAAAGCTGTGTGGCAATATTTCACATGTTTTTCACTTAATTTTTTTCACGCCTTCAATGCTGAATTTATAATTTGCAATAGTTTTTTCACGTTATTTGCACAAATTCTTAAAAATATTTTCCCATAGAAATGTATATATCGATGTGTACATATAGTTATTATACATGTGTGTGTGTGTGAGTGTGTGTCTGATGTATTTTTTTTTTTTTTTTTGATTTTTTTTCTTGTGTTTCCTCGTTAATTAAGACGAGGCACGAGCAAAACGAGACGACGACTCCACTACACGACAACGACTACTATGAAAATCTCTGTAGCTGAAAAATTTTAGTTGGTTTTTATTTCGATAAGTCTGGCTATTGTTGTTGTTGTTGTTCTGAATTCCAGAACCCCCGTAGTCGTGGTGAAAGTTTAAGCGCTGCTCCCATATTAATGTGTGGTGAGTTTTTTGCTGTCACATTTTAACAGTGGAAAACTTTGAAGTGAAGTACAAATAGAAACTTGTGCGACCGTCCCCCCACCCCCCCATATAAATGCAATCAAAAGCTATTACTCGCATTTTAAAGGCAACATTTTTAGTTAATTCACCTTTTGTGCCATCAAGTGGTGAAATAATTGCATGTGCTTATTAATTCTAGAGGATTTTTTTATTTTTTTTAAATTTAATTCTTGGAAAATATAAGAAAAAAAAAAAACAACAAAAGCAGCGCGTTACGAAAGATGATTTAAATGCATATTGTGTGCTTGTATTGCAAGGTTATGCACTTACATATATTAAATACATATATAAAATTAATTAATTAGTTTTACTAAGTAGTACATAAGTACATACAGTTTTTCCTGTGGTACTCTCCTTTTGTGAAAACAATTCTTTTAAAGATAATCTCACAAAGGAACTTTAATTCCTTTGGTTTCTAATGACAACACCTACATACTTATTTTATTAAACACATTTAAATTTACTTGAAATGCACAAAAGTATGCAACTGAATAATTGAGGGGTGGGCGGAGCTTATGTCGCCCGGTGCCACACACAGATTTTATATTTCTTTTCATATTTCATGTCATATACATTGACAATATACGGGTATCACAAAACCCAACTCAGTTAAAATAACTTTCAACATGTAAATTTCATATACGAATTATATGCATCTTTATTTATTTATTGAATAATGCTTTTATAATTATGATGGATTGAAAACCAAATTTTCCAAATCAATATCTTTTAGTGCGGTAAAAACTGTGGTTCAAGTCGCCTGTGCAAAATTTATTTGGGATTTTGTTCTTTAACATAATGAAAAAACCAAATATTGAATGAGATCTCGATGACCTATTTTGGGTATTTTTTTTTTTTTTGCTATATTTATTGTTATATAACAAGTCAAGGTTAGGTTAGCGCGGGAGATGGCAGTTGCCATCATAACTTAAGCCACGATTGGGCCAATTGTATACCCGATATACATTTAAATTTTTTTTTAAGCTCCAAAATGAATTTTGGCACTTTTTGAGCGATATCTTCAAGAGAGTCGAAAAAGTGACTTTCGAACACCCTATAACGTCGGTTAGCCAACGCTGGGCATTCACAAAGGAAATGAAAAATGGACTCTTCGACATCAGGATCTTTACAGCTTCTACAAAGATCTCCTACGTCGGTCAACACCAAATTTGAGGCGTGCCTACTAATAAAATAGCGCCCTGTAATGACACCAATTAAGATTCTGAGGGTTTTCCTGTCTAATGAAATTATTTTTCGTGTTCTATTAGCGTCATAAAGTGGCCATATCGCCCTAGACGTAGAACATGTTGTTAAGTGAGACCATCTAAAATTAGCCGACAAAATTTATTTTGAATCAATATTGGCTCTAATTAATGCAAGTGGTTTCATAATATAGGTTTCAGAAATTGTGTCAGTTGAAGACCCTTTCCTAGCAAGTTCGTCAGCGTTCTCGGTGCCAATGAAATTGCTGTGTCCAGGAACCCAATCCTGCAATCTAGGACCAAGCTAGACTTAGTTGTATTGGAACTAAGAGCCTTATTGGCTGCCTGACTATAAACGTAAATAACCAAAGTGTCATTATGATCACAAATTTTGGGTTTAATATTACGGCATGCTTCCAGTCAGCTAGAATTTCTGCTTGAAATACACTAGAGTAGCGAGGTGGAGCAAAAGATTCACTGCTACACAAATCCTTGGAAAAAACCCCCGCACCAGTATCCGACTCCAGTTTTGAGCCATCAGTGTATATTTCCTTGAAAGTCAGAATCGGAGTTCCACCACTTTTTTCATGTATTTTCACTTGAAAGTTGGTTGAGAACTTGAGTGTGGGAGTAATAAAATCAGTTCCACTATCAATATCGCAGCCAGGGAATTGTGCAAAAATACTACCATGGCCATAAGGTTTTGACGTCCAGACGCCATATTCCTTCAACCTGATAGCAATACTTACTGCAACTCATTTAGCGTAAATATCAAGATGTTCTAAATGAAGCAAACCGTCGAGAGCAGCAGAGGGCACAGTGTTAACAGTTCCGCCAATTCCTATACCTGCCATTCTTTGAATTTTTGATAGTGATGAGCAAAATTAGTCTTGGTTTTGCGTCTTGTTCTTGGTCTTGGTAATTTTGCGAGACCAAGACCAAGACGCTGATATTTTTGCAAGACCAAGACCAAGACTGCTATGGTTCTGGTCTTGGTCTTGCTCACGATAATCGTCATGACCAAGACTATGAATACTCAATATCTCTAGAAATTTCTCAAGACCAAGACCGAGAGCAAGACTTAATGAGCAAGATCAAGACCAAGTCCTAGACTAAATATCAAAAACAGACCAAGACTCAATGTGCAAGAACAAGACCAAGACTGCTATTGTCTTGGTCTTGGTCTTGGTTTGCTTATCACTAATTTTTAGTATGATTGCCTACAAGGTATTTTTGCTAAAGGCTTTCCACCATTCAAGAATTCCGTAGGTCAAAATTGGTCTTATGATGGCCTTGCATATCCACAAAACCACTTTTGGCTTAAGTCACCAAGATTTATTAAACATCCTTTTGCATGAGTAAAAATCACAAGCAAAAGAATATCATCAGCATAAGCTACCACCTTGACTCCCTGTCGACTTATGATTCGCAGCAAATCATCTACAACAAGAAGCCAAAGTAGCGGAGATATAACACCAGTTGTGGTGTACCCATTGATACCGATGTCATTAGGGAAAATCCTCCTAATTCAGACGAAATAATCCTGTTTAGGAGCATTTTTTTAACAATAGTAAGTTGAATACATTTATCCGTACCAATGCAAGTCAAGGATATTTTTTGCCAAAAATCTGATAAAATAATTGAAAGTTCTACTCTTTTCCATTAAAATCCACTTTGAATTATATCGATATACATATAGTGCTGTTTGATAAAATCGAAATTTTTTCAACTTCGCACACAAAAATATTAAATCCAATAATACTCTTATTAACTGTCATATTTAACAGACAGACTTTTATGATTCAAATGGATAACATTCAAAAGGAAAAACACCTGTAAGAAATTTTTTTTTTTAAATCGTTCGCATGGAAACGACCCACTACAGAATAACACTTCTCCATCAGCATTGTCGATAAAATCCATAGAATGGTATCGGACAATTGGAGAATGAAAGTGTGTGAGGTGGATGAAGCTGTGTGTACGAGTCTCAACTAAAAATATTTGGACATGACCTTTATGACCTTGAAAAAATTTAAAAAAACTCAGCGTACTTTATTGACTATATGTATGTCTGTCTATATGTCTGTATTTAACTTTTTATTTATTTTATGCTCCACTTTCATACATATTGGACATGTCAGTTTGCCTAAAAAAAAAAGAGAAAAATAACAAATAAAACCAAAAATACCTGAACTAAAAGGGTCCATCAAAATGTAAGAAGACAAACAAAAATAAAAAAAACCATTGAATTATTAGTGGCTGCACTTGTTTTTTATGACTATAGCGATTAAAGTTCTCTTACAAAAAGTTTAATAATTCCGAAAGTGCACAAAATGGCACAACCAAATTTTAAACACACATTATGGACAGTCTGTAGTTAAAGAAAATCATAATTAGATGAAAATCGTGCACACCCTAAAATACTTTAACTCCACTTGAATAATTAAAAACCTTAATTTTTTAACACATATTTAATATATAGAAAAAAAAAATTTTTAAACATTAACTCAAGAAAACTTTTACGCAGAATGAACCACAATTACTTGAAATCGAAGGTTTCATTAAAACTTTTTCCACAAAAAAACTTTTTTTTAATAAAAATGTACTTTAAAAAAGCCAAAAAATTTCATTTTTTCACTGCGCGCGAACGCGTATAGCTTTTCAACTAGTAATGTTAGGTCAACAATGTTTGTTGTTTGTGACGCAGAATTTAATTGTCTTTAAAACGGTATCAAGAAAAGCCGGTACTTCAAACATTTTTTTTTTTTTTTTTTTTTCAATTAAATGCATAAAAGCGTATAAAAAAATCACTGCCGAATATTATTTCGAGCTTTTGGACCGATTCGATTTTGATTTAAAGCAGGAATGATCACATTTGATTTAGCCCCCAGCCACTATTTCCTGTTTCTAGACCTGAAGAAATGGCTAGGTGGAATGAGATTTGGGTCGAATTAAGAGTTCATAACTGTATCAAATGAATATTAAAAAAACCTATTATTTGGAAGAAATACAAAAATTAAAAAAACTCTGGATTAAATGTATTGAACTAAACGAAGACTATGTTGAGAAAAACAACACTTTTTGCTGAAAAAAATATTTGTATCTTATTTAAGAACTCTCGATCTTATCAAACATTACTCTTTTTTTTCTCTGAAATGTCTTTAATTCAAATTCATTCTATTGGTCTACATTTTTGCAAAGAATCAAACATTTCCAGTATGTAAGAGAAAGGCGCGAATTTAATAATAATGAGATAACCCAAAGTACAGTTTGTTCGCACTAAGGCGTTACTGATACCAAATTGTTTTTTTCTGCCAGCCCTACGTGGTAGACAATATCGGCATTAAAAAGTTATTGTGAAAGAAAATTAAGCTCGAATTTATGATATGAAAAAAAAAGAAAAGAAAAGAGAAGAGAGAAGGAAAAAACAAATGAAAAAAGTTGGTATATTTTATACTTCTGAGATCATCAGCAAATTAATAAACCATTAAATGTTCTCCAAGGATTCCTTTTAATAGTTTAATTTTTTTTTTTTTTTGTGAAATATAATATAAATTTAGTATTAAACCCTGAATACAATCAGTAATTAACACTGAACTTCCAGCGAATTGTTTTCACCATGAGCAATAACTACATTTCCTCTTTAGCCGTTAAAATTGTTTTCGTCAAAACCTGAGTGATTTCAACGAAGAGCAAGAAAAATGCTTCTTTTAAGGTAATAACAATATATGGAAGACCAATACTAGGAATAATGGAATTTAAATATCTGAGCTGATTACTTCTGAGTCGGCTCATGTATAAAATAAAGTTTTATTCAAATTAGTGTCGTGTAATAAAAGGTTTTGTAATGAGAACTGGTATATTTTACTTACTTAGTACATAGAATTTTTTCCCCTTAATATCGCAATAACTAGAGTTTGTACTGGAAAGGAGACTCGAAACTTTAAAGAAGCAAGGCAATACATTAATAACATTATGCAACAAATGAGTAAAAATTTTTTCCCCAGGGAATGCCATTATTCATTTTATATGTAAAATGGGCTGCTGATTCCGAAAATCGCATTATTTTTTTTTTTTTTATTTCGTGTCGTTTTTGAGATATCGGTCATTTTCGGTTTTTGGACCAAAAAAAAAAAAGATAGTTCCATTTAAATACAAATATCTCAAGAACCAATGTTTGTATTCAAACGTATTATATGTCATATTAAAGGTAATTAAATTACTTACAAATGATATTCACTTTATTTTTTGGTTGGTTTGTTAGTTTCGGCGAAATAAATTGATTTCTAAAAAAAAAAATTTTTTTTTTCGAAAAAACTAACAAAAAATCAAAATTAACTGCAGATTTATCAAGAAGAAATAACTTTTTAATAATTTTTTTATTTTTGTATCATAGATATATATTTGTGAAGAAAATAAGATAGCACTTAAAAAAATCGATGGAAAAATACAAAAGTTGTATACAATTCATTGAAAAGTTACTAAAATGCGTTTTTCCCTATTTTTTTCGTTTTTTTGTAATAAACTGTTCGATAATTAAAACTTTTTGTAAAACACATGAGAAAATCCAAAAAAATTCTTAAAGTAAGCGTTAAAAAAAAACTACCCGTGTCACGTCGTTTTTCTCCAGCACGTCAGATTTTTTTTAATCGATTCTTGAAGTTTTTTAATCCACTGTACATGAAAAATACAAAAATAGCGCATTCTTGTGTTAAATCGATGAATTTAACTATATGATCCTTACATTTGAGGTGTATCATGTATTCAGTAAACTTATGCAGGATATTACGAAGAATATTTTTGTAGAAAATTTGGCCCCCCACATTAAGGTCAAAATGACCCACTTGTAAGGGTCTTAGAGGGTTAAAATTTAGGTCATTGAGCACCGTTAGATAATCATCTGGAAATGGGAAAATATGAAGTAAAACACAATCAAATGGAGAAAAAAGCAAATTTAATTTATTTTGGAAACATTGACTCACACAAATTCAACAAATTCTGCTCAACGGCTTCAACAACATCAGCGACACTGAAAACATATCGAACGGATGGCATGATGCCTGTTGCCCTTAAACCAGATTTGATTGTCTTCGGCGTCAACGCCAGATCAATTGTTTTGTAGACTAAGCTGGCTAGGTGACGTAATTTCTATCCTTTGTTGACATCGCTCGTTTGCCAAGCATACATTTTTTGTACCAATCCTTGCCCGCCATCTGTTCTTCGGTCCACTTGTCTGCAATCTCAATACCGAGCTTTTTTACAAAGTTGAATGCACCTTACCACCCACACTTAATGAAAACAACTTTTTTGCTGCGATATCTTTAAAGAGCCTATTAGTTCTTTAATTTCCACCAAAAAAGCGTAAAAAAGCATGAGAACACCATTTAAATTAGTAATGTTGGCATCCACGATGATATTTCAGTAATACACACGCATTAAATAAAAAAAGATTGGTGCCCACACCCGACCCAATTCGGGGCTCACAATCGATTTTGACAGCCACTTTGAAAAGCAATGAGCAAATTCTGTTGTGTGAACATTTTAGTTGCATTCGGTTTCGAATCACAAAAAATAATAAATTTACTGCATAAATATAGATTGCATTCAGCTTTTCGATTGATTCACTTCGATTTATACCACTTGGAAAATGATTGAAAAAAGCTTTTGTGTCGACTTTCACTTATTCAAAAATTGTTTCTTCTCAGCACAAAGCAAATGCGTCTGTTTGCTCCGGTAAATGCTCAAAAAATTTGTGCTGTCAAAACACGCGCTTAACATTTGTCAGAACAGCCGCATTTGTTTTCTGTCAAAGGTTATGAGGGTGCCCATACCCGAACCATGCCCGCAGGCGGTACTCTTCCCCTACTAATTCAGTATTTCAAGTTTTGAGATATTTGATGTTAAATTTTGTTTTTTTTGTATTGAAATCGATGTTTTTCTTTTATTTTTATGATGAAAATAACCACTTTTTAATAGAGATATGACTTCATGGGTCTTATAAAACTAAAGACTATAATATTTTGGACCAGAAATACCAAATCTCGGGAAAATTGATATTTCACTTGTATAGGGACGATATGTATAATGAGATCTGGGAATTGTTTTTTGCCAGACAAAACAAAGATGTTCCTTTCGTTTCTACTAAATTTTCATACTATGTTGGTTTGGTCGCGAAAGAAATTACTTAATTTACTCATAGTTATTTCTATAGCAAATTATCCTTATTCAAAAAGGATGTTTAAACATATTTCCTCATATTTTTACACAAAATGTGTTCAATCTAAATATAAATCAAACTATTTTTAGACGAAACGTTATGAGCAATTTTAACCATTAGTCTGTTCGGAAGGTCAAAGGGCTATAGATAAAAAAAACAACATTCATGTAATTAGCATTAAAATTTTGACATCTTATATTATTTTGATAAGGATACTACTCTTTTACTATGGCTATTTTAAAACAAAGTGGAAAATTCATTGCAAACCACCTCCCTCCTTCCCATCTGAACATCTGCTATCATAATTCACCATATCTACTTATAACAAATGCATTTTAATGTTTTTTACCTTCCGTACGTATCAGAACTGACCTAAAACATTTTTATGCTCACAGTGTAACAACAACGACAAAAAGTAATTAAAAAAAAATAAATGAAAACAAAAACAAACATTTAAGAAAAAATTTGAACTTTTCATTGCACTACAACGTTCAACATACATTCATTTACTAGAGTATATACATATGTATTCACGTGTACATTTATATGAGTACATTCATGTATTGCGTATGTATATAAACTTATACTATGTGTACGTATGTGTACATAAATACCTGAGAGGTCAACGTGAAGAAGGGATATTTTCGCATCCAAGGAAGAGAGAAACACGAGTTGTAAGTTCTTTTCAAAGGAAACTTCCCACTATTCTTTGTTTTGGGAGAAGAGAAAGCTTGATTATCTGCTTGGAGAATTTGAGTTTATGTTTTGTTTTTATTTTGGTAAATTGTAGTACGAACATTTTTACGCTAAATTCAGAACATTGCGTGGTAAAGCCAAAAAATTCCTATAGGGAGGAAAAAAATCATTTAACTCAGATAAATAAAGGAAATTGCTAAGATGCACTTGCTGATAAAAAAATGTTAGGGAATCTGTACAAACTATGTAAACCGGAACATACACTCAGAAAAAACTATGTGATTTGTTGATTTTCTTTCAATAAATTGCCAATATCATCATTCTCTCTCTCTGTAAATAAATTGACATCTTGGGTCCAAAAACAACGAAACAAAATTTAGGGTTGCCATATTAGGGTTGCCAGACATTTTTTCGCAAAATTGCGTTTCTTCGTAAATTTCTTTATTGAAAAATTGTATTTTCGATCAAAAAACCCATGGTAATTTTTTTAGGGTTGCCACCTGTTTTTTTTTAATAAAATCAAAATTTTCTTTCAATAAATTGCTGAGATCATCATTCTCTCTCTATAAATTGACATCTTGGGTTCAAAAACAACTAAACAAAAATTTAGCGTTGCCAGACTTTTTTCCTAAAACCAAGAGTTACAATTTAGTCACAAAAAGTATGATTTTAACAAAATTTCAGAAAATAACATGATATAATATCTTGGATTTTTAAAAAGTTTATCTAAGCGTTTCAACCCATTCCCCGCCAGCACTTATTTTTTCGAATTTGATGGTGATTTTTTGTTTGGGGTTTGAGTTCAAATCCGGTTAGCTTTTTCAGCGAGCGACCACGCCCCGTTTTTCCATGGCATATGGCATCACTGGCGGGAACCTCTTAGCAAAAAATTTACTTCGAGTTTTATTTAAAACTCTATTTTTTACACGTATGCATACATATATTTTGAATAAAAATGGTAAGTTAGCATACTAATCCGCGGTAGTGTGATATTTGATGAAACATCTAACGCATAAATCTACATCGCATCTTATGCACCTATTTCATATTTGGTTTTTGCACAGTCTATATTTACATCTAAGTCGAACACATTCACCAGCGTTATGAGCGAATCCATCAAAACGTGAATTTTGATCCATTCGATTAGTTCCTTCCATACATTAATAATATGGTTCGACTGCCTTTAGACTTTCGACCATTATACGCTTCCATTCTGTTCTACAAAAGAGCGTAGCTATCGATTTTAGATCTCTTCCATGTGAAGTAGAAGCAACTAAAACGCAATTTTTATCATTCCACTTTACAATGGCGATGTCAAATTCCTTGTTTTCTCCAAATTTGATATGCCCTCTGTGTTTTTTTTTTTTTATGCTGTCTTTCCAGGAAGTAAGCATTTGTGTGGAATGCAATTTTCTCTTATGGTTCCCGTTACATTGTAGCCTAGGCTTTGCAAATAATTTAAAACTGGGATTCCAGTTAATAACTTATCGAAGTAAAAGTGGAATAGGAGGGCACAAACGTCGTCAGGAAGGGCGTTGATCATTTGTAATAGAGCTGCCACAAAGTGGTAAATACCATAGGACACAAAATACCCTCCAAGAGTGTTCAGACACCATGCAATGAATTTAAATCGAAGAAGTTTGGCTCGAATAAACTGTTTGCATGAGAGCAGTCTGAAATACGGTGTCATGGACTCATCAAATGATGCTCAGGGTGAAAGGGATCAATGTGTTTTTTCAGTGTAAAGTGAATAAAATGGCTTATTTGATTGAAACTATTTCGAGACATGCCAGCAAAAATTGTGGCTTTAATGATCCAACAATCTTCACGATTAACTACAAGCATTGTAACCAAAGATAAGCATAATCCCAATAGTTAGATACATCCACAATCATTTACAGCACGTCTTCATAAAAAAAGGCTCGAAAAATTCATATGACACCAAGGCCCATTCACACGGAGTGGGTTTTTTGGTGTTCAAGCCCCCTCAGGTAGATATTTTCCCCATATAAATTATTTATGAATTGAATTATTGAAATAAATTTGGTGCTCAAACCCCCCAGGTAGATATTTTCCCCATATAAATTATTTATGAATTGAATTATTGATATAAATGGAAATTAATCTACCTCTAAACTTTACATAAGCGGTTCCCGCCAATGATGCCATATGGCACACCTAAAATATTTATTTATTTATTTAAGTATATTACTTTATAAATAAATTTATAAAGTATTAAGATACGGGGCAACAGGGATACTTAAAATATATTCAGGCCTATCACTTAGTAAGGAACAACTTATGGAAAAATATAAATGCACTTTAGAAACTACTGTATTACTCTTCAATTTGGCATAATTACTTTTTTCAAAATCGAAATACAAATTTTTTTCGAATAATTTTCAATGATCACTTCCTCTCCGCTCGCGCTTGAAAAGTTGATGGAATATTTACGCGTGGAATGCATCAAATGATAGATCAAACATTTCTACGCACACAAAAAACAACAAGCCTGCGCGAAAAAGTTACAAAATGATTTTGGTGAACATTCGGGTAATGCGTTTTAACTGTGCCGTATGGCATCACTGGCGGGGATTGGGTTAGTACTAAATTTTTTTTTTTTTAATATATGGTTTAAGCAAAATTCACAAAAAAAAAAAATCTAGGCGTCAACCCTGAAAGTTTTTGTATAGTTTTCAAAAAGTTTATCTGAGCGTTTCCCAAACTACAAATTTGAGTTTAGTCACAAAAAGTATCATTTTAACAAAATTCCAGTAAATAACCAGGTGGCAACCCTAAAAATATATGTTGGATTTTTTAAAATAATGTTTTCATAAATGTATTGTATTGAATCGTTTCCCAATCCCTTTTCCATAGACAAAAGGAAACGCGTCAGTGTGGGTGATAAAATATTGAACAGAAACATCGTTTACACAAAAATGACTTATGAACATTTTAATATCTAACCAAGGGCAACAATAAGCTTAAGTCGGGACCTGCACACAATTTGTATGTTACAATCAAACCAATGAGTTAGCGTAAGGCAGCGTACACAGTTGCCTGTGCAACAACATGCAACAAGAGCGAAGCAGTTGGCAAACATGTTGCAAGCTACGAACGTTCGAACAAACGAGCTGCTCGAACGCTCGATCTGCTTGAGACCGAAAGCGCTTCGTTCTCGCTACCAGAAATGCTCTTTGGATGTGCATCGCTCTCGCATTCAGAAATGCTCTTTGGATGCGCTTCGCTCTCGCTACCTATAACGCAGAAAATATGCGCATACAAATCAGCACTTTAGATGCGAGAAGGACGCGCATCGCTATTGCATCTTGGGTATGCGCATCGAAATTTTCTGTTGGGGTGATGCAGGTAAGGTATTTTTCGTTGTTGGTATGTTTTCCTTGCATACCGAATGCATCGTACTTCTATTCAATTACCCCCATTATCAAAGCAAATCTGTCGGAGTATCAGGCGGATATGTGGTGTTAATATGGTTTCGATATATTTGCTGGTATACGCGTCGGAGGAACTTAAACAAACTTCCAATTATTTTATGTTTTTTTTTTTTTTTTTTTGTATGGGGGTATAACGGCCCAACGACCTTTTCTTGATAGTTTGTATCCTTGGATTAATGTAAGTAAGTCTAATATTAATGTTAAAGAAAGTTTTATTTTTTGTACCATTAAATGGTAGTTATGTACACTCCTGTAGCTCATTTCAAGGAGCATAGTGCCAAAATGAAATGTCACGATCCTTTGCCATGACTTTTATCTCTTGCCACGACTTTCCCGATTCTTCGATTTCCTTCTCCAACTACCTGTTCTTGATGGTTCTTGGTCTACCACCTTCTCTACTGCCTTGAGCATTCCATTCAAGGGCCTGGCGCCTGGTTTTGCTTTTTTCGTTTTTCCCTTGTTTTGGATAGTCTTGCTGTTGTAACTCTTGCCCTCTATTGTCGAACGTCCAGAAGACTCCTTCCATTGGTTGTTTCTGAGATACCCAAAAAACTTAATAGTATGTGTGGGAGCTGCGTACCTTCAACGACAAGGTTGGCTATACTTAGAAGCTCTTCATTTTCGTTGCTCGTATCCAAACCATTTTACTGCCTTTACTGAATTTCTGCTTAACAAAAATCCAACTTCATCTCAGTGCTCCAACGGTGTATAGAATTTTTTTGTCGTCAGTGATCCACTACATCTACACTCGCCTAGACCCAATATTTCAATGAATTCTCTTACAGTTTCATATATTCTGTCTGGACCATTCTTCGAATTTTCATTGAAAAGGTAATGATTTTTGAATTTTGGCAAACCATAATGACTCCGATTATAGGAGAATCATTCCTAGCTATGCATGTTTCCTGCACCTCCACATACGATGTGCATGCTGCCAAAGCAGGTTGATTAACCGCATTGTTGTGGATACCACTTGGTGAGTTAATTTCCACCGTTTCTTGATACATGCTTCATTAGTATAATCTTCTCAGCAAGGCCCCAAGCAGTAAGTCATAAGCTTATGGCTGGATCCGGTAAGTGCTCCACATAAATGTGACAAAATTCACTTTCAATTTCTGCCGCCAAATCTGAACAGACGCAGACCTGGGACAGACGCTTCATGATTTCAAAATATATTTGGACGAAATGTTTTAAAGGCATTTTCGACTCGTCTTTGTCAGTGCCAGCTACAAGCATTGTGGGTTTTTTTTTACCAAGACGAAGCGCTGTCCAACGCTACGCAATTTCATATCCTGGATTGTCTTCCGCTACCTGTCCGGGACCGCTTACTTGTTTATTCGCGGCTATCCTCTATATTCTAAGGCCGTGCGCTATCCGCATCCAATCAACGGTCCATTGGCCTGTAGCTGGTCTCCGTAGAACTCCCATATATACCGCGGAACCAGAATGATTAAGTGAAAAGTTTTATTTTCTGGAAAGGGCTTGGATGAAATCGTGCCACAGTGGATGAGATAGTTTGGAATCGTGTGGATTAATAATATTAATGGAGCTAGGATCTTGGAATTTGGTACAGCAGTAAATGCCAGCATGCACAATACAAATATGCGAATATGAACAAAATCCGTATGCCTACATCCTTTGCGAAACTAGGGCGTGGTCAAAGTTTTCTCTTTTCAAAGTGGGTACCAATTTCCATAAATGTAGCAACGCTGATTTCAAAAATGTTAATTTTTTGTACGAAAACCCATATAAAATAAATTAAGGTTGTGACTACAAAAAAAATTTGAAACAAGATGGAACCGAGTATGCAGATTTCGAAGAACTTTACGTTGGACGTATCGATATATATTCTTGATCAGCGTCACCAGCTAAGTCGATATAGGCATGTTGGTCTGTCTGGATATCCCTCAATATCATTTTAATTCTTTTTTGGAGCAAAATAACTTAATTAAAATTGACACACTGCCTTTGTCGTCAAAGGTAGTTTGCTGGATTGAAAATGAGCGTTATCGGTCTACGGAGACGCCATGCAAAAAAAAAAAAAATAAAAAATTTAGGAAATACGTGTAAATATTTTTGGAATTTTTTTAAACTTTTTTTTTTTTTTCAAAAAAAAAAAAATTTTCAAAAATTATTCAAAGAAAAAAAAATTATTTGTTTTTAACTTTCCAAAAACTTCCCAAAAAATTCCCAAAAATTTCAAACGTATTTTTTGAACGACTCTAAGCATTTTATGCCTAGTACACTTTTTTAAGATGTCTTCTCTTGTGTCAACAAAGAGTTTTGTTTGCCGCGAGCGTTCAAAAGCTAAATCTCTCATCTAGCGACCGAATCCCATCTTGAGTCATTTATCATTTTAAAGCTAATAAGTTATGCTTCAATTTAAAGTACTTTTAAAAAAAATTTAAGTGGGGTTTTTTAAAAAAAAATCAAAAGTATTTTTAAGTTGACAAAATGTTGGTGAAAAAAAATTTTTTCACCAAGTAATATTTTTTTGTAAAAATAACACTTTAAAATGAATGGGACTCGTTACATACTTAGATATATCAATTTACAAACTTTGGTGTAAGCTATAAATTTTTGAAAAAACACCCTTTTCATAAAAATGACTAAAAACGCCAACTTCAACACCCTGTATTTTAACAACAAATGATATTATAACCAAATCCTCCCGAATTATTGTTCTTGCACACCGGATCTACCATATTGCCAAATTTGAGTGAAATCGGAGATAAAAAAATTTTCAGCTGGTGCGCTTGGCGTGTTTTGCTTCATATATTCTTGATCAGCGTCACCGGTTGAATCGATATAGCCAGGTCCGTCTATCTGGGTATCCGTCAATATCATTTTAATGTTTTTTCGGAGCAAGATTATTTAATGAAAATTGACACACAGCCTTTGTCGTCAAAGGTTGTTTGTCGGATTGAAAATGAGCGTTATCGGTCTACGGGGACGCAATGCAAAAAAAAAAAAAAAATAAAAATTTAAGACGCAACGTTATGATCATTATTTACTATAACGAAGCCAAAGTACTAGGGACGGTAGGTGCAAGCTCAGAGCAAAAACTATGTAAATCGAACATGAGGACGTGGTACCTCCCACATAAGCAAAAGTTAGAACATTCAGAGCTGTATCGGATTCTGCGGATAAATGTTTCAAAAAAAAGCAATAATGGTAGTTTTTGCTAGCTAAGGATATTTCAAAAACCATATAGAGCGATTTCAAGACCAAAATCTTATTGAGCATCGCAAAACACATTGAAAGTAACTATATTTACATTTCTTTGTTGTATTTCTTTTTTAAACTTTTTTTTTATTTTATATGGGATATATATTTTTGCGATATTTCGCGGAGACGATTAGCTACGACTTCTAGTATAAATGAAACCTAATTTACCAATTTTGTGCACATTTTCATCACACCCATGGACTTTTCAAGACCACCGTGGACACTAAAAATGTAATGAGGAAAAACGAGCGTGTGGCACCTCCTATATAAGTAATAGCTTCAAAATGCTATACTGAAAACATTTTTTGAGACAATCCAGTCAAATTTCACTCAGATCTGAGTAAAATGGGTGATAATCAAAAACATCAAAAAAACACCCAAAACTAAAAACTTCCAATAAAAAAAATTTACAATTAAAACATGTCCAAAAATAAAAATCCAAATAAAAATTATCGATTGTATTAAATTGAGTTAAATTATTTTGAGGTAAAATGAATGTTGGACATTTTTTTATTGGATACATATTTTTTTTTATTTAATGTTTTTATTTTTGGATGTTTTTATTTTTGGCCATTTTTTTTTTTTGGATATTTTTGAGTAGAGTCGAGCAAAAGGTATGTGAATTCGGACAAGTAAAAATTTTCAAAATGCTGCAGTCTAGAGTATTTAATTTTTGGCCAGGCCAAAGGTAGCATCCTTGTTTTTATTTTATATCAAATTTTCAATAATTAATATTTGAGATCAAACTTACAAAAAATCGGCATAATGCAGGTGAATGTGTTTTTAAACTACATACATACCTACCTATATTTTTGTTCTTTTTGAGGATATGATATTTGGACATATTTCATTACAAAAAAATAAAAAATAGCGTTTCATAGCGTTTACTAAATTGTAAAAGATTTTGGAAAATTCAAACCTCAATTAAAACCTTGAATGCGCAAAAATATTTGCTTTGTGACTTTTTCGCGATCATCCTGAAAGTCGTATAGAGAAATTTGTGAAAAAATCGACCTATTTGCAATATTTATATGAATTTAAATTTGAAATATTTAGAGATTTCAACAGTTCATATTTTTTATACAGAATTTTTTAATTTATTTCTTCACAGCTGCTCCTGCTCCTGCTGCTGCAGCCGTTTCTGACAATTCTGACAAACACGCGTTATCAGAATTTTGTTATCTCGACAGTATCACGATGTTACCACGTTATCTCAACCGTGCTGCTGCTACGCTTTTCATTGAAAGAGTTTTTGTGTGTGGTGCGTATGAGTGTATGCGTGTTTGTGTGTGTGTGGAGTCAGTTTAAGTGTGCATGTATACCACGCTGTTGACGTCATTGAGCTTTTTTATTGATTTTTATTTCAAGATTAGTTTTGTTTCATTTTATTTTTGTAGTCTTCATTTTCACCAAACTGCCATGTAGCAACAATTCACCACCAACATCCAAAAAAAAAAAAACCACCCACCATAGGGTCGGTCACTTAGATCCTTCTGCGCTCCTTCTTCGCGTCAACATCTCTCATCCGCGTGCTAGCATTTAACATAGCGATGCTTGAAGCTGCGCTCTTCGAGTGCCTGTGCTTCACATAACAGATGTCAGCTTGAAGGCAGGAGTTGAAGCTCATAACGTTTGGTAGAACGAGTGGAACGGAGATGAACGAAGCGAAGCGTCGACGTATTAGGGGTCGGTTGCGGTGCAATATTGAGCAAAACTAAAGATTGCATGGTAAAAACTTGGCCAACTACCACTAGGTATGTTGTAAATTTTAAATTTACCTAGGCCGCAGAGTTTTCTTTGTTCAAGAATTAAACCTTACGGTTACAAGGCAATTTTTATTATTTTATCAACATGAGTTTATTAAAAAAAGTTGTGATTTAGAAATGATTAGCTGTTTTGCCTGGCACCGTCTTCGATATTAAATTATTAGCTTTTATCTATTTACTTTAAAAAGTTTAAAAAATATTATGAACTATGTTTTGTGGGGCATGGTATCATCCACTTTTTAAGGTATTTATGTTGTTTGTTCCTGTGTCTTTTACATACTCGTATATACCAAATCCTATCCATCTGCGTCTAATAAATTGAGACACGAATTTTATTTTTAGGAGTGTGGCAACATTTGTTTCTACTGGATGTTATTTGTTCTTGCGTCCATTACTTCAATATCAAATCCGATTTACCTGCGTCAAATAGTTTATGAGGTATAATGAATTATATATTTTAAGAAAAGACAAGTTAACCTTCCCCTGTATGATTTGTATACACTGTAAAAATTTCAATAAAATTGGTTGGTCAGTTTCCATTAAAAAGAAATAAACAATCAAACGTAAGAGTAGAGTAATATACAAAAGCAACTATCATATTTCGCATCGCACAGCGAATTCTACATAAGTACTCGAAGCTGCTACAAACTGAGAAGGTTCATTTGATCGAATGGGCTTGTGTTGCTGTTTCGAGAACCATAGAGAAATTTCCAACTACGCACCATGGATAAGGCAGTTTGAATGCAAATTTAGTTTTTGTTTGATTACAGAGCTGTTAATATTAAGCGTTTAAGGTGCTTAAAGCTGTTAAATAAAATTAAGTAAAAGTAAATAACATTGTGTATAAAATTTATACGTTACTTTTGTGAAAAACTTATCAGGGACTATTGTAAAAGATTGCATTTCTTTAAAGACTTTAATAAAAACGAATTAAAAGGGACTGCAATTGCACATTTGTTATTTAGAGGTAAAACTCTTAAATCTGGTAATAATAATTTAAAGATTAAATTTCATTGCAATATTTTTTTAATGACAAGCAATCAATGTATGCAACGAAAATTGTATTACTTGGAAACCACAAAATACAGTCGCCGCATTTTCTTTTTGTATTCAGTGTTGCCGTGACAAGAAAACTAAAAGTGTTGCTGAAAAACACAAAAAAGTGTTCAAAATTATTCACACCGATAAAAATAAATTATAAATTAAAAAGTAATCAACTTACGTAAGAAGGAAGCAATGCATGATACCTATATGGTAGGTATTCCTTAAAACTCAGGGATCACTGACAAAAAGTAATTCTCCAGCTAACTTACTTAAATTACATTGTGTAAGAGACAACCTACCCAGTCGGAGAATTTTCAATGCCTGCTTATAATCATGCCTTCTTTCTTGCCCTCTCTTAGATCTTTTAAACATTCTCGGATGCCTTCTAAAGGCGGACCTATTAGAACGCCTTACTCTTTCTTTAATAAAGATGCTCTCTGCTTTATGGAAGCAGGAGTGTCATGTATTGGTGCCCAAAGGCATTATGTGTAAGAAAAATAAAAAAGGAAGGGTACGCAGTATGCCCGCTTCTGTTTTTTTCCTATTAGAAGCGATGATAGAAGGCTATATTGCTCAATTTTTTGTAGATTTTTTTCAAATATTATATGTAACTCTCAATATATTTATTAAAAGTACGACTTAAGTATCTCTTGCTTGGTATGTACATCATTTTGCATTTCTATGATAGAGTAGTTATCAATGACTTCCAATATAGGACATGTCGATATTAACGAATATCGAAATATGCCTGCGTTGCTGCAAGCATACCAGTTTCTGCCGTTTCATATTAGAAGCGATTGTAGAAGGCCTGCATTGCTGCCTTCTTTTATAAGCGAGAGTGCCAGGCTTTGGCGTCCAATGACTTCATGTATAAAAAAAGAAAGGGAGAGTAAAGGAAACAAGCAGGCCTACTGGCACTCAAAGAAGGCCTAATATCATGCCTATTTGCCTGATCTTTCTCCTACTGGGTATTATCAGTCTGAAATGTAGCAATTTTCTGAGTACACAATATTTTTATGCAGCCTTTTATGATAAAAAATTTGCCTTACCAACAATTTAAGCTGCTAACTTTCATCAAAATTACAGACATTTGATCTTTTTATATAGAGTATATTCACTTTGTCGTCCCGTTTGTAACGCAAAGAAGGAGGCGTGGCAGGTATAGAAAAGTTTATATATTCTTGATCAGCGTCACCTCCTGAGTTGACATAGCCATGTCCGTCTGTCTGTCTGGCTGGCTAGCTAGCTGGCATGCAGCCCGTCTGTGGAAATATTTTTTACGAGAAAACTACACAAGATTATTCGATGAAATTTAGTACAGTAGATTTGCCGTAAAAGTTAGCTCAAGACATTGAAAATGAGCGAATCGGTTAACGGACACGCCTACCGCCCATACAAAAAATATATTCAAAATGCAACTTTAAGAGTATTTTTCACGAAAATGCAACCACAATGCACATAAATACTAACAATGGTTAGCGCAAGCTCTGGGAAAAAACTAGGTCAATTCGGACGACAGAGCGTGGCAACTTCCATATAAGCAAAAGTTTCAAAATGTCATACTGATAGAGTTTTTTGAGATAATCCAACTAAATTCTACTCAACCACTAAGAACTATAAATGCAAACTTTGAGCAAACACTGGGTGAACTTAGACAAGAAGGCGTGTCACCTTCCATATAAGCAAAATTTTCAAAATACTGCTGTGTATGGTATTTATTGCTTGGCCATGCCAAAGGTAACAGCCTTAATAGTCTTTGATTTGTCGTAGCCAGACGACAGCATTAATTTGCAGCCTTAATTCAAATTAACTTTTGAATTAAATATTTTTGGCAAAAGGTTATTACTTTTGTCACGGTCGTTACATTTTTATATTCTTATTATTATTCTCTGCAGTTCACAATTTTTTTTTATCCCATTGTTTTCAAGATTTTAGCCTTTAAACAAAAGTGTGAAAAAATTTTGTACTGAAAAATCACTTAACTCGATTTAAAAAAACCTT
The DNA here is from genome assembly GCA_951812925.1 of Calliopum simillimum. Lineage (NCBI taxonomy): Eukaryota > Metazoa > Arthropoda > Insecta > Diptera > Lauxaniidae > Calliopum > Calliopum simillimum. Next base: position 40,170,566 of record OX638368.1, read on the forward strand.
TCGAGGGGATTTTAAAAATTTTTCGAATTTGAAATCAGCGTAAAGTTTTGAAGAAAATGAGATGTCTTCCATCAAAATACTATAGAAAACGTATTTCGAGACATTCTAACCTAAAAGTGCAAAAAACAACATATTTGTACCCTGTTTTTGAAGTTATGGAGGGAGGCAGTGTAATCTTGCGATGAAACTTGAGATTGGTTTTTTTTAAAAAAAAAACTAATTTGAATTATATTGATAACTTCCTTCTATTCGAATTATCCTTACCTTTAAAATTTATAGAGTAAAAAAAAAACGATTTTTTGTATTTGTATACAAACGGTAACACTGTTTTTTTTTTATTGCATATTTGTCTCTGTTTATTTTCTGTTGTTTTTCCCGTATACTACTGTATTCATTATTACCAGGAAAGCATACACGAAGCTCTGCGAACTTACATACATACAATGTGCATATGTATGTGGCTGTTTCAGATGATATGCGTACGTTAATTTACCTACGAAGACAATTGAATGCATTTCACCACAGTTCTCGATAATATCGTAATCTGATAATATTGAACTTTCAGAAATTTGAAATCTGTAAGCGCATTTTTCTCAGAAATAAATTGCAAGAAACAAAAAGAAGTTTTGAAATCAATCGTTAATTCTTTAATAGCAAAAAAATGCTTGACAAATACACATCCGCGTGTGAAATGTGTGGAAAATAGTGATGAGCAAAATTAGTCTTGGTCTTGTTCTTGGTCTCGCCAATTTCGCGAGACCAAGACCAAGATGCTGATATTTTTGCAAGACCAAGACCAAGACTGCTATGGTCTTGGTCTTGCTCACGATAATTGTCAAGACCAAGACTGCTTTTCAGTCTTGCTAATTTATAGTTAAAATTTGTTTCACGCCCGTTTTGAAGATAAAATCTGCTCTCGATTTGAATTTTGACATCTTAAAAACTCAACTGCTTTGGAAAAATATGGTTTTGCAATTTCGAATACTCAATATCTCCGAAAATTTTTTCAAGACCAAGACTTAATGAGCAAGATCAAGACCAAGACTCAATATCAAAAGCAAGACCAAGACCAAGACTCAATGTGCAAGGACAAGACCAAGACTGCTATGATATTGGTCTTGGTTTGCTCATCGCTAGTGGAAAATTTTTTGTCGTGAAATTTTTTTGTAAAAAATGTCAATTCTAAACACTTGAGCAAAATCTACTCTGTAATATCTTTCCAACAAGCCTACGATCATAAATATTGGAGCATGTTTTCTATTTTTTTTGCTGATTTTACATTATACGTAATGTCACCGGCTTCCAAATAACTTTGGAGCCGGTTTTACCTAGTGATGAGCAAAATAAGTCTAGGTCTTGATTCTTGATCTTGGTCTTGGTTATTTTGCAAGACCAAGACGCTAATATCATTGCTAGACCAAGACCAAGACTGCTATGGTCTTGGTCTTGCTCACGACTTGGTCTTGGTTTGCATGCTTAGAAGACCAAAAACTTCAAAATTCTTAGGGATTTCAAGATCTTCAAAATTGTTGCACAATGTCATTGTTTTCGAGCTGAAATGTGCCTTAATATTCACTTTGTGATTGATTGGCCTCGAGTTATGTGATGCTTATGTAATTTGATGATCTAAAAACGAATATGATCGCAAAATTCTTATATTAAGTCTGAGTTTCGAGATATCCGAATCTAGATTTCAAAAAAAAAATAGTTATGTTTCGGTTTTGAGGTCATATGTACGATATTTACATGACGCACTAGATTTTTCTGCTCCCTTCTGCGAAATAAAAAGCGTTGTTATTTACATTGGTAGCCAGGCAGCCAATAAAGCAATATTATCAAATTATAGGGCAACCAATGATCGAGTATTGAAAAAAAAAAATCTAAATACCAATAAAAAGGATTTTACCCAACTTATATTCCTTCAAAGAAAGGTTTTTTAGGACACAGAATTTCGACATCTAAGTACATCTTCGAATTTTTTTGATATTGACCCATGTTATGTGTAAGAATGGTACTCATAACTGTTCTCTAAGTGGGAGAAAAATCGATGTCCGTTTTAAAAAAAAATTTCGAAAATGGCATTGATTTTAAAATTTTTACTGTTTTACGTCTATCATAAGGTGATCTTTTCAGTGGTGTCACTTATTAAAATTTAAAAACATTTTTGACCTTGAAAATTACCGTCGTAATGAGTCCCAAATGACAAACGCGCATATTTTTGTTTTCAAAGACTGCTTAAAGAGCACAACTTAGACTATACAAATTTTATTTGGGAAACATATTTATGGTGGACCTCATACAAAACTTTTTATTAAATAGCCGTTTCTTAAATACCGCTTATTCGATTTGGATGGCTTTTACACTCTATATCAATTAGCACAAATAAGACCATAAAATTGGAAGGGTGGTTGTATGAAATTAAAATATGTTTGAATCGCATTTTCTTCACAACCGTTCAATCTATTCGTATGAAACTTACACCACTTAAACTTTCTTATTAAAGAGCAAAACTGAGATGAGTCAATCATTGCGTAATCGATCATGATTTGAGTTGACATCTCCGATTTTTTTGAAAATTGGTGAAAAGTTAGTATTTGTATGACTATGGCAAAATGGTTTTCCGAAATTCAAAAAAAAAAAATCCAAGATGGCGACTCGGATACTCACATATTTAAAAATTCATTGCTCCTTCGCTTTTTATCCGATTTTAATGAAATTTTCAGAGTTAGTGTAAAAACGTATAAATTTTTCTAAAAAAAACTACACTGAAAAAAAAAAAATTATTTTAGGTGTAAAAAAAGCAATTTTTCTTTTTTAAAGCAAATTTAGGGCTTGGAGCACCCTTTTTTTTTGAATATTTTTATTTAGAAGTAAATTTTATTATTGTTTTTTTAAGACCCTCAAAATTGTAGTATCTTTCACAGTTTTTAAGTTATGAGTTTTTGAAGTTGTTTTATGTTGTGTTTATCATGAGTCGTTGATGCATGCGCGCTACCAAATAGGGTTGCCACCGCACGGACGGTATTTTTTTTTTTAGTGGCTTGCATTTTTTAAATATTTTTGTAGAATATTTTAACTAATTATAACCAAGTTTTTGGAAAAGGAGTCTAAAAGACCCTTAAAAACGGGATATATGGAAAAAGACGTTCTAAAAAATCGTTTCTTGCTTAATTTTACTTCAAGCAACATGCACATCTTAACCCATTATATCGCGTTGGGTCTTTTTGTACTTTTTTTCAAAAACTTGTTTGAAATGAGTTAAAATATTCTCCAAAAATATTATAAAAAAAATTTCACTAAGGACCGCTGGAAAAAAAACATATACCGGACGCGTCCGGACAGTGGCAACCCTATATGGTAGCGCGCATGCACCAACTACTCATGGCCAGGTCTATCTCAATTTTTTCGAAATTTGCAGTTGGGTTTTCCGGTTTTTATAAAAATGCACAGAGCTGTTCTAAGTGCTCAGTATGGAGACCTCTCATTACTAGTTTTTTGCAAGTTATGGGCATTGAACTTCGGAGTGTCCAAGTGGTGTTTTGGTGTCCCGCCATTTGGTCAAAAATAAATTCTTCCAATTTTTCATTTCGGATTCATGTAGCATTTTAAACGTTATTTTAATTTCCATTTTTAAATTTGGAAAATTTACAATATGGCGGCAATTTTTTGAAAAATCTTAAAAGTTGTTTATCTAAAAATAATGTTTTTTTTTTAATTTTTTTTTTACAGAAAGGTGGATAAAAAAAAAATATTTTGTATTGTAGAAGACTTGTTTTGCGTTAAATGGCTGTGAGAGCCGCTGAAGTTTTTTTCTAAAGAGTCAAGTGACAATTTTTTTAACTTTATTTTGTGCTTTGATTTACAACCACTAGGTGGTCAAAAAAAAAAATTTTAAAGTAGAAAGACATAATTTCCACTACTTAGAACATACAAGGTATACAAAAAAACCAATATTTCCTACATAAATCATAAAAATAAGTATTGACGAAATGACGGACATGTTTTGAAAAATCTCAAAAATCATTTTTCCCGAAATATGGTCTTAAAAATGGAGCTATAACCTAACAATCGAAATTTTCGATTATTTCGAGAACGCCCTCTAGGAAAAAAAAAAGAGTTAAGATTTATCGGACTTAGCGAACTCAATTTAGTTTAGAAAATATGGTTTGCAAAATGTTACATTTTCGCTGTTGTCTAGTGTTATTTTTTTTTATAAGGAACATGTTTGAGAATTGAGGCGCTATGAACAATAACGCCCTAAGTCGAATTAGGACGTTTTTACGCCTATAGCTTTTTTGAAAAGTTTGGGTCCTCAAATATATGTGTACTTAATTTCAACTCCCAATTCCATTCACAAAATGTGGTAGAGCAATATGTGCATACTGTTTGAAGAGTACAGGTAGGGCGTAGTTCGGCTTGGGGCGTTATTGCATGAATCCGTTCGCGGTAAGAAAAACGGTTTTTACACTAAACCAAGGAAAAAAGTGTACTCGTATGTGGCAAAAAATGTTTATTGTTCAAAGAATACGTATGATTTTTTACAGAATTTTTTGCAACATTTTATCATTTTTCAAAAATTGGTTAAAAAAAAATCTAAAAAACTCAACTTATTTGTCTTATACACTTTTTTCGCCAGGCACCTTGGTCTTGAGTAAAAATAGAATATTTTCCAGGTGCAAATTTAGATTCAAATGTGAATGCATGCATTTTACAAAATTAAAATTTTAAAGAAATAAAGAAAAACGCACATTTGTAAATGATCGAGGTTAAAGTATTTTTCATTCCCCTCATTTAAAAAAAAAATCATTAAAATTCGGAGCATTTTTGCCGGTTTCCCAAACAAAATGCTAATGTTACTCCAGTGATAGTCAAATGGATTTATGCAATAACGCCCTATAATTCAAATTTTCCTTCATCGATAATTCTGTCAATATTGATTAGTAAAATGTGTTAGCGACAATCATTCACTCATTCTGTTAGTGTTAATTGAATAAATTTGTTTTCTAAGGTTTAAATGATGATTTGTTCTTTGTACATCATTTAGAAAATTTAAATTGAATTATCTCGAAATACCATTCTATGACTTCGGGCGTTATTACACGCAACGCCTCAATTTATGTAAATAGTCAAATTAAATTGAATTTATAGTCTTGGAAGATATGATACTTTTCTTGTGGAATATCACATAAAAGTTTTATGACAATGTTTACCACAAGTTTATTTATTTTCACAACCAATTACTTAATCGAATTATGTACAACAACCATGCTTGTTCGAGTACACAAACACTTTTTCTACAACATTTTGTAAATGTCAGCAGCTTGACATAAATAAGTAATAAAACAGATTGTAATAGATGCACGCTATTTGAAACTGACATGCGCACACTAGAATGCATACACTAACGTGAAATGTCAAAATGACATTTGGGGTTAAAAATAAAATAATTATTGTAAAAAATACGCTCTGCGCTCTCAATAATAAAATTTGTTATCAGTAAAAAACAAAAAAATTAAAATCAAGGAATAAAAGCAAAAATTCCAATTAAGACTGCATAACAATAATTAAATAAAATTAAACTTGCATACATTGAGGAGCAGCGACAAAACCCTTTGCACACTTTGTGCTCTTTTTTGACAATTGTTTTGTTTTGCACTCTCACGCGCTCTTTAACTCATTGTATGCGCCTAAAATTCCTCTATTGAAAAAATAATAAAAAATTCATGAATGCTGAGCTGAGCTAAACATCTTCGACGCAGTGCAGCATCACTGCTGAGTAAACGTTAACACTTGGACATTTCAACATTGTAACAGTGAAAACGGAGCGTGTAGGAAAAAAAAAATTTATTAAAAATCGGTATTTTATTGTTAAAATTAAAAGAATATATATATATATTTATATAAATTGGGAATTTGCAAAAAAATTAAGTGCAACTCGATACATATCAGTAGCTGTAAGCAAGCAAAGTTAAATAAAAAAGCTAAAACAGGAGAAAAACAAAAATCGTTGTATAATTTCTTGCGCATTAGACGGAAGAAGGACGAAAAAATTGAAATAAAGGACGGGCGTCGCGTGAAATATATTTATTTGTGAAACCGTGTTTTATTCGATTGTGTGTATGTAGTGCAGCCTTATAATAAAAATTTTCTATAGAAAAGGAATAAACTATTTTTCGCCTAAAACGCTGCAATTAAATTTTTTTGAAAGCAGCTGCAATAAAAATTCATTGTTAATAAAGAAAAAAACTCTAAATAAAATCCTGTCAAAACTAAAGTTAAATTTGGATACAAAACACCAAATTCATATATAACGAAAAACACTTTTCCTTAACATACATACATACATGTGTAAAAGTATGCGTACATATACATAACTGTGTACAAGCTTTGTAGCCGAAAAGTATACAGCATAAATTATAATTGTTGTTGCCGTCTTGTGACTTTTATATAAATTGCCGAAGTAAAGCAAAGCAGAAATTAAGAAAAAAAAAAACCGAGAAAAAAGTGTAAAGCAATCAAGAAAAGGAAGCAAAAGGAGAGAAACAAATTTGTGGGGGGGAGTGTGCTCTCTTTTATATTACTTTAAGAGAGAGTCTATTAGTTAAAGAGCAAAGTTCTGAGTGATAAAGTATCAGAGCGATAAGAGTGTAAAGTGTAACCTGTAAAGTAAATTACAAAGAGCGCCGGTAAAGCGACCTCTGTGTTTGGAATGAAGAAAGTGTTGGAATTTGTTGGCATGCTAGAATTTAAAACATAAATATAAATTTTCGAATGTTCCGTGGAAATTAAAAAAAAAAAAACAAAGTTTTTTGTGAAGAAATATGATTATTTAAAAAGTACAAGCATAAAAAGACAGCTCTTTTAAATTAAGATAAAAAAATCTATAAAATTTAACTGAGCACAAATGTTATAAATTCTCAAAAAAGTCTATTGAATAAAAAAACTTTGAAAAAATATAAAATTTAAAAAAGTTCTAATACAAAGCCCACTTTATTCAACATTAATGAATAATCTTCGTGTGTATTTGAAATGGCATAGTTATTAATAAAAGTAATTAAAATCTCTGATAAAAAATATAATTTGAATTTAACTAAAATTATAACTTATAATGTAGTCTTATTAGCTACTTAAAAAAAAAACACGAAAATAAATTACAGTTTAAAAAAAAAAACTTTAAAATAATAATGACGTAGTATAAGCCAAAATCTCAAATTAATATCACATACATATCACTCTTTCAAAGAGCATTAATTACAAAAATATTAAAAATTATGTACAAAATTAATTTAAATAAAAAAACTCAACTATGAATATATAATGATGCAATTATATAAGCAAAGATAATTTAAAAATAAACCAAATATATATAATTTATATAAAAAGAAAAGAAACAAAGCAATATCAATTTAACAAAAAATAAACAATATAATAAATGCATAATATAAAAAGAAATGTATATTTACGCAAACTTATATAGAAAGTAAAAAGTTGTGGACTTTAATTCAAATTATATATGTAGATATAATATATATATGTAGAATAAAATCATCAATGCATATCAAACCCAAAACGCTAAAATCATACATATCAAGCATAAATTTATGCACAAAAATAACTTTTTGCTAAAAGTTTAGCTTTCAAGTAATAAAACAAATTTTGAACTGCTTATATAGAAGCATAAGCAGAAATAAAGCTAAAAATTAAAAAATATATAAACTTTAAAAGGAATTCTACTCCAAAACGTTAATGGAACAAATATTTTAATAAAAATCAATATACAAATAAATAACAATAAATTGTTACTGAAAAGTAAGGTCGGTCGAAAAGTAAATTTAATCCAAAAGTTTCGTACATAAAAAAAATATAAAACAAAAAAAAAAAAAAACAAAAAAAATCATTAATGAGCTCATCTCATAATAATAATACTTTATTTTAAATACTTGCAAACTATTTTGTTTATAAAAGGAAACTTTTTTTTTTCCTTTGCAAATACTATCGCAGAATAAATAACTGTAATAAAGTTATTTGTTAAAAACCATTTTTTTAAGTGAACAAAACATATTTTAAAGTCAAGAAATTTTAAGCAAATAAGTACATATTAAATAAAAAATTCCGAAAAATTAACTTAAAGAAAAAAAAAACAAAACACAAACAAAAGCGGTGAAAAAATGCATGCGCTGAAAGTGTAAAAAATCATAACACAGAGCATAAGAGAGTCGGTAAGTTAAGTTTTACATTAATAGAGTAGATATTGGATTTTTATATAGTAGGGAAAGCCTTAAATAGAAACCAAAATTAGTAGTAAAAATGTAACCCGAAATACGAAATCAATGAAAACCAAACATTTTATTACGAAATGGCAAAAAGTTGTTAGTTCTCTTATGATTAGGTGGAACTATTGCATTTACTATTTGCGAAAGTTTGCAGTTTTATTGAAAGTATGAAGCTCTCCAATTCATTAAGAGCTATGATTTCATTCAAAGAAAAACATTTTGAAGTTCTATTTCAACGGTTTTATCGGATTGTAATGAATAATCTACTTACACGAAGAGAATTTTGAGCTGAAAACAATCCAAAACCAATCAATTTTGGGTGTGATTTTCAGATTGTCCATAATTTTCTTGATATAAAGTAATAATGCGATTGTTTATCAAAAAAGTGAATATGCCCATTTAAGCTTAATTCAATTCAATTTGGATTGTTCATCAAAAATTTATTGAACTCATTTGTGCTTAACTCAGCCCTTTTGTACTTGTTTAAGAAAAAAAAAAAAAAATATTCTTATTTGTTCTTAAAAATTACTTATTTATCAAAATATGACCATTTCTGCCAAATGCAAGAAATATCGTTTCATTTTCAAAAATCAATGTACCAAAATGTCCAAAGACACCTCAGTACATCGTAACGTCCCATTATGGGATGTCAGTAGTATTTGCTCTATGTATTATAAATACCCAATTCGACTGTCGAGCGGGAATTATTTAAGCAGTAGGTGACATAGTCATATTGAGAATCATAAACACACAGAATAAACACAAATGAAAATTTATTTTTTGATAAACAATCACAAAAGAGCTTGAATTAAGCAAAAAATGGGCTAATTTTTTTTTTTTTGATAAACAAGTACAAAGTGGCATGCATTGAGTACAATTGGTCTTAAATATCAAAACTTATGTTATGCCTAAATTTGAGCTTGAATTGCAAACAAGTTGGGCGTATTTTAGGATGTCTTTATGCTATATTGGGCTTAATTCTGAATATTTAATTTAAGAACGATTTGAGCTAGATTTTAGAATATTTTTTTGTCTCCGTGTATATATGAAGCAAAACACGCAAAGCGTACCAGCTCAAAATTTTGTTGTCTCTGATTTCGCCCAAATTTGGCAATAAGGTAGAACCATAAACCAGGTGTGGAAATTGGCGTTTTTAGTCATTTTCATGAAAAGGGTGTTTTTTTTAAATTTATAACTTGCACCAAAGTTTTTAAATTGATGTATATATAGTACAGTCATTTGGTAGTTTTACCTGGAAAGTTTTGCGGGATTTTTGCAAATGAGTTATTTTATAGATTTCGATGTGCTCTTTCAGAATTTCAACTTTGCTACCTCGAATCGTGTTCGCTCGTGCCGCCATATTAGAAAAATGGCGCCCAAAGTTTTTTACAAATATCTCTTTAACGGTAACATTTAGAGAAAAATATTGTGGAGCAATATTTTAGCTTATACAATTTTCTATAAAAATGGCCTCTCAATTGTTTTCGTACAACTTATAACTCAGAAGATATCCTTATTCAAAATTTGAAAAAAATTAGTAAATTGTGAATGCCGCTTATGAATAAGCACAGTGATGTGTTGAGCTTAAAATTAGGATAACTCATGAACGGTGAGTCCCACGTTTAAATTAAAAATATTTGTTTATAGGAAATTATTATCGTAATTTTAAGCTCAACACATTTTTTTTTTCACTCATTTAAAAAATTCAACAGTTTGCGTTATAACCATTTTTTAGATATAAATGGATCCTATTTGAATTCATGCAATGAGTGTGCACTTAAGTTTGGGTATCAACTTCAATGTAGCGTGATATTTTTCTTGAATCAAAATAATTGTGGAGTTTATGCCGTTTTGTTGGAGTTTTGCCGAAAATTTAATTTTGAAAAATTCACAAAGTGTAATTGGTTTTTTCAACCTCATTTTGCTGTTTATCAATTTATTTACATGAATCCAAGTTTATTTAATGCACCATGCAATTTTTTTACGTAATATGTAAACCCCTAGTTTTCTTTATATTGATTTTTAAATTTTTAATAACAACGCAAATTTACTCAAAAACAACATCTTTTTTTTGCCAAAAATTTCCAGAGTTTCACTAATGGTTTCCGAGCTATCCTACCCCATGTGTTCAAAAACACGGTTTTTGAGATTGTGCAGATAAGTGCACCGCTTAGTATTATTCTTCGCCTTCAAAATAAGCCATGAATAATCACAATATTTAGCTAAATTCCTATTTTATATTTTCTCAAATTACTATCGTTAGCAGAAATCACTCGGCCCGCTAAATGTTGTGGGATGTTAAATTAAATATTCTGAAAAATAAATAGCATGTACTTATATGAATAAATAACCACAAAAACAAACGACCAAGAATGAAATTCTTGCCAAATTTTCTAGCCAACTTTGGCACTTTCGACCACAGTAATTGACAATGGTGGTTTTGTTTGTCTTATTCTACGTTATATGGGTTAAGGGTGGCAGTTAGAGTTAACTGCCAAAATAAAAAATTCAAACTGATAGAATTTTTTTATTTTACTTTTATTCCTTACAAATTAATACTCATATATATTCAATTACTCATTTAAGGGTGATATCATCTATGAGTTTTTCATTATTTTTTTTTTTAACAAATAAAAAATTATCATTGTTTGATCCATTAGGCAAAATTGGGATTGTAAGCAGAAAAACACTGAAAATCGAATAAATCAAATATGTACAATGCTTAGTGTTTTCCTTAGATAATTAAGGCCAATTGTGTCATTTTGTACTAGTTCATCAAAAAAATATTCCTATTTTTTGTGTTTATGATTCTCAAGATGGTTACATCAACTTTTGCTTATATAATATCTCCTAGATGGACTAATTGTGTATTTTTGGTAGAGCAACTACTATTGTCATCCCATAATGGGAAGTTATGATGTATGTACTGAGATGTCATTATGGTAAATTGATATTTGAAATGAAATTACAATTCTTACATTGGGCAAAATTAGGGATCTTCATATTTTAGTAAATTACCAGTAAATGGGCATATTTATTTTTCTGGTAAGCAAGTACAAAAGTGTTTGAATTTAACCCATTAATGTCCAACGAGAACCACAGTAGATACAATTCTGAAATTTTCAAGAGTTAGCCTCCTGGACTTAAGCTATGTTCATAAAAAAAAAATTTAATAAAGTCTTGCTTAGGAACGGCTCAATGACTGGGAGCCATATGGCACCGCTGGGTATTCATATAATTTTTTTTTTTTTTTGATGTAACATGAAAATTTTACTGTCCTCATATGGACGTATACAGCATACAATTAAATTATATATTGTTTATCACCAACTAGTCAAAATAAAACTATAAACTTATAGCATAATTAAGGAGAAAAGTAATAGTATGTTCGACTGCAAGGATTAAATCCCGCTGAGGCGAAACTCTTGTCAGCAAATGCATAAAGCATTCAAATGGCTCTTTAATTTAAATTTATTCCCTAAAAGTCAAAAATAAAAGCCCTACATGTACATTTTATACTATACAAATTGTGTTGTGATGAGAGTTAGGACCCACTTATATACACAATGTATTGTTGGCTAATGCCCCGCGGTGCCGTATGGCACATAGAGAAACAATAACTTTCGTGCTAGGTAATGCCCAGCGATGCCATATGACACTCAGAAAAAAACTGCTAGCCAGTGCCCAGCGGTGCCGTATAGCACTTTGGTTTTTCAAATCATCACAATTCGTTTATTTTAAAACGGATTTTGTTGATTTTTAGTCTTTTTAAACTGCTTCTAAAAATATTAAAATATGTGACTAAATAACGATAAAAGGTGGTTCCTTACCTCAAGTCTTATCCAAATTCATACTTATCTGGTTTTCAAAGTCGTATCTTGTTTTGATTAATATTAAATTATTTTTGAAGTTAACTTAGTTTTGGGTGCCGTATGGCACTAATAGGTTAAGGGGCGGTCCATAAACTCCGTGAAGCTAAAATTCGTTAAAATGAACCACCCCCCTATGTGACGGTAGCTTCATATAAAAAATAAAGAGTGTTTTGATAAAACCATCGCATTAAAATTTGATATCAAGCAAATTATGGCTAAGTAGATTTTGGGTTTGTTTTCAGCCAAAAATTTTCTCAGTAAAGCTGCGACTAAAATTAATTTTACGTGCTGAAATCTTGAAACAATATTTAAAATGTAAAATTAACATTTTTCACATCTTAAGGTAACAGTTTTGTATTTCAAAATCAATTTGATGTAAATGTAAATTTAACATGTATGTATGTATGTATTCTCCTTAAACCCCATAGGGCCAATATGAGACGTTTCCATTTGTTGCGATCCCTTGCAAAGACTTTGATCTCTTGCCACGACTTTCCCGATCCTTTTCCAGCGACCTTTTCCAATTGGTTTTTGGTCTACCACGTCCTCTACTGCCTTGTGGATTCCACTCAAGAGCCTGGCGACAAACTTCGCTGTGTGGTTTCCGGAGAGTGTGACCAAATTTAACATGCTAAGTGTTAATTCAATATTATTTGTTAAAAAAAAGAAAAGGAAAGGAAAAAATTTCTTGCAGTAACGGACACCCTGTTAATTACGTTCATACAAATGCTTGTATGCATGTAAGTATTTATGCGCTAAATATGAGAATGTGTGTGGCGCCATACACTTGTGCAGCGCTCTATCTAACGTTGCCATATGAAACGATAATCATTAAATGAAATTTTAATAATAGAATAAAAGTCAACAACAAAAACTATTAGTGTGCTTTACATATACATATCCAGATGTGTGTGTTGTTGTCCAGAAATTTTAAGCAAAAGTATTCACTTACGGAAGTTTTTGATGGCTTTACTTTTTTCACTTAAATCAAAATAAAAAAATTCAAAATAGATATCGTTCCTTTGAAAAAATATTAATTAAAAACTAAAGTCCTAAATAAATTTCGGGAAAATAGTTTTTCGATTATGTTGCTTCATTAAAGCATTTCCGAGTATTGCCTCCTAACTGTGGTATATAATTTTGAGAAAACTAATTTTGTTCGCATAACCACAGTTTTCTGGAATGGTAAATGAAGTCCAGCCTTTGTGAAAAATAATAAGCTGCTCACGGCGTGCTTGAACCAAGTTTAAATAAAAGTTTCTTGCAAATGAGTTTTTTGACTGAATTATGTTACGTAATAACTTCACGAATCAAATGATCCCAAAATTAAAAAAATCGAATGGGCCCTTTTTGAAATAAGGAGCCTTAAGCAGTAACTATAAAAAATTAATACAACACAAAATTAAAAATATTTGTAACATTTTGCAAACCATTTTTTCTAAACTAATTTGAGGTCGCTGAACACGAAAAACGCATTTATTTTTTTTTTTCCTTGGGGTCGTTCCCAAGTTATTCGATAATTTATAATTTCGAGGTTATAGCTTCATATACATCAATATATTTCTATGACGCCAAGTCCGATAAATTTTATTTTTCCACGCTTACAAAGAGTGATTAACGGTGCTTCTAACAAGTATACCGATAATTATGCTCCAAACAAAATTGACTGAGTTAAAGCAGGAAAAAGCTTGATATTTCAAAAAATTTTTAAATTTTTCACATCAACTTCAAATGAAACACTTTGTTTTTGGCACATATTTTTTTTTAATAATTATTTTTAGAAATGTGATTTAATGGCGCATATAATTGCAAACATTTTAAGCCTATGTTGAGCAAAATCGAATGAAATTTCCAAAAGATATTAAGGTTTAAGTGCAATAGAGAAATTTCGATTTCTTTCAAAAATTAATATTTTTGATACAATCCGCAATGTTCTTCTACAGAGAATGATTAGAAGTTACTTAAATCATCTTTAAAGTGTTCAATAAGTGTAGGGTGTCCTATTTGGAGGCTGAAAAATTGGATCTGTTGACTCAGGCCGAACATTTCGAAAATTCTCACATCTTCCTTATTGCACTATAGCCTTTATATCTTTTGGAAATTTCATTCGATTTTGCTCAACATAGGCTTAAAATGTTTGCAATTATATGCGCCATTAAATCACATTTCTAAAAATAATTATTTAAAAAAAAATATGTGCCAAAAACAAAGTGTTTCATTTGAAGTTGATGTGAAAAATTTAAAAATTTTTTTAAATATCAAGCTTTTTCCTGCTTTAACTCAGTCAATTTTGTTTGGAGCATAATTATTGGTATACTTGTTAGAAGCGCCGTTAATCACTCTTTGTAAGCGTGGAAAAATAAAATTGATCGGACTTGGCGTCATAGAAATATATTGATGTAATTGAAGCTATAACCTCAAAATTATAAATTATCGAATAACTTGGGAACGACCCCAAGGAAAAAAAAATAAATGCGTTTTTCGTGTTCAGCGACCTCAAATTAGTTTAGAAAAAATGGTTTGCATAATGTTACAAATATTTTTAATTTTGTGTTGTATTAACTTTTTATAGTTACTGCTTAAGGCTCCTTATTTCAAAAAGGGCCCATTCGATTTTTTTAATTTTGGGATCATTTGATTCGTGAAGTTATTACGTAACATAATTCAGTCAAAAAACTCATATGCAAGAAACTTTTATTTAAACTTGGTTCAAGCACGCCGTGTGCTTTAAACACACGCTCCGTATCATTGAAAGTTGGTTTGATGATGGCTAATGATGCGTCATGCAATCTTTGTAAATTTATTGTTTGCTTTTCTGTGTTATGGCACAAAGGGATTTTAGCTTCCTGTGAAATTCCTTTAACATTTGATGTAATTCATTATCGAGTGTTACAAAAGTTGATTTAAGGATTTCCATATTATTGCAAATTGTGCGTGATAGGTCAAGGATTTGTTTGAAAAATCCACAATTTTTCTAGTAGAAAGTAAATTTTATATTTTCTTTTTGATAAAAAATATTTCATTAGTATTGTTGTTTTCTTCAGTTGCAGAAAAAAATAAAAAAAATCAAATGGCTGATTTGCGTGCCACTAATTTTGAATGTAAAACATTGTCAAATTTGACTTCTAAATGGAATAATTCATTACCTACTTTCCAACGTTTACTAAATGTAAGTATTGTCATCGATGTATCGGTCAACGACTTAGGAGCCCTAGAGTGGTAAAAATCGTCAAGTTCAAAAATTGAAAAGTTTCATTGAACTTTCTTTGCGTGATTAGAAGCTTCTAACCTGAGTCAATATACACCAGAAATTGAAAAACCTCCTCACGTTGTGGTCAATTCGGCTCTTATTTTGCTTACCTGGCCGTGGATAACAATAATTGAAACTAAACTTTAAAAAGTGCTAGTGATGTGGTTTTCAATATTTTCTACCAACAAGCATAGATCAGATGATATTGTTGGTTTGACCTTACTGTTCGAAATGTTTATACAAAACTCTAATAAAATATCAAAACAAGGTAAATTCAGAAAAGAAAAAAAAAGAAAAATCAAAAAATTACTAGTAGGCTGGTTTGCGTAACTAGTTTCAGTACCCTACATATGCCAATATTCATCAGACGCATGAGCCGACATTCAAAAGAACTTTTCAAGTATACGATATTTTACCTTTAGCATAGATTTAACGATAACACAGCACAACAACGATTTTGTTGCAGGGCAGTTGAAGGTAAGAACTTTCAGCTTAGTTCTTTCGTTTTAAAAATGATTCATAAAAAACAATTATTTTCTTAAATTTAGATAAGCGTACGTCTCAAATTCGATGAAATTTTTCGTTAGGAAAAATAAATTTTTCATTAATATAATCCCTTTTTTTGTGTGCATTTTGAAGAGAAAGATTAGCACGTCGTGATGAATTAGGTAAAAAAAAACCAAAAATAGATTTGTGCAGTCTGCATCTCAAAAATAACCGTGTTCGTGTTCTAAACCTCAAATATATCAAAATCTGGAGATAATGAGCAAATTCTGACTTCGGATTATACGCGGATAGTTTCCATGCAACAATCATAAGCCCATTATTTAAAAGTAAAAAGAAAATTTTGTGCGCATGCAAAAATTCTTATTTTTTTGTTTTTCCTCTGTTCTGCATAACCCTTCTATTCACGGAGAGAAAAAATGTTCAAAATTCAAGCCCAAATCATTATAAATTAAATATTTGTGTTTGACATCAAGACCTTTGCTTATCAAAAAATAAGTATTCCGATTTGTGTATTTATGATTCTCAATATGCTTATGTCAACTATTGCTGAAATAGTTTCTTCTTGACAGACAGAGTAACTACTACTGACATCGCACAATGGAATGTTACCATATACTGTGATGTCGTTTTGAACATTTTGTACATTAATTTTTGACAATGAAATGACATTTCTTGCATAGAGCGAAAATCGAAATCGAAAAAGATCGGATGAAAAATAACGGCTCTTTTTGCTCAGAGCTTGCATTTATAGTTTTAAGTGTCTAAAGAAAATTTAGTTCAATTATCTCGAAAAACCTTTTATGAATAGCATTTTGAAACTTTTGCTTATATGGTATGTGCCATGCCCTCTTCTCAGAGTTTAATTAGTTTTTGCTTAGAGCTTGCATTTACTGTCCACGGTGTTCAAAGGACGGATTTAAATAAAATTTCAAATTACCAATTTTTTTTTGATTTTATATTGTTAGTAGGTTAATTTTATGAAGAACAGTGCAAATTTCAAAATAATATATGGAGCACTTTTCAAAAAATTTAAAAAATTCGATATCCCATATAAAATACAAAAAATTAAGAAAAAAAAACAGAACAAACATATATAAAAATAGTTATATTTAATGTATTTTGCAATGGTGAATCCGAATCCGGCCTTAGAATTGCTGTATTTCATACGGTTTTTGAGATATCTTAGCTAAAACAAGGAAAAAATACCGTTTTTGCTATATTTTGAAGCTACATAACTTGAATATAGAACATTTATATGTAAAATCCGATACAATATATTTAATTTTTAATTTTGTTCTTTAAAACTTTATTTAAATTATGTCGATACCTTTATTTTTCTCGGAGGTATCCTAACCTAAAAAGTTAAAAAAGTGCGAAAAACATGTGTTTTCATTATTTTAGTCTACGATATGGACATAATTTAAATGACGTTTTAAAGAAAAAGATCAAAACTTTGAGATACTGCATCGGATTCTGCGTATGAATGTTCTATATTCTAGTTATATAGCTTCAAAATATAGCAAAAACGGTCTTTTTTCCTTGTTTTGGCTAAGATATCTCAAAAACCGTATAAGATACAGCAATTCTAAGGCCGAATTCGGATTCGCCATTGCAAAATACATTAAATGTAACTATTTTTATATTTGTTTGTTCTGTTTTTTTTTTCTTAATTTTTTGTATTTTATATGGGTTATCGAATTTTTTAAATTTTTTGAAAAGTGCTCCATATATTATTTTGAAATTTGCACTGTTCTTCATAAAATTAACTTACTAACAATATAAAATCAAAAAAAAATTGGTAATTTGAAATTTTATTTGAATCCGTCGTTTGAACACCGTGTGTCCTTACTGTCTGAGTGGATTATCTCAAAAACGCATTAAGCAAAGCGTTTTGAGTTTTTTCCCCTTATTGGAGGTGCCACGCCCTCTAAAATTAGTCGTACGAGCGATTCGAATAATAATTTCGTTATATAGGGATAGAAAAATTCTTTAGACCACCGAGAACACTGTTGGCTTTATTTACTATTTTAGAAATATGCAAATTAAAACTCACTTTGAGATTCATGGTTACGAAAGATTCAAGACACTCAAGAATATTATTGCCAATTTTGTAGTTGTAAGAAATTGGAGGCCTGCGTGAAAATGTCATGAAATTTATTTTTTTTTTTTAAGTTTAGTAATACACCAGCCAGTAAAATTATTTCATATTGAGTGGGCAATATATCATTTTCACTTCGTTTTATTTTTGTAGGGGTTACTTCATATTTTTTGAGGTCGTTATTTCACAGATCCACATTTGACTATACTAGCGAGCTTTTAGGGCTTAAAACGGTTCTCACTATGTACATTTGATGAAGGAGAACCTGTACGCGAGTTTCCAATTTGCTTAATTTGGTGTTTCTCAGGGAAGAAAAGTTTATTATGCAGCTACAATTCGGTGGATTCCTTGTGAGCTTCGTCTGATAACTTCAACCATTTCCTAATGGGTTGGGCTCTTTTAGCGTCAAACTGCGTAAAAGTGTGCGTGTACAAGTCATTTATTTTTTTGTTTTTTTAATTTTTTATTTTTTTTTTGTTTTATTTCGTTGGTGTCATCCGATGTAATGAAGCAAAAATATTTATGGAATATTTCTGTTTCACTTTTCACTTTTTGCTGTTGCTGTTATTTTTCATATGTTAAAAATCCCATGATATTTGGGTTGGTGTTAGTTTGTTTTTACTAATACATAAACATACATACAAATATATCTTTGTATGTGTGTATGTGTACATTTCCATGTATTTTCGAGGAAAATTGTCATTTCAATTATTGCTTAGGGGATTTTGCAAAGGGATTTAGTGCAGTTTAATTAAATATTTATGCATATAAAGTAATAAATTTTGAAAAAAAAAGTAGAAAACCAAATTATATTTGTTGTTTTTAGCAAGGGCTTAAATTGTTATAATAATTAAATGATAATAACATAATATAATGTAATTATGTTATTATGATTGTAAACATGTTTTAATTTGTTTATTTTTCAACTTTATAAGTGGGTCAAGAGTGATATCACAACTTCATGCGCTGTGTTACACAAAAAGCTTTAAATTTAGCAAAGAAAAAAATATAAACATATTTTTGTATATCATTGTTTTTTTTACCATCAATTAAAACCTAAAAAATAAAAGCAGAAATTTGTGTCTTTCGTTTAGGACGATACCATCATTGTGTGTGTTACCAATGTTGTCGTGTCATCGTCTTCAATTCAACATTTCCGTTTGCTACCAAATGCCATAAAAAAATACCCTACAACTACTAACATTATGAGAATTTCATACATGTGTTGGTTGGTTAAAGTAGAAAACACAAGAGAAAAAACAATAAAACCTTCATACACTTGCATGCGGAGGGAACACAAGCCCACCACAAACTAATCAAACATTTATACACTCATACACTCACTACTAGAGAAATCAATATTTTAGTTTAATGTTTCTTAGACCGCATTCATGATGGCCTGGCTATAGCGAAGACGATACACGCCGTTTTGACTCTTCGTGCTCAGCGACTGGCACACTACCACGCCTACATTTTCTATTTCTGTAACGACTGGTAACTGTAACACGAGGCAGTAATCCAATTTTTTTTTTGTTTTTTGATTTTTTGTGAGAATTTAGTGAAAATATTCACATGCCCTGCGATTGGGGTGTGTTCGTCCGACCAGCCCTCTTACCCCCCTCCCCCCCCTTAACCAATGTGACAAAAGTAATTTTATACGGTGCAAAGGAAACGAAACGAAACAAACGTACATTCGAGAAATAATATACAAAAATATTATACAGTCTAGGTATCCTTGAGAAAGTAATGGTAAAACTGTGTAGAAAGCGTACGACTTTTTTTCTTCTTCACCATTTTATTTAAGTAGCACACAAAAAAAAAAAATGCCACTTGAAAAAATGTTCTTTAATTACTACATACATGTATGTGAATATATGTAGGGTAGAACGGGGTTAAAGAACCACTTTTGTGTTTGGCACTCTGTAAAAACTTTGTTTATGATAATAATTTGAAAATTTAAACTGTTCCTGGTTTGTTGAACCCTTTGTTACAAAATTCATCCGAAAATTTTTTATCAAACTCGCATTGTTTATCCGGTATTTGCATTTGAACAAAAAGTGTTGTTTTACCCCACCAGGTGGGGTGGGGTGACCAACATTGTTATTTTAAGGGTTTTAATTTTATCAGAATTTTACAAAACGTTACGCAAGAACAAAATTAACTTGAAAAAGTTTCTCTTGAGCTTCGTAAATCGCTGGCGTCACTTTCCTCAACGTATACCTCTTTTCTTGGACGACCTATTTTGGAGCAACGAGTATTGTTTTGGCTGCCGTGTCTTGGTTTTTTGGCTTGGAAAATTTCTTTAGAATCTTTTTTTCTGACCTTACCATGGTCGCCAATGCCTGTTTCTCCTTCTGGTTATTTAACCCCACGTGCTTTTGTTTATTTTAAGGCGAACAACTTTTTAACTAATTTAAATTTTGTAAAACCCATTACAGATTTGAATTCAGCATGTAATTTTGCTCTTAGATAACACTTACCTTTCTTTCTGCACTTCACTGATTTGTGGAATTTTGAACTATTGTCGACTGAAAATGTTGCGGCGAGGACTCATCAAATCTTTCGTTCGTCAGAACTCAGGTTATAACACACGTGCGGTAGTGGAACCTTTTGCCAAAGTTGCGTTATATTGATCACTATCTACTGTACCAACGGTCGTTCGATTCGACTTTATTAAAAAAAAATAGAGGCAATTGGTTGTTTAACCCCGTGGCGATTTAACCCCGTTCTACCATATACGGGTAAAATCGATATTCCTTTGCCTGCGGATATTTCTTTGTAGATAAATTCCATAAGGATATATACATAAAAACATCAAAAATAATATTAATGTTGAACAAATAGATGAATGCTTGTTATTATGAATAAAATTGTTAAATTGTCGGAAGTCGTCAACATTATCCAAAGTTACTGCTTAGATTCTCTTAGAATAGAAAAAAGTATGCTAGTCCTTATGATGTAACTCTAATCTGAATACCAGGACATGGGAGCGTGAAGGTCATGAGAGAGCAGATTGCTTGGATAAAAGAGGCCAATTTCATTGGCCCAGAACTCTTCTGAGGAGTGAACAACAGCTTTAAAAATAACTTAATTTGAGAATGGGAAAACAGTCTTACCGACCACTGCAGAGCCCAAGATGGCATTCGGCAAGCGAAAAGGTTAATCAATCCAAAACGTGCCAAAGTAGAAGATGTTTTAAATCTCAGCAGCAAAAAATATAAAAACATACACTGAAATAATGACAGGACGCTTTTAACTAAATTATTGCCTAAAAACGATGAGTTTGATTAACGATGATTCCTGTAGACACTGTCAAGAGCACTTGGAAATAGCGGAGCATGTGCTACGTACTTGCCCCGTTGCGGTGAGATACCGAATGTAGAACCTGGATGCTGAGATTTTAGATCCTAATGACTTCGGTAATATTAATACCACGGCACACCATGGGAGATTGTGGCCATAAATCAGTAAAAAATTAAAGTGCTCGGGATTTAAAAAATTTGTACGCCAATTGTCAGGTAATACTTAGGGAGGAAAAACAACAATAAAGTTTAAAAATTTTGTTTTGGTTTAGTAACACAGTGGGCTCAAAAATGCAAAAATGCTCTATGGAACTTTTCACCCTTTGACGTCCATAGGGACATATGGTCCCAAGGCAAAAATAAATTATATTTAAATAATTAAGAAACCGATATATGTAATTTTGACATTTATCAGTTTCTAAACGTTTCCTTCATTTCAATTAAATCTGGCAACACCATCAGAACAACCGTCATTTTTGTATGATCACTCTAATGTGACAGTTTGTATGGTGCATTATTGCTATACTTTACAACAGAGTTTATAGGTGTTAAATTGTTTTAAATCATATATTTAATAGTATGAAATAATTGTTGTCAGGTTAGTAAATTCTTGTTTTATACAGTAATTGAACCATTATTTAAGTTTAGTATATTGATAAATCATGAAATTCAAAATGGAACACCAGTGTCCCTATGGTCGTAAATGGTAACTTTTCAACTCTCTTTTGTATTAGAATTTTACCAATTCTACAGGCAATCAAAATAAAAAAATTAAATGAACCTGTTAGTGGACATATATACTTTTTGACACTGAATTTGAATCCGAGGCCAGAATAGCTTCAGGATTTTAAGATATCCGTGCTTGAAGCTGAGGAAGCGTTGTTTTCAATCTTGCTGTGTAGTTCCAGGAGATGGTGCAGTTCAATTCTTTTTATGGCATCAAATAGCCTTAAGCTTACCTATCAAACCATACCTTCAAAAATTTTCAACTGGACCCTTACTTTCCGAGTTATCACCCTTTGAAATAAGGGCATCTTTTCCCCACATAAAAATATATGGGGAAAAGTCTCCTTTAATAACCATAGGGGCACATATGTCCCAGAAAATTCCAGAAAAACAGTGAAAATTTTTTGAATTTTTATTTTAAAATATGTTTTCTTGACGCCCAATAGACCATTATAAATAGCTTACATGGTTGCATAAGCTACCAATTCTTTACGGTCCTTAGAGGGTTAAAATTGGAAAGTGCTGGATAAACGCTCTAGTTAATTTGTTTTAAGCCAAATGCACTTATGTGGCATATCGTTAGAAAGTATATTGTTTCTACTTGGTTAAAAATAACCATTTTTTTTTTCTGCCGATTTTATGTGAATTATAGTAATATTTGAAATAATAAAAAAAAATGGTAAAAATGGAAAAAATGCATATTCCGATTTTCATTATTTTTCAATATAATATGTGAAAAAGTATGCTTAATCGAAATACAAAGGCAGCAGGGGCTGCCTTTTTTGAGAACTTTATTTTTATGAACTTATTCATATTGTTGTTTTTGATGGGACCAAAATAAATTGACTTTTGTGGAACGCTATTTTTAATTTGTTTGCATTGAAATATATCAAAATAGTATCTTAGCAATAAGTACAAGCATTTAGCTTTTAAAAAAAATTTGTTTCAGTGTTATATATATACGCGAATTATGGTGATTTTTCGAAAATTTTAGCTCAAAAAGCCAAAATCGAAAATTTCGAAAACTTTGACATCAAAAAAAAAAATAGATATATTTTGATATTCTTAATTTTCCAATATAATATGTAGACAAGTATGCTTAATCGAAATACGAAGCCCCTACTGCCTTTTTTGAGAACTTTTTTTTCTATGAATTTTTTCCTGTTGCAGTTTTAAAATAGCTTCATCGATTTTAAGCTTACAGTCTGCCTATATTCGGAAGTTACTTTTTTAACGAAAGGGTAGTGGTAAAGGATATATGCCCTTCTTTTAAGCCCCTTGGAAATTGCCCTCTCTTCACTTGGACATACCATAGCGAAGCATTTTACTAAATCTTATAATTTGCGTCAAGTAGCGTCAGTAATATGACAAATTTCATTTTCTTAGGGCGTGACACTGCCCATTTTTTCATTGAAAATTATTTCTCCAAATGCACTTTGCATATGTACCACATTTTGTCTATCTGCGTCCAGCAGTTACTGAGATATGATGGATATGCATTCCGAGGGGAGCGGCACCGCCTACTTTTCAAGTGAGAACTATTTGTTCTAATTGTCTTAGCATATGTACCCAATCATGTCTTAGTGCGTCAAATATTGTCAGAGAAATGATGAATTTATTTTTTTAAGGGCGTCGCACCGCCTATTTTTCCAGTGAACATTATTTGTCCTGATGATTTTTAGATATTTACTAAATCGCATTTATCTGCGTCAAAGAGTTTCGGAGGTATGATAAGTTAATTTTTTGATTTTAGTTTCCGAATCAATAAGGGACAAATACGCAAACCAACAAAATCTAGTTTTTATAAAGTAGATATTCGTTTATTTCTCATAACTTGAAAACTATAAAAGATAGTTCAGAATTTTTAACATTTTTGAAATCAGCGGGGTCAAGTTATTGGAAATTAAGACCCATTTTGAAAAAACATTCCGACCACTCCCCAACTTCGTATGGGAGGTAGGCGTGTCCGTCGGCGGATTTGTTCATATTCACAGATTTTTATTATTTAATGTAAAAACATCTGTACCAAATTATAATAGCCTAGCTCTATTATTACTATTAATAGCATGACCGCCGCTCTATACAAAACCTCTCACTGTGCGGCAGTGACAAAATTTATAAGTAGATAGTCTGAAACTGTACTGTTAGAGAAAGAGGCTATACAAAAGATCTTTTTAGACCGCAGTGCAATCCAGAGCCATCAAATAGAAATAATAATAAATGCTAGTCCTTGTTCGTTGGTATTGATTTTAACAGTTTTTTTAAACTTTTATTTAAAGGTCTGGTTTTCATAATTTTGCATAATTGGAGAAGCGAAAATGATTCTTTTTCTTATTTTTATTTGGGGCCGAAGTAAGCCAAAGTTGGTCTGGTTTAAAGTTTCCAATTACCTGAAGGTTGAGCGAAGTCAAAGAAGAAATTAGCTTATAATTATACTTTAGTCTATACTACAATATCCAGAGACATCCTTCTTTTCTCCATCTATCACTACAATGTTGCTTACGACAAAAAAAAAGTCGTAATCGAACTAAATTTCTGAAATCCTTGCCGAAAATGTAAATGCAACTTTACATTTAGTACCTGCACTTCTGCCCTCGCGATCAAGCAAAGCGGGCCAAAATATCAAAATCATGTGAACATGTAGGCCAATGAAAAGTCAAATAACTGGAAATGAAAAAAGCAAAAATAAATATCTCTTTTTCCGCGGACCAAATTTTAAAAATTTTACTCTAAAAATACTTGGCAGATTTACTAAGTAAAGCAATGGGTTCCTATTGGGTGCTTTTGATAAGTCTACATTTTTTTTTTTTTTTTTAAATATCGATAAAGCAAGAATATTAAAATGAGAATTACAAAATGGATGCGTGTATGTGTGTACTTACTTATGTAAGTATATTTGCGTGCCTTTGTAATAGTACTTATTTTCTTTGCGTGTGTTAAATTTTAATAAGCTTCGTGTTTTAACTGCTGTTTCGCGTTTTTTTTTTTTTTTTTACTAGAAATAAGTATCTAATAGGTCAAATTTATTGAATAAAGAAAAGACATAATTTTTAAAAGTAATTAAGTTAATTTTAAATTAAATAAATCAACAAAGGTAAAGTAAAAGCTGAAAGGCTTCGTAATTGCACACTTTAAGTAATTGACGCAAAGGATATTAAAAAATTTGATAAAATTATATAAATTTATACTTAATAGTACAATCATTTGGGAGAATAAAATTATGTTACCTGGAAAGTTTTGCGGGATTTTTGCAAATGAGTTATTTTATAGATTTCGATGTGCTCTTTCAGAATTTCTACTTTGCTACCCCGAATCGTGTTCGCTCTCGCTGCCATATTGGAAAAATGGCGCCCAAAATCAGTTTTTTGCAAATATCTCTTTAACGGTTACATTTAGAGAAAAATATTGTGGGGCAATATTGTAGCTTATAAAAATAATCTCTCAATTATTTTCGTACGACTTATAACCCAGGAGATATCTTTATTTGAAATTTGACCAAAATTTGTATATTGTGCATGCCGCTTATGAGTAGGCACAGTTATGTGTTGAGCTTAAAATTACGATAACTCATGAATGGTGAGTCATACGATTAAAGTACGAATATTTATTTATAGGGAATCACTTGCACTACAAGCTACATATGGTTTTTTTTTTCCGTATGACCTATAGTTAAGGAGATATTTTTTGAATAAACCAGAAATTTAGAAAAAAACCGTTTTTTCAAAATAGCTCCAAAACACTTCGTCTTAGAAAAAAAATTGTTCATGCGTTTTGTAGAACGTTTAATTTCCTATAAGAATCTCTTCAAAGTGTTTTTTCGTCAGACTTACCCTTCATGAGATATCGCGACTTGAAAATCATTTAAAACTGAACTAGAACGAACCGTTTTGGAGCTATTTTGAAAAAACGGTTTTTTTCTAAATTTCTGGTTTATTCAAAAAATATCTCCTTAACTATAGGTCATACGGAAAAAAGACCATATGTAGCTTGTAGTGAAAGTGATTCCCTATAAATAAATATTTTTACACTAATCGTATGACTCACCATTCATGAGTTATCGTAATTTTAAGCTCAACACATAACTGTGCCTACTCATAAGCGGCATGCACAATATACAAATTTTTGTCAAATTTCAAATAAAGATATCTCCTGGGTTATAAGTCGTACGTAAATAATTAAGAGGTTATTTTTATAGAAAATTTTATTAGCTACAATATTGCCCCATAATATTTTTCTCCAAATGAAACCGTTAAAGAGATATTTGTAAAAAACTGATTTTGGACGCCATTTTTCCAATATGGCGGCGAGAGCGAACACGATTCGAGGTAGCAAAGTAGAAATTTTGAAAGAGCACATCGAAATCTATAAAATAACCCATTTGCAAAAATCCCGCAAAACTTTCCAGGTAAAACTACAAAATGACTGTACTATAACTTCAAGGAAAATTTCAACGAAAAAAAAGGTATAAAAAAAACAAACATAAACAGTTTATGTGAGTTACTACAATAAACATTTTCGATGTATGTATTTGTCATTTGTGATTCCGAATACGGTCTCAAAATTACTCCTTCACGTACAACTATATCACGTTTTATGGCTGAAAGTTACCTTGTCTTGTTGTATCGCGAAAATCTGTGTTTTTTGCGGTTTTATGTTTGGATATCTAAAAAACCAATTGATTCATTATAAACAAAAATAAATTAAAATAATGTCACCCACACGTAATATAAGTTGAAACAATAAGCTATTCATTTCATTTATACATTAATGGTCTTGTCTTGTTTTGATTGATTCGTGGTTTATTGAAAAAACTTACTGTTGAAATATTTTTATTCGGACATCAGCTGTCAACGAATGAATTATTCATATATTTTTGATATCTGTTATGAATGCTCGTATTATGAAAATGACAGAAAAATCATAATTGAAGCATTGATTTAAAATATTTAATTTTAATTAATAACTATACTATACTATTGTTATTTAAATTCAAAAATAACAATAAGAAAAATAAAATATTTTTGACAGAAATCGACGCCATCTAACCATTAAATGAGTTAACTTTATTACCTTATGCAAATTTGGTGCTAACAAAGGCAACTACGGGATGTAACGAGAGCTTTCTGATTTCTTCACTGCCTAAAACTTTCAAGACACCACATTAGTTTAAAGTCCTCCAAAAAAACCGATGTGGTGAAAAGCCGAGTAAAATTAGTAAACGGCTGAATGGGCTGAAAGTGGGCTTTCTTGAGGCCGTACGTGGTCTGTTCAGATTTTAAAAAGCCCATAAGGCTGTAAATTAGATAGTAGTTATCGATCCCCATACAAAAAAAAGTGCTCTTTAAGCTCTTCATTTTGAAAGCTTATCGGTTTTGATTTTTAAGGGAAAAAAAAATTTTTTTTTTTTGACCCCCAAATAAATAGCTAAATGAATTATTCGCTGCGCCACTTGACGTCCTATATTCAAGTATGATATACCGTTGCAAATTTCTCAATGTGGGCTAAATTTCATTTATAGAAGAAATTTACATCGACCAGTTATACTCTTTATCTCAATTTCTACCGCTCTAAGGTGCCAAGGACACTTCAAAGATTTAAAGCCCACAAAAAATCATAAAATTTATTTCCGCAATTGTTGAAATTGAAGAAGTTATAGCGAATCTTAAACCTCAGTACAAAATATGAAAAACAGGATGTTCCAAGGACAAAAATCGCCCCCTAAAACTATGCAAGAATCTTTTTTTATTTATTTGCATACTGTTTGAAATGTCAAATGTTAAAGAATATTGCATAGTCTTAGGGGGCGATTTTCGTTTTTGAAACATCCTATTTTTCATATTATGTACTGAAGTTTTAGATTTGCTATAAATTCTTCAATTTGTAACAATTTGAGAAAACGTTACATAGATGAATTTTATGATTTTTTATGGACTTTAATTCTATAAAGTGCTGATGAGTGTTAATGAGAACAACTGGTCAAAAAAAAAAACCTTAGAGATAAATTACTTCTATGAATGAAATATAGCGATTTACTTTACTTGAGCATCGCACGTCAAATGGCGGAGAAATACGAGTAAATCTTTTAAGAGCTTATTTAGAGGCCGAAAAAACTCAAAATTAATCTTTTCAAAATCCCATACAAAAATTGAATTTCAAAATACTTAAAAAACGTTTATCTCAAAATATCAAAAACGTTGATATCTAGATGTAGTTTTAACCCGACGACTTATGCCAAGTGTATCGAATACGAACTTAACATACAACCCAAGAGACAAAAATATAAATTGCATTAGGGTTTATTCACATACATAAATACCGAAATACAATTTTTTTTTTTTTTTTTTCAATATAAAAACTATGTTACGAGATATTCGTTTTTCTTAGCACTGTTATCTGAATGAAAAACCTATTTTTAATAGGGTTGTAAAAGGATTTTCACTCTCATTTTACTGAAAAACATGCAAATTCGTTAAGAGGACAACATTATTGCACTTTCTTAACAGACAAAAGTATAAAGCGCTTTCAGCTGGTAACACGTAATTCGTTTTAAATTGGTAAGGATTTCATATATTGATAAATTAAAGCATCGACAAAGAATATATTACACTAAAATTTAGACAATTGACAGAAATTTAGTACAATTAAGAGGGTGGAGATGATTAGATTACTTGAGAAAATCTAAGGAAATCGAAGAATAGTTTAATGTATTTTCATTAAAAAATATCTCATAAGAATAAAATCGTGGTTGAATTTTTTAAAGTATTCTTCAGAAAAAGCCTAAAAAAAATATAGTACGCTAAAAAAAAAATATAGCATTTCATGGAAAGAGTAAAAACTAGACAAAGATATGTTTGGTACGTATTTAGTTTAGCAAAAACTATACTTTTTCTTCGATTTCCGTGGACTTTGATTTAAAGATGATTTTTTATAAATCGACCCAAGAGAAGTCAAAAAAACTAAATAAAAATTTTCGATATCTCGCTTTGATTATAAAATACCAAGGCTTAAAAAATACGAAAATATTAAATAAATTTCAATAAAAATTAGATTTGACTGGACTTGCACTCTAAAAGCTTTAAGTTATTTCATGTGAAAACATTGTCAAATCAAGTAGATACGGAAATTGAAGTACACGTACATATCGCCAAAAAGCTCACCTAGACAATGCCACTTTTTCCGATAGGAAATGTAGCGCTACACGGCGCACATTTTACATTATAGACGTTTTGCGGATCTTTAGTAATCCAGTCAAACTCTTTTTCCCATTCAGGTTTGTATTTTTGGAGCCTTATTTTCCGCATCTTAGTAGGTGTTAGTGGTGCATTTAGTTTCGTTTTCACTACTACTTTCCATAATTTAATTAGGCTTCAACTTTTTGACAGGAACAGCAACCACTTAGTGAAAATAACTAAATTTCAAAATTAAAACGAAGCAAACATTTGCTTGATGTTGTCAGTTTTGAAAAGCAGTAAGACAGGAGCACGTTTGGTAACACGCATATAGCATAAATCGAAAGGCGCGTTCGTGAATTTTAAAAAGTGAGAAATTTGTTTAATATAACTTTCGGTATTTCAAAACTAAAGATGTGTTTTTGTGGACACTTTATCTGTGCTTGTAGAAATACATTCTGATTAACGTATGGAAAAGCTATAACTACTGTGCTTTACTTAATACAGAAAAATATAGTAGGGTATTTCCATGTAAATGTGGACAAGGTATTGAAAAATTTTTGGTTTCTCTTCAACCTTCAACTATATCCAAAGTAATGTTTAATTGAAGAAACATAAGCATTTAGTGTCAAAATTAAGATTGGACATTACAATTCGTTATTATCGCGTTTTTTAGTTAAAGTCTGCATATCAGAAGAAGTAAAAATGGGCATAAAAATAAAACGGTACTTCTCCGAGAAAAGTTATGAATCTGGTGGTGACAGTAATAGTTGTGATGATAATATACCATCTGTATTTAAACCATAAATAATTTCAATCGCGATATAATAGACTTAGTTAAACAATTATTAAATTTTGGTCTAGTTTTGGTTCCTGTGCATAAATGCCAGAAGTAGTTCTTTATTATTCTTGTATTTTGACCCAATTTTAATTTTTATACCTATGAACTTGAAAAAGCCCTCTGTATTGGTCTAAAAATCGATAGTAACGCGAGTTACCAATTTTTTTGTAACGCGAGTTACCACATAATTTTCGCATTATTTTAAAAAATACCACTTAATATTGTTGTTTCTAATAAAGAAATACTTACTGATACCCTTCTGGCTTTATTTCTGTCTAATGTAAAGAAATTTACCCACAAATTTCGCAGGAAGTTGCGAAAGAAATTTACGCTCTAAACATGTTGTCCAAAAATGGTAACGCGAGTTACCAGCACTATTCACTATTTTACTGGTTAAATATTAAGTTACCACTGAAAATTTCAACTAATATGCAACAAGAATAAAGTATTTTGTTTATAAAGAATCCAATTTTATTAGTTAATCCAAAGGCTGAGCCTCAAAAGCTCCATTAAAGTCTTAAAAAGTGTTCTAATTGTAACGCGAGTTACCATGGAATTACCCAGTACGGTCATCATAAATTAAGTATAAATATAGCATTTTTGCGTAATATAGGGTAGAAGGGGGAGGTTTCGACACGTGGGAGGCTTCATCAGTGCCAAATTTTGCGATTTCTATTCGCACTTACTCCTGCGTGTAAACCAAAAATTCTTGCTCCTAATGGTACACAGCTATCATAAAAATTTCTCTGTGCAATTCGGCTAGGGTGCGTAGTTAGTCGTGATTTCATATTTTTATAGCAAGTTGATGTAATATTTGCTTGTTGCTTTTTGTGTGATACTCGGTTAATAAACCATAAAATCTCCGTTTTTTTTAGCAGTTACTTAAATATATTATTACTGTTAATACTACAGTACCTGGAGACCGATCCCTGCTCGGTCAGATTGTTGATTTTATTATTTTAGTCGATGTTTTTATTCATAGCTATTTTTTGTTATGAAACTTGTACCTTTTCACCTCTAATGGTCATGCTTTCAAAATGATAAATAAACCGATGAGAACAATAATAAGAAAAAACTCGGAAAATAACGAATAGTATAGAAAAATATCAAAAACTCTAATTTTTTTTGGTGAAATAGAATTCCCTAAA
Organism: Calliopum simillimum; assembly: GCA_951812925.1. Lineage (NCBI taxonomy): Eukaryota > Metazoa > Arthropoda > Insecta > Diptera > Lauxaniidae > Calliopum > Calliopum simillimum. The sequence continues at coordinate 40,201,752 of OX638368.1, forward strand.
ATAAATTAATGGGATATGCCACAAACCCAAAATATTTCGTCTTTTGTATGGGAGCTGAAATATCTTATCTTAAAAGGATCATAAATCGGAAAATAAGAGTCCTATTGTAAAAATCCGAAAGGATATTTTGATAAGGAAGATTGTGGCTATTCAATACTATTAATAAAAAGAATTTTACTTTTCTTTGTAGCTATGCTGTACAACGTTTTCTTCAAATTCAAGCAAGGATATTTCAAAATCTTGCAGGTGTAATGAAAGTTCTGTAATGGAGACGGATTCAGCGTCAAAAAGTACATAAGGCTGCATATAAGAATTAAAAAGTTAATTCCATTTTTTTTTGTGCCTGAGTTATTTACCGAAATTTTTATTTTGATAAAAAGTGGGCGTGGCAATTATTGAACAAAGCCTATTTTTCGTTATGCTTTAGATACTTATGATACAGATCCGCATACCAAATTTCATCAAAATATGTTGTACCATTTGTGAGAAATAGCTTTTAATTTGTTTTACTTGTATGGGAGGTTCCACGCACACCGGCGATATTTTGTCCACTTTCAGGTCATAGGTGCCTAATAGCAAGTAGACTCCCTGCAGTTAAATTCAAAAAGATTGCTTTAGTAGTTTTCTTTTTATTGCGTATTATATTTTTTGTGGGCGGTGCCACGCCCTTCAACGTGTTTTCCCAATATAACGTTATATCACATATTAATCCCCGATGGCAGCGGTAACATCTCCTAAATTATCATTAAAATTGTTGGAGTCATTTTCGAGAAATATTGAATTAAAATTTTCAATGGTTAAAAAGGGGGCGTGGCACTTCTTCGATACCGCCCACTTTTCAATTATTAAAAGGAATTGATAAGCAGTGCCTACATACCAAATTCCATTAAAATATCTTGAAACATTTGCGAGATAAAGCATTTTACGTATTTTGCTTGTATGGGAGGTTCCACGCGCAACTGCGATATTTCGCCCACTTTCAGATCAGAGATGCCCTATAGCAATTAGGCTACTCACAGTTAATTTCAGAATGTTTGCTTTATTAGTTTTCTTTTTATACCGTTTTATATTTTTGTGAGCGATGCCACGCCCTTCAACGAGTTTTCCTAATATAACGGCATATTGCATAATAATCCCTGTTTGCAGAGGTAACATCTCCTAAATTTTCATTAAAATTGTTGGAGTCGTTTTCGAGTAATATTGAATTAAAATTTTCAAGGGTCAAAAAGTGGGCGTGGCACTTCTTTGATCCCACCCACTTTTGTCTGTTATAAGGTATTATTAAGCCGCACCCGCTTACCAAATTTCATCCAAATAACTTGAATGGTTTGCGAGTTATGACTAAATCAATTTTAAAATTTAGGGCAGCGCCACGCCCCCTGGTGAGCATTTACAAAGTTCAAACCTTGCTCATTCTTCATTGTATGCTAATATCTAACACTATTCCAAGTTTCATTAAAATCGCTGCATTCGTTCTCGAGAAAAATTTGGGCACATATATATTTAAATATATATATATATATATTTATAAACATACAATTTTAGCTCGTATAAGAAGAGAAGATTTAAGGTTTGCAAAATAAATAAAAGATAACTGCGAAATTTTGGAAATTTGGAAACAAGTGGATAAGGGAGGATTCGTCAAGTGTAAATGGGAGGATTCGACAACTGAAATTTATACATATGATTCAATTATTTTCTATGAAACTGATTTTTCACAAAATATTAAGTTCGGTACTAATGCCGATGTACAAATGAATATAGAATCAGCCTGAATCATGTCTCGTACTCGTTTAAGGCTCTGACCTTCCTGGTCCGAATGATTTGCTGGATATGGCCCCGATTGAAGACGACATCCCTGATTTTCGTTCTCCCATTGTATCACCGGAAGCAATTCGTCTTTTACCATCTACATTCAAAAGGTTGAAGGTTTCAAAAAACCAAGGGAATCAAGAATTTATATGACTGACGAAGCCTCCCCAAAAGTGGGAGATTAAAATATATAAATAAAGATGATGATTATTTTAAAAGTGTGCAGCTAAAAAGCTTAGGTTTATCCTTAATGTATCTTTTAATATGGTTATCTCTTTAAGGTAATGAGTGTCCAACAATAATGAAGATTTTTTCAGACTGAAAATTGATATACATGATCAGCCACGATTTAGGGAAATATAGCGTTTTCATCGTGAGGAGCTGAAGAAAACCACTGTATACTCAGAAAATCTCCACATAAGCTAACAATAAGTTACTTCCTGCACGGCGCACAGTGTGAGATTTTGCCAATCTCGGACGTCAAAATGAAAATAAAACAATGTGTTTCAAATCGATCATATTTTGTAATTTGTTAGAAAATACTCCAATTGTTACGAAAATAAGCATAAAAAAGAATAAAATAAATGTCATTGGCATGATAACAGCTATCAAACACGTACTGAACAGCATGCAAAAACAAATTTTCAAGCTTGCATCGATAACAAAACTTTGAGCGATCAAATTGAAGTTGTGCGCGTTCGTTTTTTGGCAAAAAGTTTTTTGCATTAAAAGTCAATACTTTCACTAAAAAATTTTGCTATATACAACCCTTACATTTGCACTTAAGTATTTTATTCAAATTATTTTATAATCAGCTAAAAGGTAAGACAAATTTCAAATATCTTGAATCTTTCATAGAATATAACTTACAAGTTGGGCGTGGTTAGGCTATGACAAAGCATACATTATGAGCATTCATACTCATAGAATAGATTTTAAAAATAAAATCTTGCCCATTTTTTGCCCAAAGGCTACTTTTTTTACAATGACTGAAGTATTATAATGAACATATGTACTGAAATCATGAAAAAAAATGTATGTTATCTCTTTTAATCACTCCCATTTTTTGACAGTAGTATTCAGTTACCACTGAAATGATAAATACAAATTTTTATGTTGATATCTTCATTACAACCAGTTTTTTTCAATTTTCTTTTACAAAAAAAAGGCACATTTGTACGTGAGGTGTAAGTAGATTTTGTTCATCTCTGAACCAAACTTCCGCATAAAGAATTAAAGCACATATACAAAATTTCAACTCGATATCTTTGAAACTACGGCTAAAATTGAATTTTGACGTCCTAGATTGGCAAAATCTCACACTGTGCGGCGTGCAAGGTTCGTTTGGAACCTTTATCCTTTCTTAGAGCAATAACGCCATTTAATACATATTTAATTTTTATTCTTTTTTGTCCCACTTTTATTGATCATTTTAATTTGAATGTTATTTGTTCTCTTTGTGTGTTAGTGCGTTTTTTTTTTCTTGTTTTATGTGTATGTACTATTGTAAATGTGTATAATTATTTTTTATTGATTTTTCTAGTCTTGTTTTATTACGGTAAGTTTTATCAGAAAAAAACTTGGTTCGTCGTTCTTTTGTCCCATGCATATTTGTCGTTGCAAGGAACATACGAACTAAAATTTTTGGTGAAACCATGTTTCTTTATGCGTTCCATTTACATGTTTTACGTGTTAGCACTTTTATTATTGTTGTTGTTGTTGGTGTTGTTGGTGTTGTTTTAGTTGGTCCTGTCGCTGTGTGTCCTGTTGTTATTTTTGGTGTTGTTGCCATTGTTGCTGTTTTTGTTGCTGTTGTTACTATTGAGCTGAACATAAAATTAAATTGTTGGCTTAACATGAAATGTACCTGCAGGACATTCGCTATGGAGTCATAGCCGTCGCTGTCGTCGTCAGCGAGAGCGTTATCGTCGTCGCCGTCGTCTCTAATGAAACACAATATGAGTGTAAAGACTGACTGATTGACAGTCTGTCTGCTTGGCCTGTCAAAATGGGTTGGGTTGAGTTTTGGATAGTGTATTGGGTTGGCCTGCAACGGATTGGGTTCGTGTCGATTCATTTCGTATTGGAAGAAGACAAAAAAAGCGCACAAAACATGAAACAAAACTAAATTCACATAAAAGGATAGGTAGTATTAAAATTTTTTGGGGTTGAATGTACGAAAACATAAAAATATTTTGTATATAGTTTTTCTTTTATTTTCAAATCGATCGTTTATCATAACATTGCATGGTGAAACATATATACGTATGCGCATCAAAATGTTATGTTTATGTTTTACCGAAAGCAAAAGGTTCATTGAACTTTTAATGAAAATTGTGTAGAGTGTGCAAGGTGTTTTTTGATATACATCATCTAAAGGAAAATAAACCACACATCACTTTTATGTTAAAAGCAGTGCAACAGCAAAATTAGGGACAAGACTTGGCTATACTGGGACTATAGCCCTACCACAGCAGTGTAAAATCCTCGATGGGTTTTGCAAAGCTGACTGCATAACGGTTTTTATCGACCTTTAAAGTTTTTGTTAGAGACTCTTGAGTTTTCGATCAATAGCCTTGTACTTTTCCAGAAACCTTTATTTTATTTTACCAAAATTGTAGCGAAATGTCCAAAAAGTAACTTTTCGTAACATACTATATCAAAAAATTTTATACATGGGGTATTATGTTGTAAAATGTTCGGTATTTTTAAGATTTTTGACCATAACTCACCATATATCAATTTCTGAAAAAAACTTTCCATTACCAAATTGTTTTGGACAGTGAATTAAATGCATTTTTTAAATACTCAAGAAGGGATTCTAAACTGCTCTCAGCTGTAACTAAAAAGAGTAGTATGTAAAGCAATTCAAACCGGACTGTTGGCTTACTTGGTTTGCGATATCAACCCTTGATCAGATTAGTCAGATGCTAGTTTATTTCAAAAATTCGATGTATATATGTACTTGATTGAGGCTTGAATCCGGGATAAAGTTAGAATACTTTTGATAGCAAATGGCTTAGAATGGTTTAAACATGGTCGGCAATACTCCGATAAGACCACAGGATTCCACTCAAAAATATCCAAAACAAAAACATCCAATGAAAAACATCCAATAAAAAAATGTCCAAAAATAAAAATTAAAATCATCGATTTTATTAAATTGAGTTAAATTATTTGGATGGAAAGTGAATGTTGGGTATATTTTAATTGAGTTTTTCTTTTTATTGGATGTTTTTATTTTTGGATGTTTTTTTGGATTTTTTTTTTTATATTTTTCATTTAATGTTTTTTTTTTGGATATTTCAGATTCTCCGGACCACAAAACATTCCCAAACTAGTTTTTAAACGTTACCATAGGGACGACCGACAAGTCTAAATTCTGGTCCCATCACATGTAAAGTTCTATTTACGTTATGCATTGCTTGTCGTTAGACGAAACCATCCCTGTGGCGCAGTAATAGTGTTCTGTGCTTACATCACAGAAGTTCCGAATTCATTTCCTGGTTCGGGCATGGTAATACACTTTCCTTATTTCCTAGTTTTCATTTGTTCCTAATTATTTCTTTATCATCTCTTTAATATTCTGGAGGTTTTAGCGAACTATACTCAAATTAGCGCCACATGAAGCTTTCCGGCTGTGGTAAGAAATTACGCTATCTGTATTAAACCATTATTATTAAAGTTCAATGGCATAGCACTTTTAATCTTATCATATTATAATGCTATTTTATTTTTGGATGTTTTTTTTTTTTTGGATGTTTTTATTTTTGGATGTTTTCCATGGGATGTTTTTTTTTTTTTGGATGTTTTTTTTTATATTTTTAAGAAGAATCGCTAAAGAGTTTGTGACATATGTATTTCTTAGCATTGTGTTCCGGCTTCGAATTCCAGTCCGGGTGAAAATTATTATAAAACATGCTATGCTGACACGTGATTTATTTTTTGCTCCGAAGACTCTTCAGAAGAATTGTGTTTAATAAGCAAAATTTCTGAGTGAAGGTTTCGAGCCCATGTCTCTCCACGAGGGGCAAATCATTAGACCGCTACTCTATAGTTTGTTCTTCATCACAGCGAATGAACTGCCAAAGACTACATAGTCCGCTTGGTATACTTTTTGTTCTATTAACCGACTTTCCATTACATTTGGAACAATTGAAAATTTTAGTGAATTTATTCGAATTTTAGGTTTAGTTCATTTCAAACTACTTACAAAACAACTAGACCAAAGATGGGGCTATTGACACAAATGTCTCTACCGGTCGTACACGGAATGTAATTGACATGCATGATGTCACCTTATAAGGATGATGATAACTTCAACAATAACCTACAATGGATAAGTGAATTTTAGATCAAGTAGTAAATTGATTGGAAAATTATGCATAACCATTAGCAACATTTTCTAAAATATTCTTTAAAAACTATAGGCGTAATAAGCTCAAGACCAGGGGCCTTTTTCGGTTATATGTATAAGAGAAGTGGCACTTCAAAGAATCTCTGTGATTAAATGCTAGTGTTCAATTGCACAAGGCTAATAATAAACTAAGCTTTTAAGTGGATATGGCACCGCTAATGGAAGTTTATTTAAGCATTAATAAAACAATATATCAAATTAATAGCTGCATTTATTTTGTGAAAGGAACACTCCAGGAAAAAACTTAATTCAGGCAATTATTCTTAAATTGCTCAAGCAACCAGAGTATTGTCATTCGCTTGACGTGACGTCCTTCCATTTTAGCCATCAACTAAATTATTTAAATCATGAATTCATGAATTTTCAATATGACCTGCTTTGATTTAGTACGAGTTGTAGTAGTACGGTATATGTCAGCGCCAAAAAAGTGAAATCATGTTGTTGTGCCGTTGGTGTTTCCTCAACCTAATTAGGTTAGTTAGTTCGAATAACGAAGGATGAGAAGAAATTTAACTTCGCAATTACGACAATTAATTGCTTTTGTAAATTTTAATTTATTAATGTCAATATTATTTCATACTCTGTTGTATGACGTACCGAATTGTGAAATTTTGCAAGATCTTACAAATTTTATGTGGCAAATTTAGAGCCTTTGGAAACTTTGTTGAATTTGACTTATTGTTGGTGAATTGAATAAATAACATAATTTTGGGATGACTTTACTTGACTTCGAACTTGAGGCGCTTTTATTCCATCAAAAGTGAATTTTTCGAAAAACTTTAAAAAAAGAGCTGATGTTTAAAGGTTATATATATCGTCTTTATAGAAAATAAAGTACAATGTCCATAAGTAAATTCCGTTTGTCTTAATACAAAGGAAATGAATCCGAACTACATAAGTGATCCGGAAATTTTAACTGCCATTTTAATGGAATCCGCACATACAACGAACGCTGTGCTTGTGTTTTTAATGGGTTTATTTGCACATTTATTGTACGTGTGTGTGTTTGCATATGAAGACTGTGTTTGCAGGTGATGGTCTGTTTATGTGACCTACTAATTATGGAGATAAAAATCTTCCAGTTGTATTACGGCCTGCAAAATGCGTCGCGTCGCACCGTTGTGCAAAAAAATCCCAACGGGAAAATTACGAAGCGGTAATTCAATTAGATTGTTCTTCAAGAACATTTGTAAGCGATCAATCAAATTGAATTGTGTACAAATGTTGGTATTTAAGTTTTCTGGAACAAGGTTTTCGTTTTTCTTTTATTTTCATCGATCGCAATGGAAAAGTCAAATGAATTTTGATCATCAATAAAATTAAAATAGTACCAACGATTGAGCTCTTTTCAGCAAGTTTATATACTCGTACATATACTCGTACTTAATTTGCACTTAGTTAGCCTATTTTTTTACGTAAGGACCTTCCACACGCCCTCAAATATATTTGCTCAGATATTTTCATTGATATGCTGAAATATTTTATATTTCAAGGCTTAGCAACGCGCATTTTTCCAGCAAAGGACATTCATTCCTCTGATTGATACTAACACATTGCATACTCTGCAGCTGATTTGAACTTGGAACTGCTCACCTAATTCAAGCAAGGTTATCTCGAACTCCTGGAGATATATGTGAAATTCTGCACTCGAATTCGGATTCGACGTGAAAAAGTACGTATGGATGCATACTTATGACTAGGCACCCCCCGTAACTTATGAATTGAAGTCTTTCTTTCGACTGTCTTCCGGTGCATAATCTGTGCTCAAACCTGGTGTAATAGCTCAAATATCATAAAGCTGATTTACAAAACAAATTTTTCTTCAGAAATCATCGATTTATTAAAAGTTTTAAATGAATAGCAAGATGTGAAAAGTCCGATATAAAAAACCAGAGAAAATAAAATAGTACACTGCGACCTTAATTCTTTGATGCTTAAGATGAGGTACATAACGTCCCTACACAAGTGAAAAGTATTGTACTAAGTTACTTTCACGAGTTTTGAGTTATTTGGTATTTCTGGTCTAAAATGCTATAGTCTTTAGTTTGATAAAACCCATTTAGCCATATCTCTGTTAAAAAGCGATTATTTTCATCACAAAAGTAAAAGCAAAACACCGATTTCCATACAAAAAAAATATTTAATTTTTTGAACATCAAATAGCTCAAAATTTGAGAAACTAAAATTTGTTAAAACGGCAAGTTCAGGGCATGCTTGCTTAAGGCAAGCACCTATTCTCGGCGAATAAGAATGCATGCTAAAAATAACGTTTTCTTCACTGCATGCTCGCTGAGAATGTATGTTTTAGCAGGCATGCCCAGAGCAGGCACCAGTTGTTGAACTTGCTATTTACACAAAGTAGGTAAACTTGAGGTTGTACAAGAACCATTATCGGCAATAGTTGTTGAACTTGATATTTACCCAAAGTAGGTAAATTTGAGGTTGTACAAGAACCATTATCGGCAATTGTTGTTGAACTTGCTATTTACACAAAGTAGGTAAACTTGAGGTTGAACAGGAATTATACAGGAACCATTATCGGCAATAGTTGTTGAACTTGCTATTTACACAAAGTATGTAAATTTGAGGTTGTACAAGAACCATTATCGGCAATTGTTGTTGAACTTGCTATTTACACAAAGTAGGTAAATTTGAGGTTGAACAGGAAGTGTACAGGAACCATTATCGGCAATTGTTGTTGAATTTGCTATTTACACAAAGTAGGTAAATTTGAGGTTGTACAAGAACGATTATCGGCAATTGTTGTTGAACTAGCTATTTACACAAAGTAGGTAAATTTGAGGTTGAACAGGAAGTGTACATGAACCATTATCGGCAATTGTTGTTGAATTTGCTATTTACCAAAAGTAGGTAAATTTAAGGTTGTACAAGAGCCATTGTCGGCAATAGTTGGTGAACTTGCTATTTACCCAAAGTAGGTATATTTGAGGTTGTACAGGAACCATTATCGGCAATAGTTGTTGAATTTGCTATTTAGCCAAAGTAGGTAAATTTAAGGTTGTACAAGAGCCATTGTCGGCAATAGTTGTTGAATTTGCTATTTACCCAAAGTAGGTATATGAGGTTGTACAGGAACCATTATCGGCAATTGTTGTTGAATTTGCTATTTGCACAAAGTAGGTAAATTTGAGGATGAACAGGAATTGTACAGGAACCATTATCGGCAATAGTTGTTGAACTTGCTATTTACCCAAAGTAGGTAAATTTAAGGTTGTACAAGAGCCATTGTCGGCAATAGTTGGTGAACTTGCTATTTACCCAAAGTAGGTATATTTGAGGTTGTACAGGAACCATTATCGGCAATAGTTGTTGAATTTGCTATTTAGCCAAAGTAGGTAAATTTAAGGTTGTACAAGAGCCATTGTCGGCAATAGTTGTTGAATTTGCTATTTACCCAAAGTAGGTATATGAGGTTGTACAGGAACCATTATCGGCAATTGTTGTTGAATTTGCTATTTACACAAAGTAGGTAAATTTGAGGTTGTACAGGAACCATTATCTGCAATAGTTGTTAAACTTACCGTTTCCAATTTAAGTCGTATGCCATAGGCCAGCACAGGGAAACGACGCTTCAATACCCCATACGAACGTTCGACTACATTGCGAGTGCGAATTTGGCTTTCGTTATAGAGACATTCCACTTCGCCGCTTGCTACGAGAAAAGGTGTTGCCAAATATGTCGTATTTAGATAGCCGTAATCGAATACCAAAATAAAATCACCAAAATCTCCATTTTCAAAGCGATGCTTTATCCGCGAACTATTAAAAATAGTGTGGTCGTGTGTGGATCCTGGCCAACGACATACCAAACTAATAATTTTCAAATTTGCTGAAGACACTGGCGCATAATCATAATCAAAATAAAGCATACTTTAAGATCTGTAAAATATGTTTTTAAATAGAGTATGCTTTAAGTCAATTATAGTCGATTTAAAGCATACTCTATCGCTAAAAGCATACTTCAACTTTAAAATAGGAAAAAGCTGTTGCTAAAACAGTTAGCAATCTCCGAAACGGAGAAAAATTTATGATTGCAAGAGATTTTGATTTTGTTGTATTTTATTTCATATTTCATAGTCGGTAAAGATTTGAAAAAACTACAGCGCATTGTTTAATTGATGTTAATATCATAAAAAAGGTATTCCTGTCCCGATAATCATTCAAGCCCTCTCCAATTTGTGATTTTTTGGAAGCAACCTTTTTCTGCCGCGCTCCAGTTCTGCTCACATTTCTTTCCTATAGTAAATAATTGTGAAGCTATATTATTAATTTGCTTACTTATATTTCTTCTATTATCGCCAAAACAAACGAAATTTGAATTTTTTTCAATTTCAATAATTTTTTTTAAAATTAATTTGACATGAAAATACAAAAAAACTCGCTCAGTTGATTTTTTTCTCTCTATTTTTGCAAAAAGTTACCATATTGGATTGTTTTCTGCTCAACATAGCCGCATCTACGTAGAAGCATGCTCTATACTGATTATGGTAGTTGCAAAATTAAAGTATACTCTATCTTTTTAGTAATTTGCTAACAGAAGCCGGCTTTTATGAGGGACTATGATTATGCGCCACTGTCTGCACATTGATGGAAAACCAGCCTTTTCGATTGCGAAACACTTCACGCTCATGACCGCCTGGCGATTAAATCCGAATATGCGTGCAATCAATAGAGCCGATGGTCCGGGGGAATTTTGCAATATCAAAGAACTCTTTGGCAGCAACAAGTTAATCATGCTGTGTGGAGGGCATTTGTATCATTTCAACAGATTTCATTGCAAGTGCCAAAGAAACTCGTTTTACTATCCGGCTTACGGACGCAACACAAACTCCCGCGAAATCAGCAACCGCCACCTCCATGGAACCGAGTGCGTAAAATCGTAAAGCAATCAGCAACTGTGTACGTGGTGTCATGTGGCGCGACCTGCTGAAACAATAAAAAAACAATTAATAAATAATAAATAAATAAATAGGCAATGGAACAGGTGTAGTGTTCCGGTTACCGCTGTCCACCACGAAATTTCAAAGAATCTTCAATGAATATTAATACGGTGGTGACTGTTCTTTTCTCCAAGCGAAAGCGGTATACGAAGTCGACGTTATCCCATTTATCCATATTAATTCTGGCCAGCATTTTATATTGGCGACGTTCACGGGTCAAATTCTCATCCTCTTTCTCATCAAAGCAATCGAAACGATTTTGCAAATCCTGTAAATAGTCCAAATGTTCCATAATTGCACAGAAAAAACGCGCTAGCATTCACTTTGAGATTGACGTGAAGAAACGAAATTCTCATTAAAATTTCCGAAATCTGCATGCTAAGGCTGCTAGCAACCCATCTTTGACTTGCTCACTCAGAATACATTCTCACCGAGAATGAATCTTGCGAGAATTCAAAAATTGACATTCTCACCGTTAGCATGGGTTGAAGAAAACGAAATTTTGCTAGGATCTATTCTAAATCGAAGCGAGAATGCATTCTCGACTTAGAATGGAGTGAAGAAAACGGCCCTTAGTACTTTTCAATTCCAATTTCAGAACTTGTTCAATTTACCAAATATATTTCCTAGGGATATTCCTTATACGAATGTTTAACTAATAGAACTTGGTTAAGTCCAAAGTAAGTCTCGAAATGACACCTCTTTTTTGAAACGTCTGAATGTCCATTAAATATACAAGATTTAAATTGAATAGGAAATATATTAACTTATATTTTTCATTATTTTTAACTTATATTTTTTATAAAATACTACAGCCATTCTATGGTTAGCATAACAGGAACTGCCACACCCCGTCCGATTTCGCTCAAATTTGGTACATGGTAAAAATGGCAAAAAATTGGCGGTTTTTTGGAAATTTTTTTTTTTATACCCAACACTCAGGATATATTTACTTTGTCATTACGTTTGGAGGGGTCGCGGCAGGTATAAAAAGTATATATGAGGGTTACAGAAGCAAAGGCAGCAATCTCCATTTTGCTTATGAACGTGTTTCATATTGTTTGATCACATGCTACCATGAAATGCAATGTCACTATCAAACATGTCTATGATTAAAGGAAAGACTGTAGTTTTTGATTCTGTACCTCTTTGATAGTGCCATCTTCTTGCATTTGACGATACCTTTTGGTCAAATACTAACAGACACACTCAGAAAAAATGGAGATTGCTGCCTTTGCTTCTATACACCTCATATATTCTTGATCAGCGTCACCTCCTGAGTCGATATAGCCATGTTCGTCTGTCTGGCTGGCTGGCTGTCCGTCTGTGGAAATATTTCTTACGGGAAAACTACGCAAGATAATTCGATGAAATTTAGTACAGTGGATTTTCCGTAAAAGTTAGCTCGAAGGATTGAACATGAGCAAAATCGGTCAACGGACATGCCTACAACTTTAAAAATATTTTTCACGAAAATGTAACCACAATAACCATAAATACTAGCAATGGTTAGCACAAGCTCTGGGCAAAAACCAGGCAAATTCGGACTAGAGGGCGTGGCACCTCCCATTTAAACAAAAGTTTCAAAATGCTATACTGAAAGAGTTTTTTGAAATAATCCAACTAAATTTCACTCAAACACTAAAAACACCAAATGCAAGCTCTGAGCAAAAACTGGATGAACTTACAAAACAAGAGGGCGTGGCACTTTCAAGTATGGAAAATTTTCAAAATACTGCAGTGTAGGGTGTTTAATGTTTGACAAGGCCAAAGGTAACACCCTTATTAGTTAATTTTTTGGGCTTGGGCGTGAAATAAAACTTTGTACCAAATTGTAGCAAACTCTAAGGGCAGTTCTTATTGCACTAGGAAACAATTCTTATTACATTAGACATGGAATGACTGAACAAGCTTACCTATTATCGTAGTTGCGGTTTGGTCTATCAGACCATTTTTGAAACTTTTTGTGTCATAATTTTATTTTTCATAAATATTTTGGCAAATGGTGCCTTGACCTTCTCAAAAGCAATGTAGCAAATCGATTTTGATATATTTAAAACAGTTTAAACATTGAAAACGATATAAATATCTGCAAAATATGTGGTCTATTAGACTACAAAGCATGCTTTACAACTTTTTGGGTTCGAATAAATTGTCTGATAGCAAAAATATAAAAAAATTAAATGGAAATACATCCCTTATTTTGCTCTTATCTTTTTCAGCTTGCATTTGAAACCGGTAATAAATACTACCAGGTGAGTTATGGATTCTTCCTTTCATTTTTATTCAGTACTTTATTATGAAAATATTTTGTTTGGCTAAGATGAAACTAATCAATATAAGTCATCATATAACATATAAGATACATACTTACTTATTCATTGGAAGCTTTATTAAAATAATTTTACATATTATCTAGATATTTTACTTTATTATCTACATAAGTTAAAAAATATATATTCATAAGAACATTATTCGTTCACGCAACATGCACATGTTATGTGCGTGTAGTTAGCCCTGCTTTTGTGGAATTTCCCGAAAAAAAAGTTGTGCCGGAGTGTTCTCGACTTGTGCTGAGCTGTGCCGTATTGGAAATCAAAATCGGTCCGATAGTATAGATTTTATGGGGAGGTCCTTTTTTTGGTACATGCGAAGTTAGCCCTGCTTTTGTGGAATTTCCCAAAAAAAAAGTTGTGCCGGGGTGTGCTCGACTTGTGCTGCGTTGTGCCGTATTGGAAATCAAAATCGGTCCAATGTTATAGATTTTATGAAGAGGTCTTCTTTTTTGGTGTATGCGAAGTTTGTGTAATTTCCCAAAAAAAAAAAATGGTGAGCCGGGGTGTCCTCGACTTGCGCCGCGTTGTGCTGTTTTGGAAAAAAAAAAACCGGTGCAATAGTATAGATTTATTTGGGAAATTCCACAAAAGCAGGGCTAACTTCGCTAGTGATTAGCAAACCAAGACCAAGACCAAGACCATAGCAGTCTTGGTCTAGGTCTTGTTCTTGCACATTGAGTCTTGGTCTTGGTTGTGATATTGAGTCTTGGTCTTGGTCTTGATCTTGCTCATTAAGTCTTGGTCTCGGTCTTGGTCTTGGTCTTGGTCTTGGTCTTGGTCTTGAAAAAATTTTCAGAGATATTGAGTATTCAAAACCATATTTTTCCAAAGCAGTTGGATTTTTAAGATGCCAAAATTCAAATCGAGAGATGATTTTATCTTCAAAACGGGTGTAAAACAACTTTTAACTATAAATTAGCAAGACTGAAAAGCAGTCTTGGTCTTGATAATTATCGTGAGCAAGACCAAGACCAAGACCATAGCAGTCTTGGTCTTGGTCTTGCAAAAATATCAGCATCTTGGTCTTGGTCTTGGTCTCGCAAAATTAGCAAGACCAAGAACAAGACGCAAGACCAAGACTAATTTTGCTCATCACTAAACTTCGCATGCACCAAAAAAAGGACCTCCCCATAAAATCTAAACTATTGGACTGATTTTGATTTCCAATACGGCACAACGCAGCACAAGTCGTGCACACCCCGGCACAATTTTTTTTTTTTTGAGAAATTCCACAAAAGCAGGGCTAACTTCGCACAAAAAAAAGGACCTCCTCATAAAAAGTGAACCCTTGGACCGATTTTGATTTCCAATACGGCACAAGTGGAGCACAACCCGGCACAACTTTTTTTTTCGGGAAATTCCACAAAAGCAGGGCTAACTTCACGCACATGTACACGTTGCTGAAAAACATGCGCAGAGTTTAATTCCTCGCCGTTAAATCATTTCATTTTTACCTCGTTTATTTATAGATTGGTTATCCACCATATTTTGTTGAAATTCTTACTCTCGTATGTTGGATTTTACTTTCCATTTTAACATACCTACGAAAATTAAGTTTTTATAAAAATTATAGTATTTGACATTTGAGTGCATATATATTTTTTGCATAAGTATACTCAGGCATACAGTTTTCCTTAATTTTTATCAACAAAAGTCAACTTTTAAATCCAAAATCAGAAGCTTTAAATAAAACACATGCTTTCATTATTAAAATTATTTATTATTCATTTATTCAAAATGAATTAAAAATATATGATTTTCACCCACTTTGTCTGAAATGTCATCCATATCGCTCTTAAAAAAAAAAAAATTAAAATCCACCCATACGAACACAGTGATAGATGAATACTTAAAATGTATTGTAAATGTCAACTCATTCTTTTTCCACTTTTTTTTTCTGATATCGTATAGGTACTTTTTTTATCTTATTTCGTATTTGCTATAAAATTTTATATTTTCACTTGTCGAATGGTAACAATTAAAATTAAATATTTAAAATGGCTTTTGTATTGGCATACTTTATGTCAAGCGCATATGTATGCGATTTACCTCACAATAGGAATTTAAAAAAACAATAAACTCGTCTATATAAACCTTACAGTAGAGTGTCCGTTATTGCTGATGATGCAAAATATCAAAACAATACCAGGGAGCAGCTCTTTTGTCCAGGAGCATTGTTATGCATGCGCTTGGATACCTTTTGTAAGTGTTCATCTACATTTCTTTATTGGCTTCTTTTAACTTTTCTAAAATTGCAGCAAAATAGTTTCTGTTTATGAAAATTCCTTTTTTCCCCTACAAAATCCAATATTTTCCACAGAGTCCATCTCAAAAAATAGTCTTAAAAACAAACTTAAAATCATTTAAATTTGTAAAAAATCATTTAAAAGCCAACATATTCTAGGAAAACAAAGTCAATTTCGAAGGAATTATAGATAATTTACTTATAAATATATGGACTCCCTAATGAATACGAATCTTTGAGCTTAAAAAATTTGGCAAAGAACACAGACTGTGCAGGTGTGAGCTTATGTTCGTACCGTACAAATCCTTTATAAATATGTTTGTTGTTTATTTCCGTCTGCCAGTTTTTTAATGTTTTGCATTCATCTACTCGTATTTGTTAAATATTAATTTTTAATAATTTTGAAATTGATGTGGATCTTTTCAAAAAAGAATATTGTGTAATGCTGAAAAAAAGAAAACAAAATGAATTTAATAAAGTGGAGTATTATATAAATCATTGTCTCTGAAAATCAATTCAGACTGAACTCTAGAATAATTATGTAACAATAAAACGATATATCGCTACAGTCCTATCTCCACTGAATATTCAAATATGTAAGTCATATTTTTAAAAATAATTTTTCGCTTTTACGTGTTTTTTTCGCGTTTCATGACTTTTTGCGATATTTTTGTGAACAAATTTTGTTACATCCAATGGTCCCCTCTTGTATGTTGGAAACAAAAATTTAAAAAAAAAGAAAAAATTTCGTTTTTTTCGTATTTTCTACGCGTTTCATGACTTTTTATGTCATTTGATTTTTTTCGGTCGCAACCACAAACTCATCTTCCAAAAATTTACTGTTTTTACACAATATTATTTTTTTATTACTGTGCCAATGCTTTTTGTTCATTCTTCGAAACTTAAACTTTACTGCTATGCGATCAATTTATTAGAACTTTCTCGATGGTTCTAGCGAAAGCAACGAAGGATGCACTCTCTCATGTAATTTGTGTTTTATAAGAATATGCTCGTTATTTCCAATAGTTACGTTCGTTTTGTGGTATATCTAACGATCGTATTTATACTGTTTTTCGCAGTATAATACTGTTTTTTGGACTCAAATACTGCATACTGTTTTTTTCTCCAAAATACTGCAATACAGTAAAAAACGTCCCGAAATACTGCGAAAAAATGTTAAACTTCAAATTTATCGGACTAGGGAGTAATGCCCTAAATTTTTAGCTCAATGAGCTTTTCACTCCCACAAATAAAATTTTTCTAACACCACTAAATGAACTTTGGGATAGTGGTAAGTTTATTTCATGGAATTCAATGAAACTTTAATGAAAGTTTTAAACTTTAACTTTGAACCCTGTTCATCTTATTCCCCGGTGTCGAATAGTTCCAGAGATATGACAAATTTGATTTTTTTTTAATAAGGGGGCGTGGCCCCGCCTATTTTCTATTGCAAAATTTTTTCACAGTGCCAATTAGATTTGTAAATACCAAATCTCATTTCCCTAAGTCCAATATTTCCAGAGATACGACGAATTTCAGGTGGAGAGTGCGTGGCGTCGCCCATTTTTTTATTAGGTACTATTCATTCAAGTGTTGTTTATATGTGTACCAAATCTCATTTTCCTACGCCAAATAGTTTCGAAGATAAGATCGATTGTTTCCTTATTTCCACATAAATAGCTTTTTACCGACTTCAACGGCCTGGCGGAACGGTAAAATATGTTCCGATCGGGATAAATTTTTTTCTTTGCGTTTATCCCAAAGAGACAAAAATAAGAAAGGAAAAAAAAAACTGCTTCTATATCAACTAAGTACCTTAAATTGGTTTAATATTATTACAGAGGCATTTCCTGTTCTCTTCACTGTACCTGAAATCAAATCTCATTCACATGCGCAAAATAGCTTCAGAGATGTGACAGATTTTTTTTTTTTTTAAGAAAGAGGAAGAGTGGCCCCATCCATTTTTTCTTGAAAATTATTTGCCTAGTGCCAATTAAATATGTACCAAAACTCATTCCCCTCAGTCCAATATTTCCAGAGATAAGATGAATTTCGGGTGAAGGGGCATGGTATCACCCGTTTTTTTAACGGATGCTATTTACCAAAGTATTTTTCATATGCGCACCAAATTTCATACACCTATGTCGAATAGTTTCAAAGGTAGGACTAATTCTTTCGATTAACGCCACATATTTTCACATAAATAGGGTTTTTAAAGCCTTCAACGGCCTGTAACTTTTTGGTCCCTGGGAGCAAGGTATTTTTAATTTTTAGTTTTTGTGATAGGTCTACTCAATAGTTTATCTGACAAATCTT
Organism: Calliopum simillimum; assembly: GCA_951812925.1. Taxonomy (NCBI): domain Eukaryota; kingdom Metazoa; phylum Arthropoda; class Insecta; order Diptera; family Lauxaniidae; genus Calliopum; species Calliopum simillimum. The sequence goes on from OX638368.1 coordinate 40,219,839, forward strand.
TAATAATATTATTTTTATTAAGGATATGATTGATGGTAAAATATATTCTTCTGAATTACTAGCATTAACTCCATTCAATGTTCCGGCACGTAATCTGAGAGAGTCACATTTATTCTATACTTCTTACCATAGAACTAATTATGGTTCCAATAAGCCTTTTTCTCGATGCCTCTCAAACTGCAATACATTCGTAAATCAATAAGATGATAGTACAGATAGAAGTTTTTTCATTAAACGGCTTAAGGATATTATTATGTACTCCCAAGCCTTAAATTAAGAATCTTTCTTAATATAGTTTAATGTATTGATTTTGTAAATAAATAATAAATTCTAAAAGCAACCGTATTGCGAGTCATTTCCACGGTATAAGTACATTAATAAGCACTTAAAAAAAAAAATAACTCGAAAAAAAAAACACATCACTTAAATCAACTAAAAATCTAAACAATATCGACTCATGTCTCGTCATAACCATTCCATTAAATTGAAAAACAATTGATATTCATGATGTGCTCAAGCATTAAAGATGACCTAATATTGCGTCAAACAGCAGTAAATATTCAACCCCCAGTCCCAAAATAGATATGTATGTATGTAATTGGAAAAAGGAAGGGTGATGGTTGTGATCAAGTATCAAAACCTGCAAACACACGCAAGTATTCGCAACAATTAAATGAAAATGTCACAGACAGCAGCACCACTCTAGGGTGTACTAAGCGCGTGTACGAGTTTTTCACAGCCAAAACACACGCCAAATTCAAACGGGCTACTACTGGAGTGAAGTAGACGACTAAGTTCACTTAAATGGATATGGGGAATGAGGGTGGTTGTGTTGGAAAGTGAAAGAATTGTGCGGTTAAGTTGTTGGGACGCAGAATGCAGATAAAGGTGCGGTATGTAAAAAGTTTAAATGGCAGAATAATGAAAGCTTCTTTGCGCAAATTCAACGAAAACGAATAGCAAGAAGAATAAGGATATCTCACAAGCGAAGGATTGATACAATTTAAAGGGTGCACTGAAATTTAAAAACTCAAGGCATTCAGATACCAATTTTTTAAAAGTTGCATTAATTTCTTTGCTTCCTTTTTTTTTTAAATGCTAAAAATTCCGGCAATAGACGACCAAATTGTGTTAATTTTTTTTTTTTAAATATTTGTTTTTGAATGAACTTCTTTTAAAAATATATATTTTACAATGATAATATATACACTACGGTCTATTGGTTTGCATTGGCCAGAACATCCGATAAGCGCCCGCTTTGAGAAAACCCTTTTTTTCTAGTTGCGGCATATTTAAATACAAATACAAAAAATAAAAAAGACGTTTCCAATGTGTTTTGCGATACTAAATGCGAATCTTTCCTCAGAATGGCTCTATCGTGAATAGTTTTTGAGTTAATCTAACCTAAAAATAAACCGTTTTTTGCTATTTTTTGAAACTATATAACTAGGTAACATTGAGCATAAAAATCGACTAAGTAATTAAATTTTTTTATATTTTGCTTTAATACTTAATTTAAACTATGTCCATATCTTTCCTTTTTTTTGGAAATATCCTAGCTCAAAAAGATATTCAATTTCAATGTTTCTTTGTATGATGTGTCTTGGAAGACAAAGGTATCAGTATAATTTAAATAATATTCATAATATTCTGCCTCGATTCATAATAAAAATTTTACAGATTGATCAAATGTTACACATTAAAGTACTAAAATGCTAGTTTCTTTGTGAAACACCCTATGACAATACCTGAGACAACACGTAATATTGCAAACTTATGAAATGTTTACAAATCAATGTAAATCCAGCACGTAGAAAGGATTATATATTTTTCGCGTTATGGTAATTTCATTGTTGCCGTCATGCCACATTTTTTACCAATCTTACACCCTTACTACATCCCCATCCCCGCTACACTTAACAGTTTTCGATACAAGAAATTTTCACAGGGTACCTTTGATATAAAATTTTGTATTTTGCAGCACGTGAAGGCAATTGTTTCTTCTCATCCATTGAAAGTTAATGTTTATTCGAATTGGCAATATATGTAGTTGATATCTATAAAATTATATTGCAGTGATAGTTAGGTAAGATATGTACTGCAAATAAATATAAGTTGTATATGTATAAGCAAGTTTCTTTGGTCTATGTATAATTTTGTATGTATTGTATGCTAATACAATTGCTACAAATAATTATAGCAAACGTCAGAGGGCGTTAGTTACACGTAGTATACCAGTTTGTGCGAAAAAAAATACGAGTAATTATTTGTACTACTCGTATATGTACAAATAAATGGCAGATGGAAATGGGTCATCATAAAAATAGGAAAGTAAAAAGGGAGAACTATTTAAATAGCTTAATGGCAATTGTAGTTTATGAATTGATATGGTCAATAAATCGTACGCACATTGTACAGTGGGTTAAAAGGTAACAAAAATATGTTTTAATTCATACTGGTATCGCTCGGTGATCAAAATTCGACCATAACTAAATTGAACAATTTTAATACTTCTTGGACATTTTTAGTACTTTTTTTTTGCTATTTGGTACGAAATAGAAAAATCATTTATCATCGCTGGTACGTTATAAAGCGAAACATAAACACATAAAAAAAAGGTCGCAAAATAGTGTCAAAAAATGTATCGCCAAAAACTGTCGAAAAATATGTCGCAAAAAAGTGTCGAAAAAGGTGTCGCCAGAAAAGTGTCAATTAATGTGTAGCAAATATGTGTCACCAAAAAAAGCGTCGAAATGTGTGGATCCAAAAATTGTCAAAAAATGTATGGCAAAAAAGTGTCGAAAAATGTGTCAGCAAAAAATCGTCGAAAACTTTTTTCGTAAAAAAAGAGTCGGAAAAGGTGTCGCCAAAAAGTGTCAATTAGAGTAATTTAGGGTAATGTGGACTATGCGGGTAATGTGGTGCACCCTTTTATTTCTCATATTAAAGACTGCACAACAATTCTGGTTATTTGTGCACAATAAAAAGCGAAAAACATATTCTTTACGCTCTTTGGCTTTTCTATAATGCTAATTATTCGTGTGAAATTCTTAGCATATGCTGTGAGGTCAAGTTGACTTATTTGTAGTACTTGGTGAATAACTAAGTTACTTCCTCAGAACTCAGTTTTCTAAAATTCAAATAACTCTAATGCAATTGTGGATCTATTATTCAACGAAAAAATGCATTAGCAAGTCTGATTTTACATTTCTTTTATATAATCAATGATTATTTCAAAAACGTGATGTATTGGGGTAATGTGGACTACCCCATATTATATACCGTATATCAACTCTGACTACTATTACACCTTAAAAAGCTAATTGCATGTGTAGGATACCCGAGTTTGAGTAATGTGGAGTACTATTTTACGTATGATTCGATAACCCTTCTTACTTATTCACATGTTAGTATGAATTTGGTTTATCTTACCAGAAAATATTATTTAATAAGAATATAAAGCTATTTCATAGCAAATATAATCTTACAAATTACTACTCGACTTTTAGTCAACAAAATTTGCGAATAACGGTACTTCTTTAGGAAATGGGCAGGGTGAGCCACATTACCCGACACTTTTCTTTTTCAGCTATTTTTAGGTACTTTCAATTTAACTGGCCTCACGCTTGAAAATGTTAATATTTTAGTATACAAATTATCAAATAGTAAAAACAATAGAATAACTAATACAAATAAATTGACCAAGCTTCCTTCTACCATTACTTTGGTAGAAATTGGTAAAAAAGAAAAAGGTAACCACATACCCTAAATTACTCTAATGCCGACAAAAATAGCAAAAAATGTGGCTCCAAAAAAGCGTCGAAATGTGTGAAGCCAAAAAGTGTCAAAAAATGTATCGCAAAAAAGTGTCGCAAAGTAGTGTCAAAAAATGTATCTCCAAAACTGCTGAAGTATGTGACGTAAAAAAATTTTGAAAAATTTGTCGCAAAAAAGTGTCGAAAATTTATGGCCAAACAAATTTCGAAAAATGTGTCGCCAAAAAATAGTGTCGAAAAATGTGCCGCCAAAAAAGTGTCAAAAAATGTGTCGCCAAAAAGTATCGAAACTTATTTTAAGGCTGTATTTCACCTTCTTCATTTGATTCTAGACAGGTTTAAGCTGAAGGGTAAATATAGTATTCTTGAAAGTTATTTTTTATGTCGCTCACACGATCATGCTATGTGTGTGTAGGCTTAGAGCCATGCTATGGTAAGTATGTATTTTCCCAAGTGGAAAAAGAGCGCCTTAAAAAGCTTTCTCTAGCGATTATTTTCCTTAAGACATACTACTCCATTTCAATATTATATGTCCTAGGTCTTGGAACTTGAGCGTTCTCCTAATAAAAAAAATAGTAATAAAAAAAAAAACTTTCAACTGCACTGGGGTTCGAACACGGAAACCAAAGCGCAGAGAAATATTACTGGCTCCTTATTTTAAGAACAAGTTCTTACATTCAATGAATGCTGTTCTCGGCTCAAATTCGATGAATTTTTTCGTTGGGAATAATAAATTTTTCATTAACAGTACGTAATATTATGTGTAGGTTGTGCAGATGTTTGAATGCGTATTATGTTGTTGATAATATTGAAAATTAAATTCAATGGTCCTTGTCTTAAGCAAAAGTTTTTACTATCCTAAGTTTTTAACAAATTTTTTCTAGTGAGCAAAATCTTGAAAAACCCAAATTACAATTTGTATTTTACGGGCTTTATTTACTGTACCATTTGATACCAAAAACATAGAAATTTAGCAACCAAAAAAAAGTTATTCTTGTAATAGTGCCCTTATACTTGTTTTCAAATTCAAATCTCATACAGAAACTTCATATTCATTTTGATGGTGCGTTTTTCGCAATATTTCAATTTGAAATTTTTTTATTATTTTTTTTTTAATTTTAAAAATTTTTCCCTTGCTTAATATTGAAATAAATCTTACGGCTTTTTTCAAACTTACTCATGTCGAAAAATAATCGAGATAGAATTGGGCCTTCAGTCGGTGATAACTCATTGGATATATGCTGTAACTATTGTACCGACATTAGCTGTGTTTTAGATGGCAGCGTGTTTTCACTGTTCTTTTAAAACGAGTTTGTTTGCTATCTCTTTTTTCTTATTTTGTTCTTCTTCTCGTTTCCGCACCACTTCCCTCCGCTTGCCAAGCCAATTGGTAAAAATGTGGTGTCACAAATTTATCTGTGTTAAATTAGCCACTTTAGTGGTTGCATTTCTATACGTTTCTCAGAAAGTGCTTAATTAAACACTGAGAACAGTCGTCTATAACACAGCTATTTGAATAATTTAAAATATAAAGCAATGTTAGGGAGTGGGATAAGGAAAAAAGATTGGCCCTTTAAAGATTAACTGGGCTATGAGTGCTACCGCAACAAAAGCTTTGGAAGCTATGCTGAGTGTCTCACCAAAAGCTCTCTTCATTAAAAAACCTGCCGCTGAAACTTCTGTAAAACTAAATCAGATCTATAGGTTGTTACGCGCGGTTCTATATCCTGTCACAAATGACATAAATTCAAAAATTTCGGTGTTCAAAATAAATTGGAAAAATCGCATGAAATTGTTTGTCCGGCTAGTTCTATCTAAGGTTGTGTTTCTCCCATTATTAAGAACGCGTAAGCATAGAAAAAAAAATCATGCATATTTGATAGAGTGAAATCAGAAGCAAAAAAAAACAAACGCTGATTTCCTAAACGTCAAATACCAAAAACTAAATTCAACTTAAAGTGGCTAGATCTTAAACCACTTGCGCGCACCTATCCCACCCATCCATGAGCAATTAAACGCGCTAAAATAAATAAAGAAATTGCTCCCTAACGCAGCCATGTACCCCCTTAACACTTACCCATTTTCCACCTCAGCATTCCTTTTAAATTAAAAGAATTAATTTTCCATTTTAATTAATTATAAACTTTAATCAAAATTTTTTTTAAAATTTTTTTACTTTCATGTTTAGTTCTTTTTTTTTTGTAATTAATTGTTTTTCCTGGCTTAGGATTTAATTCACAAACCTTAAAACAATAGAAACCTTAAGAAAACCAAACTTATCTCTAGTACGCGTACTATTATATACGTATGAACTAAAAAAAATTATCAATATAGTAAGGAAAAGTTAATAGAAAAATACAACGAATTCAAATTTGTCAATAATACTTAAATGAATATGTATAGATAAAAAAAAATCTTAAATACGTATATATAGGATACTTAAATTTTATAGCTGCTCCAGATGTCTCGGTTGCCGCTTTGCTTTTTGCTTATTGTTGCTGGTTGCTGGTGATGTTGTCGTTGTTGTGGCAGCATCGCTGTTGTTTAGTTTTTATTTTGCAATTTACAAAATTTTTGTTTGGTTTTTTTATTTTTGCTTCTTTTTTTTTTATAAATTATTGTATTTGGTTCTTTTCTTTTTTTAATAACTTTCTTTTATATAAATCGGTGTTTTTGTTTTTATTTCTATCTGTTTATTACGTCTTTTATTATTTTTCTTTATTATTAAGTATTAAACTGTCACTTCTATTATATTTTCTGCTGCCACAATTCGATGCCTTTCTGTTGTTGTTCTTCTTTTTACTTCCATTCTTGTTTTGCTACATTTGGGTTTTCTCTAGTTTTCTTTAGTCACTTTTGGGTTTTTTTTTTCTTTTTTTCTTTAGTTTTTCAAAGTTTATTTACATAGAAAATTTGATTTGATGTGATTACTGTTGGCCAAGAAGAAGAGACGACGACGACAAGGAACGAGCGAATTAACCAACGAACAAATAAACGAATGTGAAAAAATTGATTTTAGTTGCGGCAAAAAAAAATTGCTGCTGCTTCCACTTGAATTCGACGTTTCTTGAGTTCTTCTTCGTTTAAATTTTTTTTTATTATGCTTTGCGTTGGTTATTTGGCGCACAATCGAGTGCGGCAATTAAATTAGATGCGTACCAATACCAATTTTCCGTTTTCCCGCACAATGGCTTCCCTTTTGATTTTTTTTTTTTCAATTTTAGGAGCACCGTTGTTTGTTAAAATTCTTAGTTTAAATTTACACTTTTAATTTGTATTTACATTTTGCGCTTAAAATTTTTATATTTAAATTATTAATACTATAAAAATTCTGATTTTATGAAATTTACATCTGCTCCTTGCTTCTATACACACACTCTTTGCAAATTGTTTATTTTTTTGTCTAGCAAAAATTTGATTTTGCAATTAAGGTTTTATAGTATTTTAATATATGTTTTGATTTTTAATGGATTTCACTGCTTTTAGTATTCAAGACTTGCAGCCATTTTATTTTTCTTAATTTTTTTCCGCACGCACAACCTTTTTCTTTCGTAATTCAACCGCAACTGGCTGATGCAATAATTTTTCCTTTGTCTTTACCCAACGTTGCTAACTGACACTAACACACTCACAGTATTCGATACTGATCACCTCATATCCCAACGGTCACCATAGAAAAAAACATGAACAAAAAAAATTTGCAAAATTGCGCGCTTTTCAAAGTGCCATCATTCTAATAGACGAGAGTGAGACAAGAATAGTATCGTTAAAAATGTCAAGTATACTGTGAGAGTGTTAGTGAAAGTACCAATAAAAAAAAAAAAATTTGACGAAGAATACCGTATTTCTCAATTTAGCTAATTGCTGTAATTCCCAATTACCCCAGTTGACAAAATGTTTGAATGGTGACATCCAAACCCCAGTCACCAAATTATTAGAATAGCTACATCCGTAACAAACCTGCTTTGTTTTGAAGACCTTTCGGACTGCAAAACAAACAGGAAAGCGGGTTCGTAAGTTTCAAACGTCAAATCTAAGGAACAATAAAGAGAGGCATCCGCATGTAACAACGACGATTTGCACCGAAATTTTTGAAGGAAACGTGTGGCACGACCCACGAATAGCCGGGCAAAACAAAACATCAGTTTGACTAGTCAGTTAAATTATGGAAGTGTCCATGGGTCCAACATCACCATAACGAAGACCCCCCGGTGAAACCTCCACCGTTTAGTCCAAAAGAGGACCTAGGGGTGTAGACTGCGTCTGCCCTCGGTCGAACCTTCAGTGATTTAACTCGCAAAAGGCTGGCCAAGCGCAAACGCAGTCTTATCGTTATAGCTCCGCTGTCTGGAACGAGTTTTAAAACAAATATAAAAATTTATGTAATTATTAGCAGCCTGCCTTGACAAGACTGTATGCCGAGCGGTCTCGAACATAGCTCAGCTACCTTCGGCTAAGGTTACACTGGATACACCTCGTGCGTAAATCCAGCCGCACGAGAAAAAAGAAATGCACGCCCAATAAAGTATGTATAGCTACCTTCCCAACATTCATCACCTCGTACTAGTGGCTGACAAAAACAAAAAAAAAAAATTTTTTTTTTTTTTTTTTTGGTCGCATCAAGCGAAGTCGTACGAAAAATACAAGGAGACGAATATCGAAAAGCCAACCACACACCTCCACCGGAGAATGATTTGGTCGTACGACCGAATTGTCGCACGAAGTTATACCCAATGTAACCCCAGTCTTAGGGTAACCTACAAAAATACACAGCCGCCCAATCTGGGAACAGACGCTGACCAATAAGCCGCCCACTGTGGGAACAGACGCTTTTTGGGTTCACTAGGGTACGCAGGGTCGTTACTCCCGTCATCTCTCCTTTATGAAAAGATGCCCTTGCGGGCGAAACAATATTATGAAATAAGCTCCTAAGGCAAAATTTTAGGGTTTGATTTTATCGGCGTGGTACGGACCAATGTAATTTCCATTTAAATCTTCCAATTCATACAGCGCGTTGCCAATTTTCTTTCTTATGCGGCATTTAATGAATTTTCGGTTAAATTTAGAGCTAATGCCTTTTGTAAAATTACTTTGACTAACATTCTCTCTAAAAACCTCCTGTCCAATACGATAATCAACCGGTTTTGATCGAGTATTGTAAGTTTTAGTCGCTTTTTCATGTGCGATTTCTAAGTTTTTTCGAATCTTATCGCGTATCCTATTTAGACGATCAAAATTATGCTCGATTTCGACATCATCGTTTTTTAAGCAATCTAGCTGTTGAAGGATCACATAAGAAGAAGCGTGTTGGCACATATTCTGTCCGAAGACAGCGAAATATGGAGAACATTTTACTGCCGTGTGGTAATCGCTACGCAGAATGGAAAGTATTTGAGGAATATATCTGTCCCAATTACAATGATTACTATGCCCCTCCAGAAAGATACGTAATTTAGTAATGATTTCACGATTAGCACGCTCAGAAGCGTTCGCTTGAGGAGAATAAAAACCGGTTTTAATATGATCTATGCCATACGTGGAAAAAAATTGTTGCATCTCCTTCGACACGAATTGCTTTCCGTTATCGCTGTGAATAACCTGAGGCACACCAAATGTTGGGAAAATTTCGTTTTCCAGAAAGTTTATCACATTGACGGTTGTAGCCGCCTGCATGGGCTTAAGAAAAATAAACTTGGTCAAATGATCAAGTGCGATAAAAAGGGCAGTATTTTTGGTTGCCTTGTTCATGGGATAAGGACCCAGAAAGTCGAAATACAACCGTTGGAACGGACGTTCAGTCAAGAAAGCTTTACCCATAGGTGGTCTTAAAATTTGGTTTGTCGGTTTCACTGACTTACAAGTGTCACAATTTGCAACAAAGATCTTTATATCTTTTGCCATGGATGGCCAAAAATATTTTTGGCGAACCCTCGCGAGTGTTTTGACATATCCGCCATGACAACCAGCAACTGAATTGTGAGCAAATTTGATGGCTTCAGTGGCCAAACTTTTTGGTAACCATAACTTCCACAAATCCTCCTCTTCTTCTTCCCAACCTTGTCTGAACTTAACGCGCTTAAACACTAAACCTTCATTTGGGCTAACGCATAAATCAGGTAACGAAGCATCATTTTCGGTGATGGTCTTACGAAGATTTTGGTATTCAGTGCCATCAAATTCGGAAGAAGAAAGGTCAATATCAGGCATAATATTTTGAGCACAAATTTCATCGACATCGAAACGTGATAGAGCATCTGGGACTACATTTAAAGATCCTTTTCGATGTTCTATTTTGAAATCAAAGCACTGGAGTGCCAAACTCCAACGCGCCAGTCGATTGCTTAGATCCTTTTGAGTCATTAGCCATTTAAGGCTTGAATGGTCAGTTATGACTCTAAAAGGCAAACCTTCAATATAAGGTCGAAATTTCTTGATGCAAACCACCGCTGCCATGCACTCGAGCTCCGTAACTGTGTAGTTACGTTGAGCTTTGTTGAGCTTTTGCGACACATATGCAATGGGGTGTTCTTTGCCTTCATCATCGCACTGAAAGAGTAACCCACCAACACCAATGCGAGAAGCGTCACATTGAATTGAAAATTCGCGAGTGAAATCTGGCTGAGCCAGGACAGGGGCTGAAGAAAGTGCAATCTTGATTTTATCAAAGGATTCAATGGCTTCATCAGTTAGTTGAAATCGACCAGTCTTTTTGCGCAAACAATCTGTCAAAGGACCAGCCAAACTAGCAAAATTATTAATGAAAGAACGGTACCAATTGGCCATGCCAATAAAACGTCTTACTTGCCGAGGAGATTTAGGTAAAGGAAATTCTTCAATGGCTTTGATTTTGTCAGGGTCAACCTTCAGGCAGCCATGGCCTATCCGATATCCTAAATATTTTATTTCCCTTTGGCAAAATTTGCTTTTAGCTACATTTATGGTCAGATTAGCGTCTTTTAAACATTTAGCTACATCACTCAACAGTTGCATATGGGTGTCAAAATCTGCGGAACAAACCAATAAATCATCTAAGTAGATGAATACGTTTTCTCGGAACTTCGAAGGGATAACTTTATCCATCAGACGGCTCATTGTCTGAGGACCATTACAAAGCCCAAAGGGCATTACTTTGTAGTGATACAGGGGTCTCCCTGGAATAACAAATGCAGTTTTCTCCTTTGAAGAATCCGATAATTTTATTTGCAGAAACGCATCTTTAAGATCGATTCCACTTATGAAATAAGTATCTTTCAATCTACTTAGTAACCCGTTTATATGGGGTAGCGGATAAGAATCCTTCTTAGTTAAGGCATTAAGCTTTCGCGAATCAATGCATAGCCTCACTTTTCCCGGTTTGCGAACCAAGACGACAGGACTGCACCATGGTGAATTCGACTCCTCTATCACTCCCATATTCAATAGTCTATCGACTTCTTGATATGCTTCCTCTTGTCTTGGGGGTGAAAGAGGAAAATGTTTCGATTTCACAGGTACTGCATCACCTGTGTCTATATGGTGTTCTAATAAATTTGTGCAACCAAGTCCCATTTTTTCGAAAGAGGGAAACTGTGAAATAACTTTTTCAAGCGAAAACTTCTGTTCGGCAGTCAAAATATGAAAATCAGGTATTTCTAACGAATCATCACTGATACTCAACGCGCTTACTTGTGGAAAAATGTCAGGAGCGATTGCGAATGCTCGCCAAAAATCAACTCCGAAATACGCTTCTTGAGTCAGTGATGGTGCAATATAAAAATTTATTGTTCTAGTAACATTTTTGAAAGTGACAGGAAATTCACAGAAACCAATGATGTTTTGTCTATTTCCATCCGCAGTAGATAGTGACGACTTAAAAGATTTTATCGGAATTTTATGTTTTTCCAAAAATATATGGCAATCCTTTCCTAAAACGGAAACACTGGCTCCTGAATCAAGAAGACCAAGTAAAAATCCGTCAAAAACTTTGACTTTAACAAAAGGACGATCGTCGCTACTACTGGATAGCACAGTGGCTTCTACTACTTTCTTATGACGTCTGCGTTTTTTATGCCGCAATCTGCACTTTTTAAGCCTATTAGTTTTATTTATAGAACAAACTTCGTTTTTAAAAATTCTGTTTCTAACGGTTTCATAATTATGTAAACGATTGTGAAAGTCAGAGTAAGTGGTGTCTGTTTGACACGAAAAGTCACGGGTAATTGGTTTTAAAATTTTAATAACTTTATCAAAATTAGGTTTTGGTAAAGTTATGGAATCTTCTGCTATATTTGAAACAGATGAATTTAATTGTAACTCGGGGTTGAGTGGGAAGAACGTGAGTCCCCGGTGGCCATCACGCTCTGAGTGTGGTTTCCCTGATGATTATTAGGACACTTTGGAGTTACTACTCCTTTTTGTCCACACTTAAAGCAAAAAGTATTCATTATTGCCTCTGGGCAATAAATATAGGAATGTCCGAGTTTCATACAATTCCAACATTGTATCTTAGAATAGTCTGGTTTGGAAAAACGCCTAGTCAATTGTAACGCTTCTATTTGAGGATCACGCTCAGAGTCCACAGCAGAATCTTTTGACTCGAGATCAATTTCATGTACCTGCCTTTGCGGGTTTAAAAATGGTGTGTGATGTTTATTCTCACGGAGAACCTCTTCTGCTTTTCGAGCTTCATCACGAAAGCTGTCTAAATTATTCGATTTGCAATTAAAAAGCATGTATTTAAGATTGACATTAAGATTTTTTTTCATAATATCAATCAACACGCCATCGGTCATAGGCTGTCTTAAACGAGAATTCATTAGGAGTACGTCACTGTAAAAATCGTCAAAAGAATCTTTATACTGTTTCCTAAGTGAAATCTTAAGTACAACTTCATGATCACTCTCAAGGTTTCCAAATTCTTTTTTTAAAGAATAGCAAAGAAGCGGATAAGTGGAATTCGGATTTTGTCTGATAAATTGCCAAAACCATTCATCAGCTTTTCCAGACAAAAGAACATGAAAATTGGTCATCAAATGGTCAGTAGAACATCTAGTTCGTTGAGAAAGAGTATCAACCTTAAATAGAAAATCTTGGGCATTGCCAGATCCATCGTAAGAAATTTTCCAATCCTGAAGCTTTGGAAAATTTTCAATTCTTGAACTCGGAATAGGCTGTGCGTTATTAGAAGATGCTTGCTGAATAGGTTGCGAGTTGTGCAACGGCCTTTGTTGCAATGGCTGTGCGCTTTGTGCCGACATTCTACTATTAAGGCGGTCAATGTTGCCTCTAATACATCTTAGCTCCTCCTGGTTACTAAGAATTGACTGTTGCAGCAAAGTGGCAAGTGCATTAACGGACACCATATTTGAATTTGCTTCTTGATTGCCATGATCTTCGACAACATCAAGAGGTTGGTTAGTTCCAGAGTTTTCCATATTTGGAAGTGGATTTTGCTGTGGTGGCTGTTGAGCCATGGTGGAAAAGTCTAGTAAATGTTTGTCTGATTCGAGTGAATCGGCTTCAGAGGGTTGTCCCAAGTTTGATATTGCGTACTGAACAACGGCAGGGTCCTGAAATATTTCCTGCTGAATATCAAGGGAAAGTCTTGAAGTATGGGGTGAGTGCAAAACGGGAGGATTACGCGTTGTCCCTAAAGATACGCTTGAACCTCTAGCGTTTGAATTACCTCTACCTCTTCCAGGAGTTCCTCGAGAGCTAGTTGTTTCACCCTTTGAACGAAGGTGCATAATGAATGCAACCAAAAATAAGGTTGAGTCAAATTTTTCAAAATTATATGAATTTGTTATAATTTGAAATGTTGATTAAAATAATAAGTTTTTATGTGTAATTTATAGCCGAACGATTACTTTAATTTCCCAATACAAACCCCACCGTCACATACGGATGCCTCCCTTTTATATAAAAAAAAGAAAATAATTCAAGAATAAAAAGAAACACCCTTTCCCCTGAACAAAGGAAAAATTTTGCTTAAGATATCGGTGTGATTTGCTCGGTTTAGCAATTTACGCTATATTTCGATTTCAGAAAAGAAAAAAAAATCATAAAAAAAAATAAAGGAATGCTGAGTTGTGTCCACGGAATAAGGTAGACAGGGGTACATGGTATGACAGTGCACAAGTACATAATACTGAAGGCTTATGTACGGACTACTGCTAAATAAAAAAAAAATTCGAATATCGTTTTAATTTAAGCGATGACTCGACTAAGTTTTTAAAAAAAATTCCCCATACAAATTTCGTATGCTGTAATTTTTCACCAACTAAAATCAATCGCAGCATGAAAATTCTTTAGGAAGAAATTTCATGGACTGACAAACTTCAGTATGGCATGCTAAAATTCTTCATGACTATGCAACGTGCAACGCAAGAGACGGATGAATAATAACCCCGATATCTGCGGACTAACATTGCAAAACCCATAAAAATCTTAAGCAGCCATAAAGCTATTTAATAAACTCAATTTTCAGATAATAAAATCTGTACAAACAGTCACACGAGCGTTTAAGTCCCTGAAGCTGGATACCACATTGCTACTCAGTTTAGAATTTATATTCCAAAAATGCTGATGACTCATGTGGGATCTCAACTTCCGGTTCCGAAACAATTTGGATAAAAAACTGAACTTAAAAAGTTGAATTTAAAAAAAAATATTTGAATTTGGTTTCGTTAATGTTGGTCTATGTTACCGATCAACATAAAAAAAAAATAGATATATTTTAAAAGAAAAAAATCGTATCTTTGCTTTTACGTTGGGCTGATCTATGTCACCGACCAACAAAAATAATCGTTTATTTTTACAGAAAATCAAGTTTGCTCTGACGTTGGGCGCCATCTATGTTACGCGACCAACAAGAAAAATAAACTAACTTCAGAAAAATAATAATTTTTGAAAGAAAGAAATTCTTATGCTTCCATCCGTTGGGCGCCATCTATGTTACGCGCGGTTCTATATCCTGTCACAAATGACATAAATTCAAAAATTTCGGTGTTCAAAATAAATTGGAAAAATCGCATGAAATTGTTTGTCCGGCTAGTTCTATCTAAGGTTGTGTTTCTCCCATTATTAAGAACGCGTAAGCATAGAAAAAAAAATCATGCATATTTGATAGAGTGAAATCAGAAGCAAAAAAAAACAAACGCTGATTTCCTAAACGTCAAATACCAAAAACTAAATTCAACTTAAAGTGGCTAGATCTTAAACCACTTGCGCGCACCTATCCCACCCATCCATGAGCAATTAAACGCGCTAAAATAAATAAAGAAATTGCTCCCTAACGCAGCCATGTACCCCCTTAACACTTACCCATTTTCCACCTCAGCATTCCTTTTAAATTAAAAGAATTAATTTTCCATTTTAATTAATTATAAACTTTAATCAAAATTTTTTTTAAAATTTTTTTACTTTCATGTTTAGTTCTTTTTTTTTTGTAATTAATTGTTTTTCCTGGCTTAGGATTTAATTCACAAACCTTAAAACAATAGAAACCTTAAGAAAACCAAACTTATCTCTAGTACGCGTACTATTATATACGTATGAACTAAAAAAAATTATCAATATAGTAAGGAAAAGTTAATAGAAAAATACAACGAATTCAAATTTGTCAATAATACTTAAATGAATATGTATAGATAAAAAAAAATCTTAAATACGTATATATAGGATACTTAAATTTTATAGCTGCTCCAGATGTCTCGGTTGCCGCTTTGCTTTTTGCTTATTGTTGCTGGTTGCTGGTGATGTTGTCGTTGTTGTGGCAGCATCGCTGTTGTTTAGTTTTTATTTTGCAATTTACAAAATTTTTGTTTGGTTTTTTTATTTTTGCTTCTTTTTTTTTTATAAATTATTGTATTTGGTTCTTTTCTTTTTTTAATAACTTTCTTTTATATAAATCGGTGTTTTTGTTTTTATTTCTATCTGTTTATTACGTCTTTTATTATTTTTCTTTATTATTAAGTATTAAACTGTCACTTCTATTATATTTTCTGCTGCCACAATTCGATGCCTTTCTGTTGTTGTTCTTCTTTTTACTTCCATTCTTGTTTTGCTACATTTGGGTTTTCTCTAGTTTTCTTTAGTCACTTTTGGGTTTTTTTTTTCTTTTTTTCTTTAGTTTTTCAAAGTTTATTTACATAGAAAATTTGATTTGATGTGATTACTGTTGGCCAAGAAGAAGAGACGACGACGACAAGGAACGAGCGAATTAACCAACGAACAAATAAACGAATGTGAAAAAATTGATTTTAGTTGCGGCAAAAAAAAATTGCTGCTGCTTCCACTTGAATTCGACGTTTCTTGAGTTCTTCTTCGTTTAAATTTTTTTTTATTATGCTTTGCGTTGGTTATTTGGCGCACAATCGAGTGCGGCAATTAAATTAGATGCGTACCAATACCAATTTTCCGTTTTCCCGCACAATGGCTTCCCTTTTGATTTTTTTTTTTTCAATTTTAGGAGCACCGTTGTTTGTTAAAATTCTTAGTTTAAATTTACACTTTTAATTTGTATTTACATTTTGCGCTTAAAATTTTTATATTTAAATTATTAATACTATAAAAATTCTGATTTTATGAAATTTACATCTGCTCCTTGCTTCTATACACACACTCTTTGCAAATTGTTTATTTTTTTGTCTAGCAAAAATTTGATTTTGCAATTAAGGTTTTATAGTATTTTAATATATGTTTTGATTTTTAATGGATTTCACTGCTTTTAGTATTCAAGACTTGCAGCCATTTTATTTTTCTTAATTTTTTTCCGCACGCACAACCTTTTTCTTTCGTAATTCAACCGCAACTGGCTGATGCAATAATTTTTCCTTTGTCTTTACCCAACGTTGCTAACTGACACTAACACACTCACAGTATTCGATACTGATCACCTCATATCCCAACGGTCACCATAGAAAAAAACATGAACAAAAAAAATTTGCAAAATTGCGCGCTTTTCAAAGTGCCATCATTCTAATAGACGAGAGTGAGACAAGAATAGTATCGTTAAAAATGTCAAGTATACTGTGAGAGTGTTAGTGAAAGTACCAATAAAAAAAAAAAAATTTGACGAAGAATACCGTATTTCTCAATTTAGCTAATTGCTGTAATTCCCAATTACCCCAGTTGACAAAATGTTTGAATGGTGACATCCAAACCCCAGTCACCAAATTATTAGAATAGCTACATCCGTAACAAGGTTCAATAAACTGTGTATTTTGGCAGAAATGAGCCAGACAGATACTTAACATAAAAGCTTCCACAGATTTGAGCAATAACATAAATCATAAACAATGGGATAACAATAGTACCTTTAATGACTCCACTTCAAAGTGTATTCTGGTGGCGCAATTTTCTCCAATTCAATTAATCTCTCAGAGTCGGTAAAACTATCAGATAACACAGGTTTACAAAAAAAAAAAAAAAGTCATGGCGTTTTGACCAGACTATGTGTTTCGTAGGGACTTTGACGTCCTTAATCCGAATCCGGGTTCCTTTTTTTTCCAGAACGTCTGAGAAAAAAGATTTCAAGGTCATATGTTGGTCAAAATGTTCATGTGTCGTTTAGTGATAAATTCGCTAAAATTCTGAAACTAATTTTATGCTCAAAATGATGCTTCAATTTCATCAACTGTGGGTCTGTACAGGCTTTTCTACCTGAATCCTTTTTCGCACAGTAAGCTGAGCCTTTCTTTAATTAAAAATAAACTTTTGGACAATGATTTTTGATGCTTCTGTTATTTAAGCTAAAGCTGAATATTTTAATTCTGGTTTTTACAGGTTAGTAGACAAAATGACTTCGCGCCTTTTTTCTTGATTTGAACAAATAGACTAGATACTTAGAGAAGAGCAGCAACAAATTATAAAATCAATTTTATAAATTCGATCAAAAAACAGTGATTAATTTCATTTGAAATATGCGACAAATTAAAGTAGCTGATATTACTGAAATATTTATGTACTTATTACTTATGCATCATAGTAGGTACTTATATTTCACCTAATTATACTCGCACTGACAATAAAAGTTTCAGCCTTTTGTAGCCCAACATGCTAAGTTTAACATCCAACTCAACTCTAGCTACAGGTACAATTACAACCACACATATACAAATAAAAACGAAGAAGAAGAAGAACAAGAAAAAAGAACATGACAATTACCTTAACTTATACTTTGTTGATTTGTTATAGCCAAAATGCAGTCATGACAACCAATAACCTAGCCACTACTGTGTGGTATATAGATGACTGAAATAACTTTTAGGCCAATTGCTAGGATACGCAAAAGCCAACACCCAAACAATAGTCGTTCTCGAAGCAGTGATCCTTAAAGAACGCAAAAAACAAAATAGTGTGTGTAAACTCTGTGTTTTGTGGTTCGTTTCAATTGACAAAAACTAAATTTTTTGCTTTAGTGCTATAACTCATAAACTCTTAAACTTTGGAAAAATTTATTCTAACATTTTATTTATAAATAAAAGGAACATTCCGATTGAATGTGAAAACCTTCAATATAAACGTATGTTTTCGTTGTAATTTGTGTGAAACAACAAAATGTCCTTGAGTCAAAAATTTTATCAAATTAAAAACTTTACAAGAAAATTATGTAAAAAATTTACCGGAAAAATTTTACTTAAAGAATTTTAATAACTTTCTCTAAAAACAATACAGAATTTCTTTGACTTCTTTACACAAAGAGTAAAGTTTTTTGCGTGATTATGTGATATAAAAAAGGATATCACCAAAAGGACAAAATGTAAGTACATACATACATACCTACATACCATTAATAGCTGCCTTTTATTTAATCGATATTTTTCGGTATATTTACATTTTTATTTGTTAGCGATTATATATGAGTAGTACCTTACTGTACTATATACTTATAGTCCCAGCAGGAAATGTAAAATGCCAAGGATTCTAGTGTTTCAATTTAGATCATTTGTAATTTAAAGCCTTTAAAGGAAATATGAATGAACACTCATTATACCAAATAGAGACATTTTCGAGAAATACCCCTTTTCATGTTTTTTAAATGGAGCAAAAAAGTGATTTTATTTAATCACAGCTATCTCATAAACCAGTCAGGGTATCTAAACGTGCAAGCCAATAGAGTAAAGGTAATAAAATTTCACATAAACGTTTTATACCACATTTTTCGATCGAATTTTAAGCTTGTACGTTATTAAGTAACATTTGATATTTTCTTGACAAAAAATTTGCTTTTGATAAAAAGCCATATGGAGTAAAAACCCAAAAAATTTCAATAAGAACGAGGTACTAACGAATAAATTCGATGAAATAAAAACGGAACTATGAAAAATTAAGTGCAAATACTTATCAAAATTCTAAATTTCTCCATTTTCCTCGAATAGTAGGGTAAGGGAGGGAAATATGGACCACCAATCTTTCTTTTTTAAATAAAACTCAAAAAACATAAAATAAAACAATTAATTTTATGCCATTCATTTAAGGAAACAATTTACCTTTACTCTGATTCACTTTTAGATAAATATCTCATCAGGATAAAGAAAAAAAGTTAAAAAACTGAAAATACTCAAAATGAAGATAAAAAAAAAATTATATTTTTAGGTATTAGCGTTAAGTTTGAACATGAATAACGGTAAATCCTATGTACGCAATGGAAAATAACCGTGTGGTCCATATTACCCACGTAGTCCATATTTCCCTTCCTTACCATACTAAATTTTATTTCAATTATTTTGATATTTCCACGGACAGTCAGACACCCAGCCAGCCAGACGGACATGTCTGTATCGACTCATGAGGTGACGCTGATCAAGAATATACTTATGTACTTTTCCATATGTTCCTACCCTTTCTCCTTCTCTGCTTTACAAACGAAATGGCGAAGATTATGAAAATATTGAATTTCGTTTAGTTATTTAAAGAATACGTCTTCAATTGGCGAAGTGTTAAATGGTATTTTCAAGTCCACTGTGTACGTTTTCCTTCCCTTCAGATATTCATCAAATTTTTTGCTTTTCTAGGAGCTTTCCTGCTGTATTTAACTTACATAGTGGGCGGTATCAAAATAGCAATTCCGAATTGTCTAATTTGAACGAACTATTGTGTTTTCCGGGAAAAACTCCTTTCATCAAAAAGGTACTGCAATATATATCGCTCTCTTGCGATTATTCAAAGTATTACAGATAGGACCATGGCCAAAGCCGATGATTTCAGTTTTTCAACATTCAACTGCCATAATAAGCCTTTGCTCAGTGCATGGCTCTAGCAAGTCGGTTCCCATCGTCTTACTCTTGTGTATCGTTTATTTTCTGCAGATTACTTTTTTTTGAGCGATGAGGAAAATCAGTTTTGATTTTGAGTCTTGGTCATTGTAATTTTTCGAGATCAAGACCAAGATGCTGATATAATTTCAAGACAAAGACCGAAACTTTATGTCAAGATTAAAAGCAACATCAATAGTTTATGACGGTGTAACGGCCCTAAGGAAATCGACATGTAAAAAATTTAACTGCTTTGAAAAACTCAGGCTCGAAAACGGTTGTTGAATAAGCAAAGTTTTTTAATTTATTCTGCAGTTTTGTATTCAAAAGGTCAAAATCTAAACCAAAATTATGACCAAGACCAAGACGGAATGTCAGAGACTAAAACCAAGATAAAGATATCTTATCAAAACTAGATCGCAATGTCAAAGACTAATGACTATAGGCAGACGACAGCTTAAATGTAGATTATAGACGTAATAATATTGCTTAGAAATTGATATTATGTCTGAAATGGTGCATTCTGCTTTTCTGCAGTTTGGTATTTACTGGGCATGAAACAGGATTGTGTGTGAATCATTTTACGTCACACTACTCCAGCAGATCAATTTCGGAGGGGAAATTTGACGATGTGAAATGAAATCATGTTTTTTTTTGCTTCTATTGAGATACTTTGTATATCTATTCTATTTTATAGTCTCACATACTCCCAGACTAGAAAACAAATATATTGTTACCACGCTTCCAATATTATCATCATCATCATCGTGGCACCTTATATCTTTATCTTATTCACAAAGCAACAGACAGATTGACACTTAAGACAACTGACAGTTGTACAGATTTTTTTGACACATCTCACTGACATTGCACAATCACATTAGATATATGTTTATATTTTTTGTTGTTTACATTTCATACACGGAGAAAAATATGTGTCATAATTCACTCGAGCTGCAAGAAAATTTAAGTAACTAACACTAAATTTCAAACATCAGTAAACATAAGTATTAACTACTAAATGGATCCGTAGAGTAATATTTACAAACAAAATAATGTGAATTAATAAAGTAATATTTGCTCTGAATTGCTTACATTTTCCTATGCGTAGATTAAATTATGCTTTTAGCCAGAAAAATGTCTAACAATTTTTGCTTTATTGTTTTGGTAAAATGATTTATGTTTGGACAGACAATTTGTTTAATATACAAATTTTATACCTTTTCATCATATGCATAGGTCAGTGGTTTAGAGGTCTAACAAGTTTGTAATTGTAAGTAAAAAAAAAATGTTTACTATCACACAGACGAACCCCAGTTCGAATCCTAGCGCGGTCAGTTCAGATCAATTCTTTTTTTTTAACTTTACATATATATAACAAGGTAAATATTCACGGCTCGTTTGAACTAGGTTTTACGTCAAAGTCGTCCCACTCCAGATTTTTTATGCAAAGGCTTGGTTCACTGGGGTCCAAATACACTGAAAAAGTATTTTCTTAAATCGATCAACTAATTAATCGATTTTTAGGGTCGAATTTTAGTTACCAAAAAATAACAAACAAAAACTGAGTATGAAATTATGATTCCGTTAACTTTTAGAAAACTAAAGCTGATCGAGATATTGTATTTTAAAATTTTTTTTTTTAACTTTTTATTAAAACAATGAATTTTCGCGTGTTTTTTTTTTTTTGAAAATTAGTAACGAACAAAAAAAAAAAAAAATTTCAATGTTAATTACTATGCTGAATCTGAATCTGGTGTTAGAATTTCTGTGTCTTGTACGGTTTTTGAGAAATCCTAACTGAAAGCTAGAATTTTCGAGATTTTTGAGGTCATATAACAGAACAAGGAAATCCTAAGGCACAAAACCTAAGAAGGAAGCTAGCCTGCCTCCGTTTAAGAGTGTGTCGAAAAAGAATAATACACGCTTTAAGTTAAATAAAACTTAAACCGTTTAATTAAAAAATTCTTAAAAATATGTAAATTTATTAATATCTTGGGATAACTTTCCTGTGTTCTTCAATTCCCTTTTCACGAGCGTCCAATATCTCTGCACAGGCCGGAGTTCTGGACAGTTGGGTGGGTTTTCCTCCCGTAGTACAAAATTTACATTATTATTTGCATACCACTTAAGGACCTCTTTTTAATAGTGGCATGATGCTTAATCGGGCCAGAAATATTTTGGAACTCTGTGCTGTCTTAGGAAGGCAAAAGCCGTTTTTGAAGACACTTCTTAATATACATTTCTGTACTATCGTTTCTGATGTCACAAATGTTTGGCTTCTTTTGCCACAACTGCAAATGGCTTGCCACACAAGAAGCTTCTGGGGAATTTCATTAGCTTTTTTGTCCAGTATTGTTTCCGAATATTACTTCGTTCATCAACCACATAAAAATCTTGACCCGGAAGTTGTGAAAAGTCTGCCAGAACATAGGTTTCATCACACAGCACGTACATTTTTTTTATCAAATTAGACCTCAATTTTTTAGCTCGTTTTTTGCTTCTAAATTCTTTACCGCATTGCGATCTGCAACTTTCTGATTTTTATACGACTTCAGCCCAGCACTAGCTTTGGTTCTGCACACAAAAGCGTCAGAGCATTTAACTACAAGAGCTGCTTTTCTAACAGAAGTGTTCGGAGCTCTTCGAAAGAGTCGTTCGACATCTTTTGCCTTACCAATATTTATTGAAACATTTTTTCTTCCTGATCCAGGTTTTCGAGCAATGTTTAAGTCTTCTTTATGCTATTTAGTGGCTTTTGAAACATGGTGACGATAAACCTTTAGATCTGTTGCTATTTTTTGAAAGTCCACATGTGCACAATGAAGAATAACAATATGATAATATTCACAAAAATCTCGAAAAACCAAACTTTTAGAATAATATTTCTTGAAAACCATACAAGATATAGAAACTCTGAGATTCGTATGAAGCATCGAAATTTAAATTGAAAATTTTTTTCTTCTTGTTGTTGTTTGTTATTGAATTCTAAAAAAAAAAGTTCAAAAAAATCATAGAAACACAATATCTCTTTAACTTACATACCCAGTTTTTTAATTAATTTGGTCAAACCTTTTTTTTTTTTTTTTGATACAGAAACTATATAAAAATCATTTGGCAACTAAAATTCGACCTGAAAATCGATTAGCTCGATGATTGATTTAAAAAAAAAAAAAACCCCGGAGTGGGACGACGGACGACATCAAGGTGAATTCTATTTCAGGCGACAAGTGTATCACCTAAATTTATACAAAAAAATTTCGATACTGTAAGGTTATTCGAAAATTCTGAATTCACTAATACAGTTGTCACTAAATTGTCTTAAAATCAGAGTAAAATTTACTAAAAATAAAGTAGGTTGTACGCACAATTTTTTTTCTCCGTGTACATGCTTTTTTTCCATGGGATTAACTAAGATTTTCACTTTTTATATTGGTAATGCTGCTACAACTTTCATTTCGATGAGTACCTACCTACTAACAATAAGTGAAATTACATTTACAACCAGCAGCACATTGCCAACATTTTAGTTTGCAAAAAAAAAAAACAACATTTACATTTTCTTTAATATCAATCAGTAAATTGAATTTTGTTTAAATAAAATGGTAACTCTACATTACCTATATTAAAGGAAAATGCAATCTTTTTCGCCTATTGTTCTGAGTTTCGAAGGACTTGCTGTTTCAATTTAGAAAATTTTGTTTATTTATATTTTTAATTTGGACCTTTAGTGTTGTTACTTACTTAAACTACATACAAATGAGTACATTTGTAGTATTTTCTTATCTCTGTATTTTTCTAAAATCAATGCAATGGATGCACTTACTTAACCGTCAACTTACATCTGGCAATTCTTTTTGGTCCTTATCTGTGTGCATTTTTCACTGCATTGCACGAGTATTTTATTGCTCCGCATTGCTAATTTATTTTCAATTCATCTTCGTCGTTGTTTTATTTTCTTTTTCTTTCATCTTTTTTTTTTAGAATTTGATTAATTTTGTAACCCTCTTTTTCTTTCGACTTTCACATGCAGTGCCAGCAGCAGCATCTTGGGATTAGCAGTGCAGTGCAGCAGATTTTTTGGGGCCAAAACTATGTGAATTGATTTTAGGGTCAATTTGCTAGTGTAGGTAGTTGCAGTTTTAGTGTTTTTTTTTTTTTTTTTTTTTTTTTTTTTTTTTTGAAATGTGCATAAAATAAGAAAATTGAAAACCCCATATCCTGAGAGAAAATTGAAGCTAATTTTATGTGATTCAATATTAACACTACTTAAAGGTTAACATTTGTAAGCATAGAGAGAAAAATTCAGAAAATTAAAAGATTTCCGTTCAAAAAATATGTCCCATAATTTTAGGCGCTTGTTTTTTAATTGTATTATTCTTGAATTCTATGAAATGCAAAATGTTGACAATAAGCGCATCAGAAACAGAGTAGTTACTCCGATAAATTATTTTCTTAGTAAATATATTAGTCACAAAAAATATAAAATAAAATTATTCAATATTTTCTTCGCATGGAATTAGTGATGACAAAAATCAGTTTTTGACCGAATTATGAGTTGATCGTGTGATTAGTTGAACTGAGCAATTATTCCAAAAGCTTAAAATTACCATAAGCAACAAAAATTAACTAGTAAGGGGTGCTGCCTTTGGCCTGACCAAAAAATAACATATATAAAAATTTTTCATGTATGGGAGGACCACGCCCCCCTATCCAAATCTTTTAAAATTATGTTTAACCCATTATGTGTCATGAGTACCATATAGCATTCGGAACTGTGCTTTCTACTATTAATTCAAAAAGCATTACCGCTCGAATTTTTGAAAATTTTCTTTATTACATTTATTTAATATTGCTTCATTCCAACTGGCCATGTAATACAAATTAGCATTTGGAATTTTTGTTGCCAACAAAAGCGATCAGTAATTGAGTGCAGCGCCTTTTAGCTGGCATTTAAAATGTAATTTATAAAATTGTATTTAATAAATATATCATTCTAATAACAATTATACATAACTGGAAAAAGCATTACTCAGACTTTTGAACTGTAATACTTCCGAAACACTAATAAAAAGTTTTGTGGCAGACATTCAAGCAACTAAAATGAAAGTGCCATATGGCACTCATGACACAAACAAGGGGTAAAAGTTTTGGGTTAAGTCTGTTAAGATCATACCATATTGCCTACATATTGATAATCTTATTTTAAGCGTGTGAATTTAAAACATCAAAGGTACAATAGCACTGGTGCTATTAGAGGAAGAAAAAGTTTTAAGCTCCTATTTTTTACCAAAATAAAGCTCCTATTTTTTTCCAATAAATAATACGGAGGTTCATTCGCGCATCCCACAGGATGAAATTGCCAGTAATCTGTATGTCAAAAACTTTTTTTACATTAATATTATGTATCATTATAAATTACTTATTTAGCAATTCGCAATGCAATGTATTTCAAAACTTTGTGAATAAAAAATTTTTCTTGCTTTGAAAATAATCCTTTCGACTTAAGAAAAGTCTCGACCCCCTGCTTGTGTCATGAGTTCTATATGACCGCCCTCTCGAGCGAACTCAACTAGTTTTTGATTAGATCTTGCAGTAACTATTTCAAGATTCTGTGCGAAATTTGGTTTCATTACCTCAAATAACACTTGTACATAAATTTTTCTTTTATGGGATATTACTGAACTTACTGTTCTTAGTGTTTGAGTCAAATTTGGATCGAGTATCTCTAAAAATGCTTTTAGTATAGCTTTTTTTAACATTTACTTATATGGGAATTCGGCCTCAGAATTGCCATAAATCATATATTTCAGTTAACGATAGTTCGAAGACGAAAAAAGATATCGATATAATTTAAAAAGAGTTTTGAAGTAAAGACTGTGGCTTAGAATTTACTTGTTCTATTAAATAACCTCAAAATTCTTTAAGGCTATTGTTTCTTAAAAAGAATACAGTATTCAGTGAACTCGGTATAATATTAACATCTCAAAAAATGAACATCCTAAAATGTGAACACTTTTTCCCTACCATTGACTACTCCAAAATATGAAGTTTGTGCAAATCCTTTAAAATATGAACTTATTTTTTCTTAAGCTTGAAACAAAATACATATACTGATATCTGTAACAACACTAGTTATTTCCACTAAAAAGAAAGAATTTATTATATAAATGTATTGTATGTGCTGTAACACCTAGCAGAGTATAGGCCAAAGAAGAAACGTTTTAATCAAATGTGATCCTTTACGACAATTTTTATCGCTTTATAATTTCTTGTTTCTGGCGCTATGCATTCCAGTTTCTGGACTCGCGTAAATTGGCATTCCAGTTTCTGGAGGGCACAAGACGTAAAACATTGACTCGCGTAAATAAGCATGCTTTCAGCAGTAGCTCAATCGATGTCGGTGATGTTATTGTCCTTCATATTTTGAGTTTTCACCCTATGCTTTCCCTAGGGAGATCGATTTAAGAAACACCTGGTAAAGTAAATACGTATAAATAACTGACAAACATTCTTACTGGAACTGTAACACATGGCATATTTAGTATAAAAGCTATAGAATGCAATAAAACAACCGTATTTAAATACCCTCTTGCAAAAGAAAATGCATAAGGAATAGGGGAAAAAATGGTCAAAGAAAACTTTTGGTGAAACTAACTGCTGCACCACGCTGGTGGCCTATGAAATTTTAGGATTTTGCTTTTTTTTCTGTTCTTGTGTCTTGTAGTATGGTAGTTTTTGGTTATTGCATGTTCTGCTGCAACTTTGAAGTTGGTGTAAAATGAGTCTAAAATAACACTTAAAATAAATTAAATAATATTAAAGTAAGAAAACATAGAAACAGAAATGAGAATACCACAGCATGGTGTTTTTTGTACGAGTATATGGATTAATCCACAAGAAAAAAAATTTTTTTAGTAAGTTGTTTTCCATTAATTGGTTTTATTTCATATTGTTTGAAAAATAATATCTCTCATAAAAAGAGATTTATTCTGTACATTATCACATGCGATATACAAACTGATGCTAATTTGGTCAATGACTCTAGTAAATGTTGTTGACAAAGTCATAATCCTTCTGTAGTTATGGCATAGTGAAAAGTTACCTCAGTAAATCTCAGAGTGCTCATTTAATTTATACCTTATTTGAAAAGTATGTCAAGTTATAGTTCTTACATATATGTACGGTCATAAGTCTTGCAGTCAGGGTTGCCGAAAGTTGCTGCCCGAAACTATGATCAAGATTAGCTGTTTAAGACCAAAACCAAGATTTATATTGGCTTGATTTTCTTTTCACTAATTTTGAATAATATTAATCTGAGTCAGCCTTGGGTAAGCATTCTTCTTACTAGATTTGAATGAGAATCGGGTACTTAAAGAAGCGGTGATTTCCAGTGAATGCCGAGCTTCCTGAGCGTTGTATGCAAAACCATTGAACATTTGACGTACGTTTATTCTTCTTACTGGGAACTATTCGCCTGATCTCTTGTTTATTATATTTTCCTAAAGGCTTGAGCAACCAACTAGATTAATGCTTTTTACTTTATCATTGAAGTTATGCTGACAATATTGAGGCGGATAGATATCATAAGGAGGTGATGATGGGAGCTGTTTTCGTATGCCAAGAAGGTTATTTCTCAGAAGTTCTTCTTTTCACCTTGCAAAAAACAAATCAATTTAGGTAGATCTCTGGTTCCTGTAATTTCTTAATTCTTTTCAGTGAGGTAAGAGGACATTTGATGTTTATTTTTCTTACACAAATCTTTTACTTCCTTGTCTCGTGGCTTGATTCTAGTTTATTGTTCATGCAGCACCTCTAAGAAAGAGGATTTGATGTTCCAAACTTCAACCTTCCTCGACTAAATCGACTCTCTCTGTCACTCGCCAAGACAGCCAAATACTTATCTAGGAGTTGTACTGCATCCAAAGCTAAATTGGAAAGACAATATCGAACTGAGGTGTAAAAAGGCTGGACACTGGGCCATCGCCAATCATGTTGAAAAACTAGGTATCCCTTTGAACTCCTTTTGTCGGAGATGCTTAGATGTAAACGAGCAAGAATCTCTGGAATACTTTCTCTGTGACTGTCAAGCTCTGGCTAGAGCTAGACTAAAATCACTAGGAAAGCCTTTCTTCAATACACTTAGCAAAATCGCCGACATTGTAATTGGCTCGCTGCTTACTAACCTTAATAGGACTAACTGGATACAGGTATTGTTAGTTAGATAATTAAAATTTTCACATCCACTATAAGTACCAGTCTGTCGGGTCACTTTTGAGGTATTAAAATGGCACATTTAGTGCTACTTAGGGTTTAGCTTGCATTGCTAAACCGCCATAATGTGCAAACTTTTTATTTGATTCACTGGCGTGTTGAATTTAATATCAAAGGTTATATAATAACTACTTAAATAACTCAAGAACGACTACTTCGACTTCAATAAAACAAACAACATTTTAAAGTTCATTAATTAAGCTGTAAATAAAAATTAAAAAAATTTTAAATAATCGCGATTTTTTTTGAAACTTTTACAAAACCGAAACAACCTCATAAAATTTTTGGCTTCTACTAAATTTTCGCATGGATATGCCCAAACGTTCCTTTGTGCTCGCAAACATTCTAACACATTCGAATTGGCTCATTTTGTTTCCAATGCAACATATTATAAGCTCCGTCGTGCAACATTGGCCACGACAACAACAAAAGAGATAAAAAATTTTCATTAAAAATTTAACAACATATGTTAAATTTCCCGCAAGAAATGAAGATGACCACCGAACACAGTAGAACGAAGGTAGGCCGATAAAAACCCGAACTAAAAATGTAAAAAACAAAAACACAAAAATGGCTCTTGTACAATAGAAAGGCAGCACAAATTGCGCCCAAACTTATATTCTACAAAGTGTACTATAAACTCAGTCAGCAGGAGCTGAGCACAACACACAGCACTCAAGTGCTTTTTACTTTAGTTTTGCTTCTCTGAAACCCACCCTCTGCTTGTGTGGACGAACGGACGGACGGACTTGTATGCCATTTGAAAACTCAATTGTTTGTGGCTTTAAAATGACCACTGAACGTAGTTACC
Source organism: Calliopum simillimum (assembly GCA_951812925.1). Lineage (NCBI taxonomy): Eukaryota > Metazoa > Arthropoda > Insecta > Diptera > Lauxaniidae > Calliopum > Calliopum simillimum. The sequence continues at coordinate 40,248,935 of OX638368.1, forward strand.
AGTAGGTTGAACTCAACTCTTCAGTTTGTAAAAATATGCTGCTCCTATTGCTGCTGCTGCTGCTGCCTTTGCATAAGTGAGAAGCAAAAATTTACGATTGGAGAAGCACAATTTACAATGAGTTTAGAAATTCCGAATTGTACAAAGTGTACCTTTGTAGGTTTCTGGTGTATTCGGTTCTTTATTTTTTCATTTGTTTGGAATTCGGATTTTATTTGATTGGTTTGCTGGAGTAAGTGTATGTTTGTTGTTGGTTAGAGATTAAAACAATTCACTGCAGTAAATAACTTCACAATAGGCTTAAGTATAAGTTCCATCACTTTAAGTTTACTGATGTTGTTGTATGAAGTACAAAAAAGCTTAAAACAAACAAAATAATATGGTGTTATTTCTTAAATCTGAAGGTTAGAATATTAAGTATTAAGTTCGTTTTTGATTTATTACATTAAGATTTACAAACTAAGCCATAACTGCTGATCTCCTATGCTAATACAAAAAAAAAAAAAAAATTAGGAGACAACTCAGAAAAATGGTATTGTCTGGTATTCTCCAGCAATTCATCACTTGCATTCCTTTGAAATGACAGACTTCTTTCCAGATTCTTTGGTTTCCGTTATGTCTGTCTATTAGCCATATCTGCATTTGAATTTGGACAAGAAGGCGTTGCACCTTCCATAGAAGCAAAATCTTCAAAATGCATTTAAGTTTCAAACAGGCTGAGAGCAGTATAGTAGACCATTCAACCAAAACAAAATAATTGGTGCACTTGATGCAAACTCTGAGCACAGGGCGTGGCACGTCCAACACAAAGCTTGTGAGGTAACAAGTCGCTGGGCGCTCGTTTGATGCCTCCACATATTTATTTTATATTGATTATTGAATTTAAATTGATTTAACAAGTTTTACATTGTTTTTGAAACGTGTTAATTAGTATTACAAAAAAATGTAAACCAACAAAAAAAAAAAAAAAAAAGTTGGACGATAGCTGTCACAGCAATCAGCTGTTCACCACACTGAGGTGAGTAGGGATGGTTATAACCTCAGTGACAAGGGAAAATATTGTCATTCCAGCGGCGACCGGCAGCGAGTAAAGGTGGTGAGCATAGTAGTTAGTGGCATTAGCTAGCATGGTACTGAGCTAAGCCAATACTGTGAAGGTGGTTAACATAGATATTAATGGTATTTAGTTAGAACGGTATTGAGCTAAGCCAACACTGTGAGAGTAGTAAACATAATAATTAGGGGTAGTTAGTCAGAACGGTATTGAGCCAAGCCGATGCTGTGAGAGTGAGAAATCATAGTAATTAGGGGTATTCAGGTAGAACGATATTGAGCCAAGCCGCTATTGTGAGATTGGGAAACATAGCAATTAGGGGTATTTAGTTGTAACGGTATCGAGCCAAGCCGATACTGTGAGAAATCATAGTAATTAGTGGTATTCAGTTAGAACGGTATTGACCCAAGCCGATACTGTGAGAGCGTGAAACGTAGTAATTAGGGGTATTTGGGGTATTGAGCCAAGCCGATACTGTAATGGCAGGACGTTCGAACAAAATTGTAACTCGCTCAAATTTGTAAATAAGGTATCGTAATCGTAAGGAATTTGTATATAAAGGAAATAAAGGAACGAAAACCAATAATAATTGTTAACCCTTTCTCCGAAATAACAATATTTTGGCCACCGGCCAGCCAAGACCTCGGCCGTAGAAAAAGCTTCGTCACAAGCTTTGTTAAAAGCAATTCAACCGAAGCACAAAATAAAATTCTGCCAAAATACTTTAAAATTATGTTATTTGCAACTTTTATTGTATCAAGTATACATATGGTATTTTATTTTGGCCCGGCCAAAAGTAGCCACCTTGCTAGTTTTTCCAAAATTTTATTGTGCCAGCATGGCAATTCTAAACTCTGTTTGTTTTCTTAATTTTTGTTTATGCATTTGTGTACCTCAGAGCAAGCAGATCCTTATGTATGTATTAATTTATTACGCGCGATAATTTACTTTATGATTCGCTAAAAATTTCTCGCTGCCCATTTTGTTTATAAATCTAATGTCACATAATCTTATCTCTGGTGTTTGCTGTACGGTTCAGTAATTTACATTTCGTCATTGCGCTCAGCGGCTTCAAGAATTCAATACGACACGACATAAGTTCCAATTTACTTCAGATGAATTCATAGTCTATGACCCATGATGAGTCATGTTTACAATGTGCAATGGTTAACTATATTTATCTTTGCATATATCTGTGAACCTTTAACAAAGCAACTTAACTGGAGAGAAGAAAGTTTTCCAGTATCTTAGTCATCTATATATTAATATGCATGACCAAAATTTGTCCTACCTTTTATACCATGTTTAAAATGGAGCACGACTTTGAATTATACACCATTAGAAAGGTATTTGTGTATAGTTGTGCAAATTATTTCAATATTTTGCCATTAAGGCTGGTAAAATTCAACACAAATTTTTCAATATTAACAACAAAAAAATACCCGGTCACACAGAACTGGAAAGAGGATACAGCGCAAAGAGAAAGACAAAAGGCTGACTAACACAGATTCATGTACTAAAACTGTCCAAAAAGTACCAAAATTATTTAATACATTTGTGGTCGAATTTTGACCATTGAGCGATTCTAGTAAATATAAAATTAAAATACGCTTCTTCCGGTGATATCGTCATGTCTCTAGTCTCCACGATTTTTAGTTTCAGAGATGCAATGGTGTCCCATAATTCATGCAAGATTTGAATTTGCTGTCATTTGTGCGATGAAGTGTTGCCAACCAAAGACAGAAAACAGCTGACAGTAAAAGTCAATGAAAATGCTACAAAAGAGGAGATTTAAAGCTGCTGTGACGACAGTCAGTTGAAAATCAGTTTTTTTGCTCTCCTGAAAAGTGGCCAATTGCCAAGTAAGGCTGTTTTGTCAAAATGCTAAATATATATAGTGGCGTATAGCTAAGGACAAAAAAAATAAAAAACGTGGCCTTATTCGATTTAAAATATTTGTTTTATAATGATAGAAAGTTCTGAGATTTTTATGATGCTGGCATAGTAATTTTTTATTGCTGTATTCAGAAACACTTCAAAAACGAAGACAATTATATTTTTTATGTAAATCTCAGTACATAACTATCATATGATTAATTCACACTAAGTTTCGAATGGGTTTTCGCCTCAAAAAGCAAAATAACAATTTTTTCTGCTGCAAAAGATATCAGCGGAACATTTCTAATTGCAAGTACAACAAGTACAAATATTTTTAATTTTATTCATAAAAATCATAAAGCGTATAAATCGGTAGACCATAAAGTACTAAAAACATAACAATAACACTTAATAAAATAAACACAAGTAGATTAAGCCAGCTAACGAATATTGGTATTCTTTTTGTAGTGGAAAAACAAGTTAATTTCCAATTAGTTAAAACAAAATATGAATCATTGCATAAAAAACTTTATTCGATGTACTGCTGCAGCATTCAAGAAATTGAACATGATGTGCTTCACAAATACCACATCATGATAAAAGCAAAAAGTTTCTTGGAGTCTTAATAAATTTGTCTGAAACTCAAATTCTTTTTGATAACACTAACACATTTTGAATTACAATGGAACTGATTCATGAATGGCAGGCTTCGCTACATTTAACATTCTTTTGACAACATTTACCGAAATTGCTACTGTAATGTATTTACTTTTTAGGCGAGAGTATTATGTTCCTGATTCATTTAAGTACTTGGTTCTGTTCACAGTGGAGCCATTCAATGAGTCTAGAGCTTTCTGGCCATAAATCGCACGGACATGCAGACAAAACTTTCCGACGTTACACGGAGAAATTAAACAGTAAAATTTCATTGATGGTACGATCACTTTGTGCTGTTTGAAAATCATCTTCTGTGGATCACTTTTTCTTTTTTTTTTTTTTTGAGTGATCGCTGAAACAACCAAAAACATGAGTCAGGAATCTTTTTCATAGATGTGAAGGTATGCCTAGTCAGTGTTCAGAGTAGAAGAGTTCTGTGAAAGCACAATGTTCCAAATGGAGGCAAAGCAAATAAGCTTGAAACTAAGTATTTTCTGAATTTTCATCTTCCATATTAGGTCAAAATTAAACCAAATAAAACTTTTGATGATGGCTCCTTTTAAACAAAGTATGTGTAATGTGACTCTTAGAATTTAATTGTCCATATTTTTACAACATCTAATCTTCAAAGCAGAAGTAAAACAAAAAATAATGATGTGTAGATTATAGAAAACGTAGAAACAACAACTCTTTAAAAATCGCCTCTGTCAATTTAACTGAATATATGTGTTTGAAGCTTCCTTTATGCAAACCTGGCAAGTAGGACTCTTTGGTTTTTTTTTTTAATTTTTGCTCTCTCTTTTGGTGTTCCTGGTGCTCCTGTGCCTTAGTTAATGTTGATTTTTATCACTGTTGAACTTTGACCTAATTCATAATAAAACAAGCAGGATGAAAAGGAAAAAACACAAAAAAAAACTCAAAGAACGAAAACTAACAACTCCATAACATATGTAAGATTTATATATACGATAGATACGAGTATCCTATAAGAAATGTCTGTAAATTGGAGTTAGTAGTGACATGAAACATTTAAAGTAGCTGCAGCAGTGGCGCACAGTAGGACATTTGCCTAAAATTTCAAAGAAATTAAAATGATTATGAGAAATGATTTAAAATTAATGATTCAGAGATAAATTCCCATCAAAATGTCCTTATGATTTAAATATTGCGTCTCAATTGAAGAGCTGAGTGAATGATTATGTTAAATGAAGTTTCTAAGAAAAGTAGAAAATATATAAGAACTGGTGAAAGTGAGCACTATTTTTGGGTTTCAAAAATTAAATACACTATATCATGGCATCTTTAAATTATTGCTTATATGGGTGCCACGCCCTCATGTCCCAATTCATCTAGTTTTTATTCTGAGCTTGCACCGACTTCTTCTAATGTCTGTACGAAATTCGATTGGATTATCTCGTTCACCAAGTTTGCGTTCAGAACTCGCTCTTCCTGTTTCTAGCATTTGCATATATTTTGCTTGTATTACCGTTAATAATACAGTAAATATTGCATTTCGGACGATTCAAACGGTAGACGTGTGTAAACCGAATTCGTTCAGTTTTATTTCTTCGGGATAACTTTTTCCATGAAGGCAGGGCACAAAATTTGATCGAATAGTTTTGCTTCCACAAAATACGGTCATGGCAACATCAACTGAGGAGGTGACGCCGAACAAGAATATAAGTATATTGTATATTCTGAAAAAATTCACACGTATTCTTCGCACAATTCTAAGCATTTTTCGCCTCATTCACTTTTTTCGTAAGATGTCTTGGTTTTGAGTTAAAAATGTTTTTTCCGACCGCGTCATTCAAAACATAAAAAAAATTGATTTTCGGAAACAAATATTATCTATACTGCAAAATAGTTTTTTAAATCCAAAATTTTTGTACGAAGATGGTTTTTAGTTTTGAAGAAGCTTTAAGTTTCTGTTTTCTAACGAGCAACAAATATGTCTAAATGGGCCTTCAGTAGAATCAGAAGAGCTCCATTGGTTTTTCTCGAAACGAAAAAAAAAAGTATGAAGCATATATCGTTTATAAGAGTACTTCTATCTTTTGAGTCGGTTTTCAGGATGAATCTAAATTTCGACGTTAGGTTAGGTTAGGTTAGGTTAGGTTAGGTTAGGTTAGGTTAGGTTAGGTTAGGTTAGGTTAGGTTAGGTTAGGTTAGGTTAGGTTAGGTTAGGTTAGGTTAGGTTAGGTTAGGTTAGGTTAGGTTAGGTTAGGTTAGGTTAGGTTAGGTTAGGTTAGGTTAGGTTAGGTTAGGTTAGGTTAGGTTAGGTTAGGTTAGGTTAGGTTAGGTTAGGTTAGGTTAGGTTAGGTTAGGTTAGGTTAGGTTAGGTTAGGTTAGGTTAGGTTAGGTTAGGTTAGGTTAGGTTAGGTTAGGTTAGGTTAGGTTAGGTTAGGTTAGGTTAGGTTAGGTTAGGTTAGGTTAGGTTAGGTTAGGTTAGGTTAGGTTAGGTTAGGTTAGGTTAGGTTAGGTTAGGTTAGGTTAGGTTAGGTTAGGTTAGGTTAGGTTAGGTTAGGTTAGGTTAGGTTAGGTTAGGTTAGGTTAGGTTAGGTTAGGTTAGGTTAGGTTAGGTTAGGTTAGGTTAGGTTAGGTTAGGTTAGGTTAGGTTAGGTTAGGTTAGGTTAGGTTAGGTTAGGTTAGGTTAGGTTAGGTTAGGTTAGGTTAGGTTAGGTTAGGTTAGGTTAGGTTAGGTTAGGTTAGGTTAGGTTAGGTTAGGTTAGGTAAGGTTAGGTTAGGTTATTTGGATGTCCAGTAAAATGTATACACTTAGACCAGAGTTTTTTCTTTGTAAAACCTTAAAGCCTTATAAATAAGTAGAAATAAGCGCGTTAAATGCTATTCCATAGATTTTTGAGCGTTCAATACCACAAAAATATTCTAAAATATTAAAGCCACTGTGCAATGACATCGACGCAACTGCAGCGGCAGTGGCGGCACCAGAATGAATAAGCAGATTCTCGCTAATAGCCCCCGGCGAATGCATACAAAGATGTAAAGTGCAGTAGTAGCAGAATAAAATTTCGCTCCACACCCAAACGTTGCATTCTAATGCATTCTTCATTCAACTTATTTTTAGATTCCTTTTTTATACTGCTGCATTTACAGTTTTCGGGTGAAGACCTGAACGTGCTTTGTCGACCATTTTTAAGTTGGTCGTAGCTAGGTACCTACCCTTTCTGAACTGATGCGTTTATTTGAGAGTCTTCAGGAATTTTTCGTAAAAACGAAAAAAAAAAAAAAAAAACAGAAAAAGAGACGTACCAAGTACGATTACAATATTTGCAAGTATAAGTGTGAGTGGCTCTGTGTCTGTGCGTCAATGTGTCAGTGTGTTAGCATTTCTCGCAAGCTCCCTATTTGAGTAAGTGTGTGTGTGTGAATATTTGGCCCAAAGGCATTTCATGCTCGTCGTCGTCGCTATGTATGACGTTGCGCAATGGGAATTTAAAGGATTTTCCAAGTAAAAGCAGCAAGACGTGCGAATAAATAAAAGAACGAAAGACAAAAAAAATAAAAATTGCCTGACTTTTTCTGGAGCAGGTAACTGGTCTCTGAATAAAAAGTTAGATAGACGTATTCAAAACTTAACTACCATCTATTAACTGTAGCAAAATTATTTTATAAACTTTATTTAACTCTTTAAACGAGTTACTCTATGAGGGTTATACAAAAATGAATTAAGTAAACTTTTACGCAGTTTGATCTAGAAATTTAACTTTTATGTAATGGTTTTTTGAAACGGACTTAACTTTTATTTGATTCATATGCCTATTTGTGTCAATGTCCTTCAGTTGAATTCCTTGGCTCATTTGTTGTGGCAAATGCACAATTTGCTATAACAAATGCTTACTGTACCCGTAATAGCTTTCAGAGGACATTGACTACATATTTCATACAAATAGGTTATAGATGAAACTAAATCCTATTACCTTGTTTTATCTTGTCAAGTCCATTCATTGGCAATATCAAAAGAAAAAATTTCTAGGCATAAAAGTAATGTTCCAAAATAAATTCGTCATTGATTGTGAGCTTTTGCGAGGACTTTGATTCACCAGCAAGTCTGTAACAAGGTTTTTTCGGGTTAAAAGACAGGCGGTTGTCCAAGGCCAATATAGGGATTATCGTTACAAATTAAGGATTTTGGTTGAAATTCACGGTAGGTATTTTTTTTTTTTGGTGGCCTCTAATAAAATTTTTTTAGAATATTTTAACCCATTACAACCAAGTTTTTGGAAAAAGTGGTCCGAAAGACCCATGAAAACGCGATATAACGGGTTAGTATGTTCAAATAACTTAACATGAAATTAAGCAAGGAACAATGTTTTGGAACATCTTAACCCATTATGTCCCATTTTTAAGAGTCTCTTAGGCCCCATTTTCTAAAAAACTTGGTTATGATTGGTTAAAATATTTAACAAAAATATATTATATATATGATATATTATGAAAATTGTACCAGATTTTATAATAATAGCTACACTAGGTGCAAAGATAAAATATTGCAAATGTTTTTTGTGTGGGGGGGCTGCAGCGTCCCCTCTTTTAATTTTTCCCATGTTGTTTAAAAGATATCACGCACATCCATGTACCAAATTTTATAATGATAAAAGTACATAAATAGAGTACTTTTTATTTTTTTTTGAGTAGGAGTGCAAGGCCCCAATATTGTAACCCCCTCTCTATTCGTATAGTATTTTGTGAATAAAATACACGTTCTTAAAATAAAGTTTTGTAGTAATAACTGATACAGGTGAAGAAAGAAATAGCAATTGATGTGTTTTTTTTGTATGTTAAAATTCCTCCAATTTTTGCAAGGCGTTTGATAACGCAGTGTACTCCTGTATACAAAGTTTTGTAATGGTAACTGCTACAAGTGTAGAGATATGGCAATTGATGTGTTTTTGTGTGGGGGTGAAACGCCCCCTTGTTTAATTTCCCCAAATTTCTGTGAGGCGTTTGGTGAACGTAGTATTCTCTAAAGTTTTGTAACAATAACTGCTACAATTGCAGAGATATAGCTATTGAGGTGATTTTGTATGGGGGGTGCAGCACTCCTTTGTTCAATTTCCTCCAGTTTTTGCAGGGTGTTTGGTGAACGCAGTGTACTCCTTTATACAGATGTTCTTTGTAATAATAGCTACTGCATGTACAGAGATATTGAGTTTTGCTAATTTTTTTTCGTATGGGTGCTACCCCCGACCCCTCTAAAATTACTTCACATTATTTCGTGAGGTCAATGGACATATTTTAACAGTTCTGCATAATAAAAAATCCATTTCGAATTTTTCACGTCTAGATTGTATGAGACAGTGCACTGTGCTCCATTGAGATGTCTACAACCTCAGTTACTTCAATCACTTTCATTTTCCGATCGTCCAATTTAATTCCATGGATTTTATTGTCGATTTCTGGAACACAGTAAACCACTTCTTAACCATTGAAATTGATCGTGCAGAGTCCCCAATTTATTTATCAAGCTTTTCGTTGGTTTCGGTTAGGGGTCTGCACAAGACATCTTGAAATAAAGCAAGGGTGTCAGCGTAGAAGAAAAGTGAGCCAATTTTGGCTCGACCCAACAACATCAATATTTCTGTACAACAATCCCAACAACATCAATAATTCTGTACAACATTCACAGAAATAATTTTTGTTGTTTTTTTTTCACGCTCGTCAAAATTTCGCGTTTTTGTTGCTTTTTTTGCGTACACACAAAATTGAACTAGAACCAACATAAAACAACAACAAAGACTACGTCGCATAAAAAACAACAAACAATATGGGTATTAATGCGTTGATGCGCAGTAGCGAAAATGCAAGTCTTTTACGCACTAACGCCTGAACGATCAATGTGAATATTTCCATCTTGAGAAATTGCAAAAGTAGTGCGAAATTTTCGGCAATATTTTTCTTATTTTATTAATATCAAACTTTAGCAAATTGCACTTTCGCAACGACGCAAGGGCATTGCGCATCAACGCGTAAGTTCCCCTAATTTTTGTGTGTGTCCTAGTTCTTAGAAATTTTGAAAATTGTTGAAGTATTATTGTTGTTGTAAACGAGGCATGAAAAAACAACAAAAAATTGTTTTTTTGTTTGTTGTTACTCGAATTTAAAGTTGTTGTAAAAGCAACGCTGACTGCGCTGCATGCGTTTGGCTCAGTGATTTGAAAACGCTGACACCCTTGAACTAAATGACACAGCTTGCTCAAAATTTCACAGTGTTCTGCTAATAGATGACAGTTGACGGGAGTTGAATTAAAGTTACTGTGCAGGAAATTCAAAAATTCTCGAACTTATCAATAAGGACTCGTAGTTTTTATTAATTTTCTTAACATAAGTTTCAAAGTAAAACAGAAATTAAAATTAGCACTACAATTAATACCCATTAAAAAAAACGAAAAAAAAAAGAAATTTTAAATTTGAAAAATTTCACATAAAAATTGCTCTGCAGTGTATTAAAAATGTCGATCAAAAGCTTTTTCGGATATTCAAGTCTATAATCGCAGAGTTTTGTTTTAATTTTGCAATAATTTTATAAATCAAAATTGTCTGATTTATATGCTACTGACCCTAATATCATGAATACAAAACCAATACTCAAACATGGAAAACATTTCATAAATAAGTACTTACAATAGCAGTTTATTTCATGGTCACACGTTAGAGACTACAATTTCCATATCTGTTTTAGTAATATGAAAATCTACTGAACATTAAAACTCAGATAAAATGTTACAAATCGCACCCTAAAGTGGCAGCTTATTATTCCTTCAGGCCACATTATGCACAAAAACATAACATTTTCTAATTAACTAAAGCTCTTACATGGTATGTTAACATAATTTTTCTCATTATTTTTCTTTACAGCAACAAATTATCAATATTTTTGGCAATTTTGAAAAAAAAAAACCAACAACATTTTTTCAAGCTTCAAAGGTAAGTGTTAAAATTTGCAAATTAAGCTGTCGAAATCGCCGCCAATTTTATGAAAAGCCCAAAAAAAAAAACTCAATGTGTAGTATGTGCAAGCGCGCAAAATTCCTCTCAATTGCCGACCAAACCCAAAAAATTTCATGATTTCATTCACGGTATACACCCACCCATTCAGCCTGCCATGTAAAACACAGTTATTCAACAAAAAAAAAAAAAAAAAACGCCGCAAAACTACATTGTAACAACACAAAACTCTGCACGTCGCCATTTTACCTACTCTTAGCACCACCACGTACTGCTCTGCTTGATGCTATACAACAGACATTAATCTGGGACTAAGTTATGCTTAGCTTAGCCATGGTTTAGTTTTAAATGCAGAGTCGACAGCAGCGGCAAAATAAAAATGAGTTACACATGGCACAAGGCGAAACAGCAAAAAAAAAAAAAAAACAAAAATCATCGGGAAAATCTCTGTAGTTACAGCGTCAGTACGCCAGAGTACCATACCCTGTAATCCGGTTTCGTGTGAACATAAACTGGTCGCGGTTATTTAATTTTTATTTTTATAAATTTTAATTTTATTTTTTTGACTCGTGTATAAAGTAGTTGAGTATCACAATGAAAATTATTTCAGCGCGATATTTATGGCTAAAAAAACAGGGCATAATTGCAGTAGTTGCAGTTAGTATATAGCTTACTATATAGAGTAAACTTACTGCTTTAATCGAATTGCGCAGATAACAAGCTTATTTTATCCGACGTTGCAAGGGTTTCGTTTAGTTTTTAACGGCGAAAAAGTAATAATATTTTTATGAATCTTTTTGAGTTGGAAATTTAAAAGCGTTCCACAAAAAAATTTTACGAAAAATTTTACAGAAATGCTTAGAACTCAAGAACAATGCGAAAAAAAGTATTCACAATACAATATAATAAATTAGATCCAAAAAATTTCATCACTTTAGGTATCATAGTATACTTAGGGTTCGTGCATAAATTTCGTAAGAATTCAAGAGGGAAAGATGGTCATCATTTCCTTACGTTTACGGTCTAATCGAAAAGTGCATTACGCAGTGTATGCTCGACCCCATAATCCCAATAACACAGCTCATTAATATGATTTTTACAAGAAACCCCCCACCCCGAAACGAAATCCTGGCTATATCCTTGATGAAGATATCATGATATGTACTAGACTGATGCAAAAAAAAAAACCTTTTTTCAATTTTCCACGATTACGCCCAAAAATCTGAAAAAGGGTGTCAAAAAAGTGAGGTAAGATTTCTTTAAATTTTTGTGGAGGTTATTAAGAGGTGGCGCAAGGCCGATTTATGCAAAGTCTAGGCTTGATGCGGTTTTTTGTCTTGAATCAAGGTGTATAAAAAACTAGTAAGGGTGGTATCTTTGGCCTGGCCAAAAACTAAATACCCTGCACTGCATTTCAAGTATATTATAAGGAGAGTATAAGAACAAATTGATTATATGGGAAGTGCCACGCCCTCGTCTCCGATCTTACCTTGATTTTGCGAAGAGCTTGCATATACTGTTCTGAGTGTTTGAGTAAAATTCTGTTAGGTTTTCGTAAAAAAAAAACTTTCAGTATAGCATTTTGAAACTTTCGCTTATATGGGAGGTGCCACGCCCTCTTGTCCGAGTTTACCTAAATTTTGCATATAGCTTGCAATTGTAGATCCGAGTGTTTGAGTGTAATTTGGTTGGGTTATCTCAAAAAACGCTTTCAGTATATCATTTTGAAGCTTTTGTTTATATGGGAGGTGCCACGCCCTCTAGTCCGAATTCACCTAGTTTTTGCTCAGAGCTTATACTTACTATCCTTAGTATTTATGTGTATATTGCTTCTGTTATTTCAAGTAATGCTCTTATTATTACATTTTGAATATATTTTTTGTATGGGCGGTAGGCGTGTCCGTTGACCGATTTTGCTCATTTTCAATCCCCCGCACAGTGCGTTGAGCCCATACAAGCAATGATCAAAAATAGAAGGAGTGGTTGGATATCGATGAAATTTGGTACTATAAGTAATTTGGGGTCGCTGAGCTCAAAAATGATCTCAGATTTGTTGCAAACTTTATAGTTTTGCTAAAAACCAGGTATTTAGGACGATTTTCTTAAGGTCCATATATAACGATGATAAAAAAGTAATGTTTAATGTGAACAAATGAAATGTACGTAGTAGAAATAATGTTTTTTGTACTTGTGAGACCATTTGTGTTCATAAAAACAAAAAAAAAATTTTCAACATAAATTTTATATTTCATACAAATTTTTCGTTTTAAGCATTTTTTAAAAAAAGAAAAAAAATATTTGTAGGACGAAGTAGGAAAAGTTATTTGCAGTTCTTGATTATATAGAATTCGGACTAGTAGATTAAGAAAAAAAACGGCACTTATTTTTATAAGATTTGTTTTTTTTTTTTCATCGAAATTTGTCAATTTCTGAAGTTTTTCATTTGATAATATCGTGTATTAAAATCACTACAATATACATCAAATAATATATTTTCCAAAATTTTTGTAATTTTGATTTATTTACTCAAATATTATTTATAATAAAAAACTTTACTTCGCTTAGTTTAATCAAAAGACAAATTTTTGATAATTATTTGTTTAAGAGAACCCAAAACGAAATGAATATAACATGTCTTTTTTTGAAAAATATCTCAACTTTGAAGTGTCACAGCGTAGCCAAAACTGAGTTTTTCCCCTAAATATTTTGTTTTTATTTTATTGATACAATTACCTGTCGAGTGATACTAATGTTATTAAGTTTCGAGTCACAAAAAATTTTGATTTTTGCCCACTAGCCAACGCAGTGTGCCCCGAGTTAAATTTTACGACAAAGGCAGATTTCCAAATTTCATTGGATCAGTTTTCCCAAAAAATGTATTTCCACACACAGCCAGCCAGCCAGCCAGGTTAGCCTCACAGTAAAGCGATTTCTGATATATAACATTGTGGTGCTGTAAGGGAAGTGATATGCTTAACGTTTCACCATCGAGTAGCACACCTGCTTTTGTCTGTTCATCAGCAATTTCGTTGCCCTCTATACCTTGGTGTCCAAGTACCCAGTTCAGGCATGTTTTAAAATTACTGCTGAGGGTTTGAAGTAGATTGAAGCATCGAAGGACTGACTTGGATTTAATTATATAGTTTGCAAGAGACTTAAGGGCAGCTTGGCTGTCAACATAAAAATTTACCCTATCGACGCCTCTGCTCGCCATTACATGTTCCGTCGCCATACTAAACGCCACCAACTCAGCCTGAAAGATGCTACAGTATTGTGGCAATTTATACTTTAATGTTGTATTATAGGTGGGAATGAAAACTCCAGCCCCCACCCCTGCTTCTTGTTTAGAGCCGTCCGTGTAAATATTAATAGAATTCGATGAGCCTGAAGCTCGGTTAACTCAGGAATTTCTCGATTCTATGTTAACAGAGAACTTCCTATCAAGATGCAGTGTTGGTTTACAGTAGTCAGTCGACTTTTTACAAACAGAGCAGAGTTTGATATATCCGAATTCTCTGAAGCTGAAACCCTTAACTTCTTTCAGTCGGATCGTAGTTTTAAAGACTACTCCTTTCGCATGTAAGTATATAGGAAGCATGTTAAATATTACATTTAATGATTCTGCTGATGTAGTTTTTAGAGCACCCGTTATACTCAAGCACATAAGTCGTTGAATTTTTTCTAATGGTTTAAAGAGAGATTTATTTTCGAGTGCGTTCCATTAGAGCAGTACATCAAGTGTGTCACCTTAGGTTCTAAGCCCCAAGTGCGACCAAACATGACTTTGCAAGCGTAGATAAGTGTAGATGACTTACATATTTTGTACCATAATAATCGGTTATTTGACCGATATAATGTTTTCAACTTAATGTGATCAATTTCACACTATCATTCCCTCAAAAAACTTTTTTACAAATTTCACCCTACTTCAAAACTCTAAACCTTGATTTTGAATAAATCTCTTCATTCCAAGATCGCCATAAAATGATATAAGGAACTACATATTACAACATCTTAACCCATTATATCCAGTTCTTAAGGGCCTTTTTGATCCTCTTACCAATGAAACAGGGTTAAAATGTTCCATAAAAAGCTTAAGAATAATAACAAATTTTTGTTTTGCTATACATTAATTGCATTTTATTACATTTTTTACTTATTGTTCTTAAGTTTTTTATCATCTCTCATCTTTATTGACTTGTAATGACATTTTCCGTAGAATATGTTCGTAGGACACTTTAACCCAGTTTTTTTCATAAGTGGGTCAAAAAGACCCATAAGAATATGATATAATGGGTTAAGATATTCTAGATTCTTCCTTGCGTGATTTTATGGTGACCTTGGTACAAAAAGTTTTATTCAAAATGAAGATTTACAGTTTAACAGTAAGGTGAAATTTGGAAAAAACGTTTTTGAAAGTATTTCAGCTTAAAAAACAAAATAATATTAGATACCAATTTTTATTTTTTTTTTATTTGCTTTGATTCAAGACGAAAAATTTGATGTATTGTATGGTTCATTCAAGTATTTTAAAGACCGTAATAAAATAACAACCTTATCAAACCCAGAGGTATAACCTTCAAAAAATTTTTGAAAAATCTCAGCTTACTTTTTTGGCTTCCTCTTTCTGATTTTTTGGCGCAGTCGTGGAAATAAAAAAGTTTTTTTTGCATCAGTCCGACATGCATAGACGGAAATCGGTGGATCACCGGAAAATATAAGACTTTGGTCATTTTTTTTAGTCTCATTTTTCGGAATTCGCAAAAAACTGAGTTATTTTTACCGTAATTTTTGAAAGAGGAATAACTTCATGAAGGAGCAAAAGTAATGTCTTACATACTTTGTACCATTAGGTATAATCGGTTATTTGACCGATATCATTTTTTGTAACCTTATTTGATCAATTTCACAATATCAGGTAAATTTTTTGTCGAAACAGAGCCCAATTTTATTTATTTCTAACAAAATGTCAGACAACTCATACTATGTATACACATATAACTCATGAAAGTTAATCTTATTGGCCTTAAGTACTTACACAACTTATGAACCTCTTACATTTTAAATGACATAATCACAGAACTGTTTTTATACCCTACACCCAGGGTATATTAACTCTGTCCTTCCGTTTGTAACGCAGAGAAAGCGGCGTGACGGGTATAGAAAAGTATATATATTCTTGATCAGTGTCACCTCCTGGATAGCAGGGAAACTAACCAAGATAATTCAATGAAATTTAGTACGTTGGCTTCGTCGTAAAAGCTAGTGAAATTGATCAACGGACACGCCTACCGTCTATACAAAAAATATACTCAAAACGCAATAATAAGAGCATTGTTTGCAATAACGCGCGCAAAATACACATAAATACTTGCAATCGTAAATGCAAGCTCTGAGCAAATTAGGACTGGATTTCGTGGCACCTGCATTATAAGCATAAGATTCAAAATGTTATGCTCATGGCGGTTTTAGAGATAACCCAACCAAATTTCACTTAAACACTAAAAACATTAAGCGCAAGTCCTGAGCAAAAACTAGACAAACTCAGACAAGAGGGCGTGGCACCTCCCATATAAGCAAAAGTTTCAAAAAGCTGTACTGAAAGCGTTTTCTAAGATAATGAAACCAAATTTTGTGCAGATACTTGGAATACTTAGTGAAAAATCTAAGTCAAATCAGTTAAAAAGGCGTAGCACCTATCGTGCAAGCAAATTTTTGAAAATACTGCAGTGTAGGGTATATTATTTTTTGGCTAGGCCAAAGGTAACACGCTTACTAGTTTTTTTTTTTTATTGGAAAAATTAGAGGTATGGATTAGGTAAGAAGATTCGATACAGTTGGAAAAGTGAGCTGCACTTCTTCTTTAATGTACGTTATATGTCTGACAATATTGTTTTCAGCACTTCAAGGCAAGGATTACTAGGATCACAGGCTTGATAGGCAAAAATGGTTGCAACTGCAGATTAACCAGAAATCTTATCCAGATATCATTCAAAATTTCGTATTTCACAGTGTAATTAACAAGTGGCATAGAAACGATTCACATGGATTAAGATGAGGTTGAAGCAAAGAAATAAGTCCAAATATTTAGATACATTAAGCTGCAAGATAACTGTACAAATTAAGTCTTGATTACTAAGCGAGTCTAGATAAGAGTCACCAGAGTAAATTTCATAAGCTTCAATATTGCATCACAATACTATTTTATAAAAGTAACCATGAAAGAGATATTTTTAATAAAACTGTTTTTGAACGCCATTTTTCCAAACACGATTCGAGGTAGCAAAGTTGAAATTCAGAAAGAGCACATCGAAATCTATTTAAATAACTCATTTGCAAAAATCCCGCAAAACTTTCCAAGTAACATCATTATATTCTCCCAAATGATTGTAGGGTAAGGGAGGGAAATATGGACTGCGTGGGTACCATGGACCACACGGTTATTTCTCACTGCATACATAGGACTTACCGTTATTCATGTTCAAACTTAACGCTTATACCTAAAGCTTATAATAGCGCGATTTAAGCGTTCGGTGAAGTCGCATGTTTCTGTAAAGTTGATTTTTCTAAAAAAAAGATCAGTGATAATTTTTTTCTAGTGAGTATGTTTCATTTTTTCACTTTAAAGACATCGCGTTTTTAAATAAATGGTTGATTATATAAAGTCAGTGTATACCATTTCGCCGGTGCTTACGAAGACTATCTCTTCTTTAAATGCGGACAAGAAAATCCTTTTTTTCAAACTGCGGCGAAAAAGATCTTTTTTGTGCGAATGCGGACAAGAAAATCACTTTTTACAAAATGCGGAGAAGAAAATAACTTATTACAAAATGCGGCGCAGAAAATCACTTTTTAAAAAATGCGGCGAAGAAAATCTCGCTTCATTCGCTGCAATTTTAAGTGAAATGTTTATTTTCGTAACTCGTCGAAGTATTCACTAAATAAAGAGATTTTCTTCGCCGCATTTTATGAAAAGTGATTTTCTTGTCCGCATATTACAAAGAAGATTTTTTTCGCCGCAATTTAAAAAAAAAAAGATTTTCTTCGCCGCAACTTTCGGTTGGAAGATTTTCTTCGTAAGCACCGGCGATTTATAATTTATTAGCACAAATAAGGTCATTAACCAAAAGAGTTTTTGATAAAAAACCATTTATTTCACCAACACGTGCTGTGGGTTATATGGACCACCAAAGAAAAAAGCCTCAAAAACATATGTATTTATCATCTTTTTCAGATGGGGAATCTATTTGCAGTTTTCATAACGACTCTGATGGTCATTATATGTAATTCGTTAACTACAATGGAAAAAAATTATAAAAAATGCGTATAATGTAATACCCTTTACTCAGAAGATCGACGTGGCGAATTTTGGGTTGAATGTGTAATCTGACGTTCTTGGAGTCATGAAAAATGTGCCGAATGTGGAAGTGACATTTTTATATGCAACTTCTGTACCAAATGGACTATATGGTCCATATTACACTACACTTTTTTTTTATCTTCATTTTGAGTATTTTCAGTTTTTTAATTTTTTTTCTAAAAGTGAATCAGAATAAAGGTAAATTGTTTCCTTTACTGAATGACATAAAATTAATTGTTTTGTTTCATGTATTTTGGGTTTTATTTAAAAAAGAAAGATGGGTGGTCCATATTTCCCTCCCTTACCCTACTATTAATTTTATGTAGATTTATTTTCAATACTTACTTTATAATTTTGTATAAATCGATTAAATAGAAGATACACTCAACTTTATTTGAATTTGGAATGAAATTTTATTTGCATATAACTGAGCTTCGGGAAGATTAATTGCCAAAGATTAAATTGTAAATTGTTGTTGACGTTTTAATTTCATATATAGAACAGTTGATGTATTTGCTGCGGCATTTAAAACAAACGATTTCCTGCACTAATGATGACAATAAAAAACATTGCAACTTGAAATTTATCGTATTTTAATAGCGATTTCTATCTTAAAAAAAAAGCTAAAAAAAAAAATTAAAGCAAAAACTATTTAAAAGTTTAATTAAAAATTAAACAAAAATTGCACATAAAAAGTAAATAAAAGACAAATAACTTAAACAAATGATAGATATAATATCTCTTGGCATTTTTATTTGAAAAAAAGAAAAAAAAAAACACAAAAATCACCTGATTGAACGTGCATGTCTACAGCTTTGTACCAATTAAATATCAAGTATTTGTAGCAAAAATCCGTGCACTTGTTTATTAATTTTGTTTTTTTTTTTTCTACTGCTGCTTTTAAATTCCAACTACTATTCATGATATATACCACCACCACCACCACCATTACAATCAACAAAACCGACTGACCGATCTACCGTTTCGCATATCGCTTCAGTAGAGCAAAACATAAAATTTGCGGTAGCCTGGGTAAAGTGGCGGGCTGCTGCTGCTCCCAAGCCACGGTGCTTGTGGGAGAATTTAAATAAAATTTTGATGTACCTCGGATTTTTTTGTAAATTCTTATTATAGATGTCAATAGAAGTTATTCTATGCAAAAAATAAAATTATAGAGGTGGCGCTTTTTTAAAGATAATCCCTTTTCCAATTGGGGCATTTTCCCATACAAAAAAATAAAATTTTTTTTTTTAACTACATTAAACAAAAATCAAAATAATCACATTCGATGTGTCTTGCGATGCTTCACTCGAATCCGACCCCAGAATCGCTCTATCGTGTATAGTTTTTGAGATATTCTAATCTAAAAGCCGAAAATGGTGGGTTCGTTAAACATGTTTAAAATGTGAAAGAAATTTTAATTTCGTTAAATCTGATAAACAACTTTAAAGTCCTAATCTTTGCCTTTAAAACCTAATTTAAATTATGTTGATATCTTTTTTTTCGTCAAAGATATCCTAACCTGAAAAGACACAAAAGTGCAAAAAACCCGTTTAGCCAATATTTCGGTCTACGATATCTCTTAGAAGCATGAAGATATAAACATAATTTAAATTAGATTTTAAAGGAAAAGATCATGACTTTCAAGTATTTTAACCACATTTAACGAATAAATGATATGTTACATAGTTATATAGCTTCAAAACATGGCAAAAAACGACTTTTTTCGGCTTTTAGATTAGAATATCTCAAAAACTATACACGATAGAGCGATTCTGAGGTCGGATTCGCGTGAAGCATCGCAAAACACATCGAATGTGATTATTTTGATTTTTGTTTAATGTAGTTAAAAAAAAAATTTTATTTTTTTGTATGGGAAAATGCCCCAATTGGAAAAGGGATTATCTTTAAAAAAGCGCCACCTCTATAATTTTATTTTTTGCATAGAATAACTTCTATTGACATCTATAATAAGAATTTACAAAAAAATCCGAGGTACATCAAAATTTTATTTAAATTTTCCCACAAGCACCGTGAAGCCCCTTCAACAAATGCAACTTCAACACATTTGTGTAATGAGAGTATTGTTAGATACTATGAGCTGCACACGTTTTTTGGCCCAATCGACCGACCGACCACGTTAACAGATTGCATGTGGAAAAACAGCTTTTCTGGTCAAAAGCACAAAGCAATAGATACGAATTAAAAACAAAAATAAACCTATTTTTGAGATTGTATCTTAAAAAAAAAAGAACGCCTTCTGCTGTTTTTCAAATTCAAAAAACAAAAACCATTTGCCACTGTGTTTCTCTTTAGCATATAATTCATATGCAAAATCATTTGAACCACTTTTGAGAAGTTGGTACCTACACAGACAATTGGCGCTTAAAAATGTTCAAAGTTCATTGATTGTGAATTTATAATTCATGGACTAAGCAGAGTCAGGCGAATGCTTATTCGAAAATAAATGAATATGGGGTTCAATGCTGTTTGATGTATAGAATTGTTAATAGCAACGTAAAAGATAGATATTAAATACACAATGTTCTTGTAGATACATAAAAATTATCTGGAAAAAAATTTACAGAAAAAACATCACAGAAATTTCATGTACTTCGATTGAAATATTTAAATCTAATCCAGTCGTAAAATGCTTCTTTTCATAACTAAATTTTGGTTTATAAATCTGCACTCAATGGGCCTTCCTTTATTGTTTTCCATTCCATAACTACCCTTTGCTGCGTTTCTACTTAAAACATAAAAACCAGAACGATGATAGCAAAAAAGTGAGCTGAAAATTTCTTTATCAATTTTTTGTAGGGCATTTAAAGGTATCTCTAAGTCTGCCCATGCTAAATCATGGGCTCAATAGGGTCTCTATTTTATTGCGCTCGGTACTACCGAACCAACTTTAAATGCAATATTCTAACATCTTATAAATTCAACATCATTCCTTGTTAGCGGCTTAGTAAAATCGCTTTTGAACATTTGTGCTTAAGGGGCTGTCCATAAAGGAAGTCGCCGTTTTCGGAAGATTTTTATCCCCCCTTCTCCTATGTCACGAATGGTCACATTTTTCCAGAACCCTCCACCCCCCTATGTCACGTCACAAAATTAAAATCGAAAATTACACATTGTTGCGGTTAATAACGTCAATAGCATGTGGTAAATAAATAGCAGTAACAACAAATAGAATTCATAACTATTAATAGAAACTTTATATTTTCTGGCTTTAATATAAAATTTAACCTAAGGTCGACTAAGAAATAAAAAACATTTCGAAAATGATAATAAAGTAAAGTCTGAAGAACTTTCTTTCAAATCTCTTTCCACGGATTTTTAAAACATATATCTGTCGAATTTATCGGAACAGTTTCCGATTCTCGTTGTCCAGTTTTCATCCAGTTAAATCTGAATCGTCATCGTCTAACCAATCCACTTGATCCTCGGTTAAGATGGCCATCTATTCTTTTGCACGCTTTGCTGCTACTCCTTGCGCCAACACAAAAAATGTGTACTGGGAAATATGGGGGCATTATGCCCCCATATAAGCGCTTCATCATATTTCTGAACATATTTAACGCACATCAATGAGGTTTAATACATATGTAAAGAGCGCCGGGACAAATAATGTTCACTGGGAAAATGGGCAATGCCTCGCATCTAAAAAAAAAAATCATAATTTATAAGGTTTGATACGCATGTAAAATGGATCGGGAACAATAAAATCCTTTCGAAGATTTGGTGATCCCACTTTAACTTAACAAGATAAGGTGAAGCAATAATATGTCACTAGCATCAGTCACATAGCGTATGAAACTATCAGTTATATTAAAAAGATAAACAAAATTTTGAGATAACTCAAATGGCAAATAAAAGTGACATTGTTCCTAGTCATCATAAAATTAGTCACATTAAAATTTTTTGCAGATTTCGCAGATTTTTATACTTTTATAGCTGTACATAAAAATCACTTCCGTTTTTGTCATGTGTCTAAATATTTGCATGTATCTTGGAACTATTCTATCGACCACGCCCAGCTTTTTCACCATGTGCTTCACAAATGTCCAAAAAGAAAAATGGTTTTTGATTTTTTCTTTCTGAAAATACCCATATGTGACATGATTGACAAAGTCTCGACTCCTGATCTTTTTGGACTGAACGGCAAAATGAATCGTATGGAATGGGAAAGTTTTCGGCTGGAAAGTTACTAAACAGGAGTTATTATTCCGGACGTCACATTTTCATGAACCTGTCACAAATGGTCACGTTTTGCTAGATCCTCCCTCCCCCTCAAGCCGTGACGTTTTTTATGGACGGCCGCTAATAAGAAAGAAAGAAATTTAATACACTGCCTTTGCAGTAAAAGATAGCTCGTGGGATTGAAAATGAGAGAAATCAGTCAAACGCAATATTAAGAGCATTATTTTCGCAATAACGCAACCAAAACACATGTAAATACTGGGTAAAAGTTCTGAGCAAAAACTAGTTGAACTGGGACAAGAGGGCGTGACACCTCCTTTTCAAAATGCTGCAGTGTAGAGCATTAAAATTAATGTAAATTCAAAAAAAAAAAAAAATTATAAAAAGCAATGTTAATAGGACCCTTTTTGTACCGAAATGGCCGCCAAAGTCAAAAAAAAAAAAAAAAAAGGAAAAAAAAAATTAAAATATCAATTTCAAAGGTCCAAAATTTTGTGAAATCCTTTTAAGCTCTTTAAAACAAATACACTTTTAGAAAGCTCACACAATTCGCTTAAAGCTTCTTGCAAAATGGTTTTCTCTAAAATGCTAGGGTGAACCACGAAAATTTATTTTCAAAAATAATTCAGGAAATAAGTTTTAACCCTATAAATCCTCAGAGGTACATTTAAGACCACCCTCAGCTGCGATTTTTTATTAGTCTAGGCCTCCTCTGTCAACTTGCGGAAGATTCGTAGCTTTATGCGATACACCCTATACAGCTTCAAAAAATAGGACCTATCGACTCATCAAAGCAAACGTGGATAAATCTTGCCTTTTGAAACTCAATAAAATCAAAACAGAAAAATATTTTTCGAACATTCTAACCCTTAGCTATGGTTTTTACACCCTACAGCCATGGTATACTAACTTTGTCCTTCAGTTTGAAACGTGGTGAAGGAGGCAAGGTATATATCGATGCCTGAGACGAAAAGTAGGATGATTTATTTCTCCTACGATAACTAGGTTTTCATAAATTCTTGGACGAAAAGTAGGATGTTTCAAACTTATTTGGACGAAAACTAGGTTGTTTCATTATATATGACGAATACTAAGTTTCTTCAAAGTCTTATGTTTAAAAGTAGAACGTAAAAGTTTATATTTTGAAAAAAAGGACGTCTGAATATTTTGGACGAAAACTAGGACGTTTCGATGCCATGCATGAAAACAAGGTTGTCGTTGATTGTTGCGGCATATTTGTGGCAAAAACTAGGGTATTTCTAATTTCGTTCCATCAATTTCCTTATGTAAATGAAACATAAATTTTATTAAGTCAAAGAACGATGAGAATACATAACATATCTATATTAGGGATGCCAATTTTTGGGCTTTTTGACGATCCCGGGATTTCGGGATTATAAAATTGCAATCTCGGAATCCCGGGATTTTTCGGGATTAGGTATGATTTTTATTTTGACATTGAAAGCACACTTTTTTGTAAGTATTTAAGAACGTATTTATTAAAATGTTCAATTCATATTAAACAGTCAATCATTTCAATTTAAATTTTCATTTTATTAATAAAAATTAACAAGAAAATATAAAAAAAAAAAAACAAACATAAAAGTTTAATTTACAAATAATTCAAAAACTTAAACTATATTTATATATAATGTATATTATATATGGGGTATTCCATTGAGACTCATTGGACATTTTGCTATAGGTTATGGCAAAACTTTGGTCATAACTAAGTTATTTTCAGCCCTAAGACTGTGAAAATAGTCTCGAAAAATAACTAAATAACTCTACTATAATGTTAATGTTTTCTGTCTTAAATTGTTGTTTAAATAAGTGTGTTTCATTGGACATGAAACGGAACGCTATTTTTCATTCACAAACTTAGGGAAGAATTTTAGCCAAACTACTGCTGTGTTATGATTTTTTTTTTTTATGATGCAATTGAAGTAATATGTGAATACAATTGAAGACTTTAAATTAAAAGCAAGCTAATTTGATAAAGAAAATATAACATTTTGAGTTTGTGACTCGACGGGACAGAATGTTCTGGCTTGAAATCAGTGAAATTTTTGTAGTGCATAATAGAATTTTTGATGTTTTGATGATGTCTATTGTAATAAGCAATAACTTTTTATGGCAATCTTTGGTCGTAAATCAAAACCTCATAAGCCATGTGGTCCTAAATCAAATTTGAACCAATTTCCTTTTTGATCAAAAATCGGCCCAAGCTGCTATCCTTTATTGTCAGAGTCAATAAGAGAGAATATCATGATGAAAAGTTTTGAAGTAAAAAACCATGTCTCATAAGAAATAAAAATATAAACTGAGCCAAATTGAGATAAGTAAGCCAGAAAAAGTTCGCTTTTATAATTGTTTAAAACTTCTTTTAGAGATAACTAAACACAAGACATTTTAAATTATAAATGTTTATTTTATTCGACCTTTCACTGTTATAATAAATTAATTCTTTTTTTTTTTTTTGTTTTTTTTTTAATTTATTTAAATTAATTCATTTGAAATTATGATATTGTTAAAATGGATTAAATTTAATGTTTTCTTATTTTCTGTTTTGATATGGAATAACCCATCACTTACTGAGATCAAAAAATTTTAATGTACAAAAAATTTTTTAAATTTCAAAATGAAAGCGCCACCCGATTTGTGTAAAACCTACCTAAAACGACCGGCTTAGTCTTAGCATTGCAACCCTTTTTGAAACGACATCTTCATTCCTTATATAGAGCAGGAAAATTATGTAAAAAAAGGCTATAATATCCAATTTTGTTGAACAAGGTTGTTAGTAATAGAATTTAGAAAAAAACCACTTTAGTTTATGCAGTTTTTAAAAAAAAAAATAGTTGAATCAATTCTAAACAAAAATAGTAATTTCCAATGTTTTTTTCGATTCTGAATCCGAATCGGTTTATCAAGTACGGTTTTTGAGATATCCTTAACTAAAAGTTGAAAAATCACGATTTGTAAGGTTATACGGAGGATGTACGAAATTATTTTACTATTTTCTATTAAATATAGCACCTAGTTCTATTCGTTGCCTTCAAAATGAGCTACAATATGGTCTTAAATGATTTTTCTATAAAAAGTTACGATAATTTCAAAATGGCATCATGAATTTATATCTCATTTTGAAGACACAAAATAGTACCATATGAAGCATTTAATAGAAAATAGCAAAATATTTTAAATTAATTTTATAATTTTGATAAAAAATTGGTTCTAATTACTCCCGGGATTTTCATGGACTAATCTATATATAGATAGACAAACGAAATCATTTCAGTTGTATTCTATGCATAAATCTCAACATTTTCGATTGATTTTTTTTGCTGTAAAGACTGTAAAGAGGAGCAGTGCAGTAAGATCTTCTTTTTTTTTTAAAAAAAGTGGGTGGTACAGAAAATTTGACTAGACTTCACACAAGAAGCATTTTTTGAAACATCTCCTCTTTTATTGGTCTTTTTGACCTCTTTAAAAAATTTATTGTTCGGAAAATTTGACAAGAGGTCGCCAAAGGCAAGAAATACTTAAAATATTATTTTCAGATATCGCGTTTTTTAATAATAAAAACCTGTCACATTATCTATACACCACATATTCCTCGATTTAGAGCAAAAGGTCACATAATTTTCAGCTCTTATATGAGTTTGTAAAGAAATTTTTTGCATAACTTCTTTCTTAAATTCGTATATTTATGTATGTTTCCTTCTTGAAAATCTATTCCCCTATTCAAAGCTTTGTTTTTTTTTTTTTTTTGTTTTCTTATGTTGATTATGCCATAATGACAAAAACAACAAAACCAGCAATAACACAAAAATTACTTATCCAGACATAAACTGCTGTTTGCTGTTGGAATTGTCATTAGTTTGATTGTTAAGCTAATTGCTGGCAATAACTTTTGAATTTTTGCTGTAGTTGTTGTTGTTGCTGTTGCTGCTGTCATCGTCAACTGACGTAACTGCAAAAAATACTATTTTTGTTGGGGTTGTTGTATATTTGCCCCATATCTACTTACATATCTACATATGTATGTTTTTGTCAATAAATTAACTATAAACATTTGACAACAAGATATGTCAATACGGTACAACATACAACATCATGTCTCTTAAACTTTGTTGCAGCTGTTTAGCTTATTTAGGAATTCAACTGAAAGTCAGACTTTGTACTAAAATTGATATTTCTGATTTCACTTTTCTTTATTTCGCTTAGAAGCTATGAAAAGTTCCAAGTTTCTTTGAAGTCTGGAATTTAATAGAATTTTCTTTTTGTGATATCAACTTGTGTACAAAGTGTTAACATATGGTTTCGTTGATTTTTTGCAAAGCAACCAATACCAATTTCCGCTTCCGTTTTTACGCTTATGATTTTTAAAAGAAAAAAACAAATGCCCAAACTCATTTTTATACAATAACAAACAAGTATTGTTTGCAACTTTTAGACTCTTACAATGATTGCTATTGCTACGCATGCGCAGCGCCAATCCAATGTTTCCTATATAATCTCAACCATAAACGTCATTCACGTCAGCAGCGTGTAGCATAAGCAGCGGCAGTGGCAGCAGCGCTACGTATGTATGTAGCTCAGTTTTAATTAGTTTACTTTACGTTAATTGTAAACATGCGAAGCGGCAGAATGACAAATTGACAAAGTGACAGAATGTCTTGGTGAATGAATGAATGAATGGTTTTACTCATTTATTGTTATACAAACTGGTAATTTTCTCGCATGTGCACAATTTATGTATGCGCGAGCAATTCCACGAGTTACTTACAAGTGCTCGTGAAGCTATTGTGAAATCTCTATATTAATACGGAAGAAAAAACTTGTCCATCTATTTTTACTATGTTAGAAATGGAGTACGACTTTAAGTTATACAACATAAGAAAGGTATTTGTGTGTAAATGTGCACAAAGTTTAAAATACATATGGGTATTTCGTAAAAAAAGTCTACCGAGTGTGAAAAATTAAATATGTTTTAAAGTTTGATTTAACCACCGGTAGTTATGCAAAAATATTCAAATTTATATATGCAAATACTACAAATAGCTTTTCTTAATTGTAGTCCATAAAAAATGGCTGCAAAAATTAAATTTCTCCAATTTAATTTTTAACAAATTTATTAGTCTTTCTTCTTTATGCGATAGAGGAGCTTAAGAAAATTTAATTTTGTATTAGTTTGCCTTTAAATTTGCCTAACAATAGCAATTATACAAATAAAATGTTAAAATTGCAACTGGAGTCCAAATAACGGTAATTTTTCGGATCGTCTTAAGTTAAGTTCTTATGTCGCGTCCGTAGTCCAAAAACATAATTTTTAATTACCATTAATGTATTAGCGGTCACACTTGATCGAAACTCTATATCTTCAGTAAGATCATAGTCCGCTAAAAAAATTCGTAATTAGTAAGTCTCGACAAAGTATATCTAGAAAGTTATAAGTGTTTGAAATGTGTCACGTCCGCAATTATACGTAATAAATCCATATAAACAAAACTGAAACTTTGTATGTACCTTTGGATATCCCTTACGATTTAGAAAATGTTCGGTTGGATTCATCAAACGTTTACAGTGTGTTTGTTAGTATTGGATAATGCTAGATCATAGGGTGAAAAAATGGGCGTTGTAACGACCTCCTCCTAACATAATTCGTCCTAAGACTGAAACTATTTAATGCAGATGGATGGCATTTGGTACATATGTAAAGGGTATTGAGAGAAATAACATCCACTGGAAAATTGGGCTGTCCACGCCCACAAAATCAAAATTCATTTTATCTCCTCAATATTTTGGTAAATTTGTAATCGACTTTGGCTATTAATACTTAGATTTCGTAATTTCGCACATGTACTTAGATACGGAGGATAAAATCTGACACGTACAAAAAAGATAAGTTTGACAGAAACGACTTAAAAGCCAAAAATTTATTTTACAAAATACTTTTGTTTTTCGAATGCGCTAAGTAATCATAACACTCATGGAGTTAATTGGTTTTATATTCATGCAAAGGAGGTTAGACACTTTTCATCAATAGCTACCTAAATATCATTAAAACAACTAAAATTAAGTATTTCACTACTTGAATTATTGCTAAGGAAAAATTTGTCGCGTCCGGAATGTCACGTCCGTTATTACATTTTAGCTTATGTAAGAGAAACTAAAGAAGATATTTTATTAAGGAAAAGTGCATTATGAAGAAGCATGTTTCAGCATAGTTTTGACATTCTCAGAAAAAAAATTTGCTTACGTATTTTGCAGAATTTTTAATTTTCTGAGATGCACCTCAAAAGTACTTCCATTTTATGTCGCGTCCGTATGGACTTTTATTGGCTAGTATTTTGGTACTGCATGCCCGACCGACCTCGTGATTTTTTCGAATAATAGTTCTCCCCTAATACTAAATTATGCACCAAATAAATAGTCAAAGTTTCCTCTGGACTATATTATTTTTAAAAAATATGCGTACGAATGTCGCGTCCGTAACCTGTGGAAATACCCATATGTTAATATTTCGACTTTTGGCTAGGTAAAATTAAATACAAATTTTTCAATATTAACAACAGCAAAATACACGGTCACAGAGCTGAAAAAAAGGAAGACAAAAGTATAGCACTGATTACATGTTTTTGTTTTGTTTGTATTTCGCTTCAATTATACATGGGATGACAAATGAGGTTTTCTATTTTGTATTAAATAGCAAAAAAAGTATTAAGTGTCCAAAAGTACCAAAATTATTTCATACATTTTTGGTCGTTTCTAATACCATATATATGTATTAAGACTAGCATATTCCGTCGTGTGTTGCTTCCCTTGTCTTGTATGGGGGGCGTGGCATCGCAATTTTTTCAAAAGGATATTATTTTTCCATTCCAGTGCATTTTACATTTGCAACAAATCCCATCTAAAGTATGTGGATTAAATAGTTTAAGAGATATATTAAATACATTTATTGTCCCAAAGCTTTTTATACTTGTCCCAAATTTCATTCATGTGCGTTAAATAGTTTGAGAGACATGATAAATAAATTTTTTGAAAGGTGTGGCACTGCCCATTTTTCAAGTCAAAATTATTTTTCCCGATGCCGCACAGTGAACGGTTTGGCAGAAATTTGTGAATAAAAGGAGTACGCTAGAGACTTCTAATAAACGGCTTTGTAAAGCTTATTTATCAGCCTTTTAAGGAAAAATATGCAAATTAAAAAATTATTTTGACATAACCTCAAAAAAGTTGATCAAATATTGGATTTGTTTCAAAAAATCAACTAAATTAAGCGTTACGGCTAGACCAGTGCTTGCTTTAAGCTCACATTTGGATGGTATATTAACTGAAACATTTTAAAATGTAATTTGTGGCAAAAAAAAAAAAAATCGGTCATTTTGAAAGGTCTTAGATAACGTCAAAGGTGACGGGATTCAATATAATTTTTTTTATTTATTTCATACTAAATCAAAAAAAGTGTGGCTAGTTTATTGTTTATCGTGAATCTATTGAAGCTTAAACACGATAATATAGAGCACTTACCCCCAAATAGGCCTATAGCACAAGGGAGAAAGACAAAAAATTTCCCGTTGCACGAAGTAAATTTTTTCACCGGAATATTCTTTATTTATACATGAAAAATAAAGTGTGCAAAGACCATTGCGAAATCGTATGCGCATAAAAAGTTATTCAATGTCAAAGGTCGGAAAAATCAATTTTTTTAAAATATCTTTCAAACGGTTACTCCCAGAGAAAAATTTTTGAAATGTGTTTTGTAGCTCAAAAAATTATCTATAAATTTATGTAAAAATTTTTTTCCTACCTTTTGCAGTTTAGGAGATATGTCAATTTTTGTTATCATACTATGAACTATTATAATTTTTTGTTAATACCATTTAAAAGAAAAAAAATATTATGGAAAAAATGTATGGCAAAAGTAAAGTCAAATTTTTAAATTGACATGTCTCGTAAACTGCAAAAGATAGGAAAAAAAATTTTTATAGGTAATTTTTTGAGCTACAAAACAAATTTGCAAAATTTTTCTTTGGGAGTAACCGTTTGAAATATATTTTAAAAAAATTGATTTTTCCGACCTTTGACATTGAATAACTTTTTATGCGCATAAGATTTCGCAATGGTCTTTGCACACTTTATTTTTCATGTATAAATAAAGAATATTCCGGTGAAAAAATTTACTTCGTGCAACGGGAAATTTTTTGTCTTTCTCCCTTGTGCTATAGTCCTATTTGGGGGTAAGTCCTCTATATTATAGTGGATAAGCTTCAATAGATTCACGATAAACAATAAACTAGCCACACTTTTTTTAATTTAGAATGAAATAAATAAAAAAAATTATATTGAATCCCGTCACCTTTGAGGTTATCTAAGACCATTCAAAATGACCGAATTTTTTTTTGTCACGAATTACATTTTAAAATGTTCCAGTTAATATACCATCCAAATGTGAGCTTAAAGCAAGCAGTGGTCTAGCCGTGACGCTTAATTTAGTTGATTTTTTAAAACAAATCCAATATTTGATCAACTTTTTTGAGGTTATGTCAAAATAATTTTCTCATTTGCATATTTTACCTTAAAAGGCTCATGAATAAGCTTTACAAAGCCGTTTATTAGAAGTCTCTAGCATACTCCTTTCAAAAGTTCTACGATTTATTTACAAATTTCAGCCAAACCGTTCACTGTGTGCCGTTTACATACGTGCCATACTTCATTTATACAGCGTTGAATAGTTCCCGAAATACTTATGATGTATGTACTAGTTTTTTTGAGAGTGTAGCACCAACCACTTTTTCTATAACTAAGCATTTTTCCATACTAATATACTTTGAAAATTTAAATAAAACTAAGATGATTGAATGAAAATTACCTACATCATTTCCGTAATTCGCTAAGTGGATCAGTTAATCGGACATGTTGTATATAGATTGAATCAAAAAATCCTAATGAGAAATTTCAACTCTGTCTATCAATGTCCAACGTTTAGCATAACTAACATAACTTCCAAAGCTACATATTTTTCCGACGAAGTGAAAAACAAGTATTTATATGATCTTCTGGTCCATCCGTAGAAGTTTTCCCTTTCAACTCAGCTACCATCAGTACGTAACTTTACTGTCAATAAACCTGTTTTTTAATATAAAAAAACCTGTAAAAGTCCAGTTCATATATTTTTCCGGTGAAGTGCAAAAACAGTCTAAAGAATCTTCTGGTCGCTTTCAAATCAGCTACCATCAGTTTGAAACTGTCAAAAATCCTGTTTTTTAATATGATAACATGTCAAAGTCCAGGTCCACATATTGTTCGGGCGAAGTGAAAAAATTGTGATCTTAATGAACTTCTGATCCTCTTGTAGAACTTTTCCCTTCCAATTCAGCTACCATTTGTACGTAACTTTTCTGTCAAAAAACCTCTTTTTCTTTAAATAAAAAAACTTGTTATATTCTAAGATCCCATATTTTTTCGGCGAAGTGCAAAAACAGTTATCTAAAGAATCTTTTGGTCGCTACCATCAGTACGTACCTCCCCTGTCAAAAATCTTATTTTTAATTTGAAAACCTGCCAAAGTAAAAATACATGTTTTTTTCTAATCAAGTGGAAAACCAGTCATTTAAAGAATCTTTAGATCCTTTCCAACTCAACCAACTCTGCTACAAACAGTACGCAACTTTCCTGTTAAAAATCCTGTTTTTTTTTTATATGAAAGCCTATCAAAGTCACAGTACATGTAATTTTCCGACAACGTGAAAATACAGTCTGCCTAAGAAGCAACTGTCAAAGTCCAAGTCCAAATCCACATATTTTCTGGAGAAGTAATAAATTTGTCAATTAATAATCTCCTGATCCGCTTGTAGAACTTTTCCGTTCCAACTCACTTGTACGTAACTTTTCCGTCAAAATCCTATTTTTTAATATGATAAAATGTCAAACTCCAAGTTCATATATTTTTCCGAAGAAGTGTAAAAACAGTCATCTAAAGAATCTATTGGTACCTTCCTAGTCTGCTAGTACGTACAACGTGAAAATACTTAGATCTTAAGAATCATCTGGTCTCTTCCAAATTAACAACCATCAGTTTGAAACTTTCTTGTTAAAACCCTGTTTTTTAATATGAGAACCTGTCGAACATGTTGAATATTAGTTTTCGGTTAAATTTTTCCTGCTTTTTGGTGAAGTTGATATGTGATAGAAAAATTTTTTTTTTTCTTTTTTAGAAATTGTATTATTATTGAATAACTACAGTAACTCTGTTTTATGAAATTGTCCCTATGTACAATAACACTTCTGCATACTTAATTATTATATAATACAAAGACACACAAATTGGCATTGTGTTTGTAATCTAAATTAATATACAGGGAATTTAATGTCAAAATGCCATATAATGAAAATGAAAATAAGAGACAACAAACAATACAGAAAACTGAAACGAAAAAGCCGGCTGACTATAGGAACTTTGCCGTTTTACTGTATTGCCATTGTTAACAGAAAATTAAGTAAAAGAACAACAAAAACTTTCCAGCTAAAATAAAATTAAAAAATAACACAATAAATGCGCAACCAACTAAAACTTTGATGAACGGACGTAAAGCATTTTAACAACAGCAACAACACTAAAGGTAGCAACTCAGGTGTGACAAAAAATTTACACGAATGACGTGTGCACTCAATGTTTGTATGTGCTGTCAAAAGGGTTGTTCTAAAATGAAATGGAAATTATCCACATAAAAAACTTAAATTGAACCAAGATGTATTACGTACGATGCTGTCATATCATTATGGTTATACCTATTATTCTTAAGTTTTTTGGCATTTCTTGCCGTCAGTGACACCTAATGAAATTTTTTATGATAACGGGTCCAAATGACCCATAAGAACGGGATATAATAGGTTAAAGTATTGTAA
The DNA here is from genome assembly GCA_951812925.1 of Calliopum simillimum. Classification (NCBI taxonomy): domain Eukaryota; kingdom Metazoa; phylum Arthropoda; class Insecta; order Diptera; family Lauxaniidae; genus Calliopum; species Calliopum simillimum. The sequence continues at coordinate 40,281,970 of OX638368.1, forward strand.
AAATTTTTTTTACAAATTTGGATAAACTTTTTTGAGAGTATTTTAGCTAAAAATGGATATGATCCTATCCTCACTAATAAATATTTTACTTTTCTAATGAGGGCCCTAAATATCCTGATCCGTTCCTGAAAACTTTATGGGATCCGGATCGGATCTACTCAAACGGATCAGGTCGATTTGATATGAGGTGTGACGTTTATTCGTCATTGTCGGATCAGAAAGCCTAACTCGTTCCTGATCATTCTTCCGGTTAGCCTGATCCGAATCGGATCTAAGCCTGAACTTTTTTCTAGTCGGGTAACCACGTCACTGGAAATTTTTAAAACTTTGACAATACGTTCAGTGGAGTCCTGTGACTATTTCCATATATGTTTATAACGATATAAAGCTCAAATTTTGAGAGTTATTTCCAAAATTATTATCGCCCAATTCGGCCGTAATTTTTTTTTTTGTTTATGAGCGTTGTTTCATATTGTTTAGGCAATATTTCATTTCCGTAATTGGGCGTTATTTCCTTTTTTTATTTTTTTGGGAGTTGTTTCGTTTTTTTTTTTTGTGTTATTTCATTGAGCGCAATTTCATAACGACATATTTTAACACACAATTAAAATATATATTCTTATTACCTTTAGTTTTTCGATGGCATTGCTTTTTTAAAAAGTAAAACATTTAAATTTCAACAAATGCATTGTAGACTGAATGTGGAAAAGTGAAACTCTCTTGACAATCAACACCAGAAGCATTTTGACACACAATTTGTAGTACGTAAGAATTATTGAATATTAATGAAACTTTTGTAGAGGTTCTGAAACTTGAAACACGTCCCAAGTCATATCTGCATAACGAGAGGTATAAAGCATTTGCATTCTTACTTAACACAAATTAACTCCAGCCGCATGCAACTCGTTAAGTACAATAAGATCCGTTAACTTAAATAAGCGTTGTACTATGGAAAAAATAAGAGTTTCACGATCTCAAAATAAAGATGATGCGCTGTTAAGACTGCTTCTATAACTGAGAGGAATAATCGTCTGGTACCAAAAAATGGCTGAAATTCACTCAAAAAGAACTTTGGCATTATTGCAGGTACAACATACAGAAAATGTGTAATTATAAAACTAAGTGTTAAAATTATCGTTTCATCGATAGATTGTTGTGCAAATTGCAATCCAAATAATTCCAATCTCTTCGATATGACTTTATTTTTCATTCAATTCATTAATATTTTTTACAAATTATATTACATTACATTAACCAATCACTTTTATGTTTCTCACATTCTGTTTGTTAAAATTTACTTAAAAAGTTAGAAATAATTTCTATATCACACTGTAATAGACGACTCAGTAGAAGAAAATAGTTTTCACATAGTTATTAAGCAACTCCTGGTGGAATATTCACGATGACGCTCTCATCCTTCAAGTAGCATTCGTCGTAAACAGCTTAAAGTTATGGTAAATTTCTTGAACTTGCACCAACCACTCCGAGATTGCGTTAATATTCATACACACTAAAAACAAGTGTTTATCCTCTGCAAGGTCACATTTTGCCGAAAAGAAATCTTCGACGAGAAAACGGTTCAACTTCTCTCTCTTCACTACATTGATATCGCTGCTGTGGCAGTTATATGTACAAACATGTCGTTCCTTCAAAGTGCTTAACATATCGTATCGCATCTCTTTCTTTATAGTGCACGCAGTATTTTAAAGCTGAAATTTCTCCTAGTTTCTTTTTGCACTTTCGTTAGATGCTTAAATCCCTTATCAAAGTCTTGTGACTTTTTTTACAAATCGTTGAAAATATCTTCTATAAAAAATTTTATAAGTTTTTCGAAGTAGGGGAGGGGGGGGCTAGTGTGGACAATTTTTATATAATTACAAAATTATATATGTAAATATGTAAGTTTTGTAATAAAGTAATTTTTAGCGATTACTTACACCTCTTGCCTTCATAATTGCATCAATAGTTATGATTTTTTATTTTCATAAATGCTTTATTAATGCATTTTAAAAAGAGCTTACATTTGTCCACACTAGCCCCTTACACGGGGCTAGTGTGGACAACCATTGATTTAACTGGGGGCTAATGTGGACACCATAAGAAACTTGATAATTCATACAAAAACGTTAAGCAAGAGTTCAGATACATGTTTATTCAAGAAAATAATGATGTAATACAAATAAAAAATTAACTGCTATCCCATGTTGTATTTGGAGAAATTTATATCAAACTTCATATAACTTGCTGATCGAGATATTCCCGGCAGTTGTTGTGCTTGTGGTAGCTTTGCCACTAATTCATTTCGGTGAATTTGGCTGGTATCCGGTATATCGGGATACGTGAATCTGTCGTTCTTTCTTTTTAGAAACGTAATGTCGAAATCTGGAGAACCGTGGATCGTGACAATTTGGCCAATATTAAATACTTTTTGTCCATGTTGTTTCAAACTTCATATAACTTGCTGATTGCGATGTTTCCGATAGTTGTTGTGGTTGTGGCAGCTTTGCCACTATTTCATTTCGGTAAATTTCGCTGGTATCTGGTAAATCGGGACACGTGAATCTGTCGTTCTTTCTTTTTAGTAACGTACTTTCTTGGAACGGCTTTTAGAAATGGTCTGACGATTTCTGGAGTCATTTCAGCTGCTGCGGACATGTCCACACTAGCCCCATTTCAGTTGTCCACACTAGCCCCTTCATGTCTTTTTAAACAAAAATATTTTTTTTTTAATCTTACGGTAAAGTTCTTCAAAAATAATTTCAATGGTTTAAATAAACACTATTTTAAGTTGTATTATCTATTAACACAACAGCAGAAGAATAATTAGTTTAAAAGTATCACTTAAATTACGAAACAACAAAAAAATTACTTTTTGGTGCATAAAACACGTTCGGTCACGTTATCATGGAAAGCTGAACTGTCAACAAATGAAATTTTTTCTGGTGATGCAGAGTGCAAATACCAACTTGAAAAATATAAAACAGAAACAAAAAATTCAAAACGGCGTGAGAATTTGAATTTGTCCACACTAGCCCCCAGTCCACACTAGCCCCCCCCTCCCCTACTGAAAGTAAGTATACTATAAGAAAAAAAGATCTGAAAGATCGGTTTTTGAAGAATATCTCGGAAATGATGAACGATAAAGAAAAACCAAAACTTTTTTGTGGAGTATCAGATATTCTGCACAATGCAGTCTTTCATTTAAACAAGAACGTAACCGTTTAGGAGATAGTTAATAAAAACCGGGTTTTCAGCACTTGAAGGTTTTTTAAAGTATATATTTCTTAAATGGTAACTTTCTATTTTAGTACTGCAACTCAAACTGAAAACATAGGAGTTACCGGTAACTAAAAACTATATCTTTCAAACAAACATCAATCGAAAATAAATCATAAGAGAAAAGAGTATATTTCCCTCACAGAAATATATTTGATTGAACATTCTAGAAAATATTTGTTAATAATTAACAAATTTCGGTATATGGGTGATTCTCAGATAACTGTACGTTTTGTGTCCTCTGGCGATTTCACCTATACAGTAGGCTTTTTTTCACAAAAAATTACGCTATAAGTTAGAAACTATGTTTTTCTTAAAGAGCGTATCAATTTTACCACCAAATATTTATTGGTCTACTTTGAAAGTTTGCAAATATAACCCAAATGTCACAAACGTGGCATGTCCTACCCCTACTTTTTATACACAAAACGATGAAAAACGACCAAAAAACGGAAAAAGAACCGAAAAGAAGTTACTACATATATCAAGTAAATACTTCAGGCTACAATATTGTGAGCTCATCTGCAGTTTTAAATAATTTTTAGAGGCCACAATTTCGAATTGAAAACTGTCCCCTAGTTTTGGGAAAAAAAAATTTCTGGAAAGCATTATGCATGGTACTACTGTTTCAGTCAATAGATTGCAATACATATGCATTAGTTCTGATCACTATCCATCACCCAAAGGTCATAAAAAAAAAGTCCAAAAAGAAATCTGTTTGAGTTTTATAGGGCAGTTTATAAACAAAAGCAGTTTTTTTTTTAAATTATGGTCACAAACGTAGCACTCGGCACTCCCAGGTAGTACATTTTATTTTATGCATGAAACAATTTTTTTGTAGGATTTGCAAACATGACCCCAAATTCTTTCGGAAAAATCTTGAACTCAAACGCGTGCTTTACAATGAGCGATAAACTACAAAAATGTCACAAACGTGGCACTTTTTATCAGTCTGCAAAAAACATATTTCGATATAAAGTTTGAGTATACAGATGTTAAGTTGAATGCTATTAATTATGTTTTTAGTACAAAAATTTTTCTACACCATCAGAATCCTGAGTTATCCTTGCTAAAAAAGTGAAAAAATCACTGTTTTGACATCTACTTAAAGCTATAGAACAAAAGCAACAACAAGTAAAATTAATTTTTGTCAATGGATTCAGACAGCCAAATTTATTGGCAACAAGACATAATTTACCGTTTTTCAATTGCATTCCCAGCTTTCGAGTTATAAGCGTTTTAAATAAGGACATCTTTCGATAAAATACTAAAGATTTTTCGAAACCAAAAAGTTACAAAAAATCAAGTGTTATTATTTTTATCAATAACATATTTAATTACAAAAATTTCGTGACCTTGCAAACCATAATCGCATAAAAAATGACAGTTATATGCTAGATTTAGTGAATGACCCTACTAAACTACTGCTTTGCAAATTAACAGAATCAAAATTTCATCTGTTCATTCACTAAATCTACAATAGAGCCTTATTTTTTCATCAGATTTTAGTCTGCAAGGGCTTAAAATTTTTGTGATAAAATACATTTTTGATAAAAATAATAAAACTTACTATTTTTGTTAATTGTTCGGCCCAGAAAATCCTTTGTGTGTTATTGAGAGGTATCCTTTTTTTAAAGGCTTATAACTCGGAAACTAGTAATCCAATTGAAAAATTGTAAAATATGTCTTGTTGATAATAAATTCGGCTGTCTGAATCCATTGACAAAAATTAATTTTACTTGTTGCTGTTTTTATTAAGTAGATGTCAAAACTGTGATTTTTTCACTTTTGAGCAAGGATAACTAAGGATACTGATGTAATAGAAAAAAATCAAGATCAGACTCGTAATTAAGAGATCCTAATCCACCATAAACGGCTATAAAAACAGAGAACAGGAAACCATTGTTGATCTTTAGGGCGATAGGGTTTAAAAAAAATGGACCACTGGAGACATGACACTGTTGCAAAATTAGTCTTGAAGAGTAAATTTGTCATTATATGCAATATATCACTCATCAAAACGCTTCAAAACCATAATTTTTCCATACTGTGGCTAAAATCTCACAAACGTGGCAATTTGGTCACAAACGTGGCAGCAAAATTTCTTAATTTCGACCTCAAAGCCGTAAATTCACGCTTGTAGTTGATCTACTTAAAAGGTGAGTTTTAAGAGTGTGTTTACACAAGATAGCATGAAGAAACTTGCAAAAATTCAAAAAAATTATCAGCCAATTTTACAACTCGAAAAAGCACAGTTATCTAAGAATCACCCATATATTAATATGCCTTTAATTGGATCTTGAAATATTGTTGATTGGGCCAAAAATGATATCTGTTTGATGGAATGTCAAATATTTTCTATAACTTAAAAAAAAAACCTTGTCTGGGATGCGAATGCACTCTAAAAATAAAATAACTAAAAAAAAACTATCTTGTCTAGGATTTGAACCTATTCCCCCAGGTTATCAGTCAAACATCTTATACATTGAGCTAACTCTACATATCTACATTAATTTTATACATCAATTCATACAAAAAATTCATTAAGTATTGAAAACTTCAAAAACATACTGACATTATTTTCAAAACAACTTATATTATTTACAAGTAAATAAGAACGTAACCGTTTAGGAGATATTTAATAAAAACCAGGTTTTTAGCACTTGAAGGTTTCTTTAGAGTATTTCCTTAATGGAAACTTTTTATTTCAGTACTGCAACTCAAACTGAAAAAATAAGAGTACCGGCAACTAAAAACTAACTTTTTCAAACAAATATCAATTGAAAGTACATCATAAGGGAAGACTATGCACGGTGCTTGTGGGAGAATTTAAATCAAATTTTGATGTACCTCGGATTTTTTTGTAAATTCTTATTATAGATGTCAATAGAAGTTATTCTATGCAAAAAATAAAATTATAGAGGTGGCGCTTTTTTAAAGATAATCCCTTTTCCAATTGGGGCATTTTCCCATACAAAAAAATAAAATTTTTTTTTTTTAACTACATTAAACAAAAATCAAAATAATCACATTCGATGTGTTTTGCAATGCTACACGCGAATCTGACCTCAGAATTGCTCTATCGTGTAGAGTTTTTGAGATATTCTAATCCAAAAGCCGAAAAAAGTCGTTTTTTGCCATGTTTTGAAGCTATATAACTATGTAACATATCATTTATTCGTTAAATGTGGTTAAAATACTTGAAAGTCATGATCTTTTCCTTTAAAATCTAATTTAAATTATGTTTATATCTTCATGCTTCTAAGAGATATCGTAGACCGAAATATTGGCTAAACGGGTTTTTTGCACTTTTGTGTCTTTTTAGGTTAGGATATCTTTGACGAAAAAAAAGATATCAACATAATTTAAATTAGGTTTTAAAGGCAAAGATTAGGACTTTAAAGTTGTTTACCAGATTTAACGAAATTAAAATTTCTTTCACATACACGTAACAACAAACTCGGGGTGTCAAACGGCTGAATTTAGAAGTAGTCGGTTCGTTGAACATGTTTAAAATGTGAAAGAAATTTTAATTTCGTTAAATCTGGTAAACAACTTTAAAGTCCTAATCTTTGCCTTTAAAACCTAATTTAAATTATGTTGATATCTTTTTTTTCGTCAAAGATATCCTAACCTAAAAAGACACAAAAGTGCAAAAAACCCGTTTAGCCAATATTTCGGTCTACGATATCTCTTAGAAGCATGAAGATATAAACATAATTTAAATTAGATTTTAAAGGAAAAGATCATGACTTTCAAGTATTTTAACCACATTTAACGAATAAATGATATGTTACATAGTTATATAGCTTCAAAACATGGCAAAAAACGACTTTTTTCGGCTTTTAGATTAGAATATCTCAAAAACTCTACACGATAGAGCAATTCTGAGGTCAGATTCGCGTGTAGCATTGCAAAACACATCGAATGTGATTATTTTGATTTTTGTTTAATGTAGTTAAAAAAAAAAATTTTATTTTTTTGTATGGGAAAATGCCCCAATTGGAAAAGGGATTATCTTTAAAAAAGCGCCACCTCCATAATTTTATTTTTTGCATAGAATAACTTCTATTGACATCTTTAATAAGAATTTACAAAAAAATTCGAGGTACATCAAAATTTGATTTAAATTCTCCCACAAGCACCGTGTATGTGCAGGCAAAAATAACTAGAAATTACTGTAGTGGAACATGCCCAAATTCATAGTCAAAGGTCGCAAAACTCAGTTTTTCTTTTTAAATTACCCGTTTTGAATTAACGGTTACTTTCACCGAAAAATTTTTTAAAACAGTTTTATACTTAAAGAAATTTCCTACTTAAAGAAATTTCCTATGGCTTAGGAGATATCACATCTTATTTCTATATCAGTTCCAGAGCTTTTGCTCTAAAACGGATGGTCGCATTTTAATGAAACTTTAGACAACCATGAACATTAATATGGAATAAAGAGTTGATTAAGTTTCGACTTTGTAGCTATCCTCTGAAAGGCGTGACACCGCTCTAAATTTTAAGTTTAAGATGGTCGTATCTCGATCATTTTACAAGATGCTTTGATGAAATTTGGTACACAGCTCTACTGACTGTCAATGCCTTATAATGACTAAAAAGTGAGTATGATCGAAAGAGTGCCACGCCCACTTTTTAGCAATTGAAAATTTGGTTAAGTACTGAAAGTACGTTTTTAAATAATATTGAAAATAAATTAATTCATATAAAACCACCGGTTTCGGTTTGAATTTTTTTAAGTCTACATACTTACAAAATTTTATATTTGTTGAGATGAAAATAGGATTAGTCAGTGAAGAGGATTCCCTTTGAGAAATCATCATGAACCCAGTGTGCCAAACGGACTCGTTTCGGATCCGTAACGGGTTCATATTTTCGTTCTTTTTATCCGTTACGGAATCCGTTACGTATCCGTTACTGATCCGTTTGCGGGAAGGATTCCTAAAAAAAAAACGAATCGTTTTTTCTTCTTTTATGGATCCGTTTCGAACCTGTAACGTACATCAAAAACGAATTCAAAACGGATTCGCTTTTAATAATGTTAATGCTGCTTATAAAAAAAAAGAAAATAGGGTAAATCGCTTATTTTTAATTAAAAAAAACAAAATAACAAAAAAAAAAAAATTACTAGCCCGGCCGGGAGTCGAACTCTGGCTCCCGGGGTGTTACTCTTTCATACACGAGATGTTAGACAACTTGGCTATTGACCGATATGATATTTACTTAACTGATGTAGACTTATTTGATGTTGAGATTTAATGTTTGTATATTAAACAAATTTCTGTTGTTTTTTTATAAGTATTCTGTGTTGTTTTTCTTCCCTTCTTTTGATAAAAAATGTAATATACTCAAATTTGGAATCAAAAAAATTTTTTCAAACAGAGTTTGAAAAGTTTACAAAAAATCATACGCAATAAAATAAAAAGAAAAAAAAAAAAAAACAAATCAAAAATATTTTTTTATCATAAAAATTAAATAAAGCAAATCCGTTTTGAGTTCGCATTTGAAGTATTTACGGAATCGAAAAGGATTTGCCCAGGTTCGAATCCTACCAGAGGTGGATTTTTACCCTTTATTTTTCTTCCTTTTTTTCTTTTTATTATTTTTTAATTGCTATTAGGCGCATCAAAACGGTTTTTTTCTGTAAATATACAGCATTAACATATTTAAAAGCAAATCCGTTTTAAATTCGTTTTTACATAAGTTTCGGATTCGAAACGGGCCCGCACTGCGGAATTTAATTTTTTTTTATTCGCTAATAAGCGCTTCAAAATGTTTTTTTTTTTATCTAAACAAAACGTTTTGAATTCGTTTTTGATGTACGTTACGGGTTCGAAATGGATCCGTTACCGCGGATTACGTTTTTTATACCTTTATGAACTCGTAATGGATTCGAAACGGTTCCTCATCCGTTTTTGTGCACATTGGGACGTGCTTGATATGACCTGAAGTTTTCACTAGTACCGAGATAATAGCACTTAAAATGTTGCTCAATGCTAATGTGCTTTATTCGTCCCACTGTACTACAGCCTTAT